>JAGFMF010011712.1:10309542-10425662 GCA_019455555.1 Galemys pyrenaicus | reverse complement strand
TCTCTGTGGTGAATCCTCTCACCCCCCCCCCCACACCTCTGGCCTGTGCCCCAGTGCTTGTATGCATAAATAAATAAATCTTTAAAAAAAAAAAAAACAAATACCTCTTCTTAATTTTTGTTTAATTAAGAAAATTATATAGCTCAGAAGATTAAACACCAGGAAACATTAAATGAATTTATCTCTTCAAGCTCATACTTTTTGATGTCGGCCTTTTAAGTTCTTTTTTGTTCTTCTTTAGAAATTCTGGGAACTGGCCAAACAAGTGAGTGAATTCATGACATGGAAACAAGTGGAATGTCCATTTGAGAGGGACCGGAAGATCCTGCAGTATCTGCTCACCGTACCAGTCTTCAGCGAAGATGGTGAGTTGGCCACTGGGTGTTGTGCTACCAGCTTCCAGGCCCTGCGCTAGAGAAGGAAAGCACCTGCTTACTCGTACGGTCCAAGGCTTGTTTTCTGGCTGGTTCATCGTAAGACTTCTGTTGCACAGCAAACCATATGATTTATCCATAAGACATTTGAACCATTTGCTTTGGGCAAAATGGAAAGTTATTGAAGGATTGAAGGACTCGTGCTCTCCCTTAGCCCCCTATGTTTGGACTTGCTTTGACTGATTTTTTTAAAAAAGGTATTTTGATATTCAAAGCAATTTGAAAAAAAGAAAAACCCAGTCAATTGCTACCCTCCACTGTTTGAAAAATTAATGGAAAGTCCTGACCTTGTTAACACACGAAGGAGTTTGAAGTAGAAAAAGTGATTGACTGTACACAGAAAAAAATTACCAACTAACCAGAAAAGAGTTCGTTGTAAATGACATGGGGATTTATTCTATTGATTTGTTATATCCTAGTACTATAGAAATCAATGGCATATAGAGCTGACCATTTCTCCTACTAAATGGATAGTGCTCATGATAATATTAAAGAACATTTTAAATTAATATCACTCATTCTAGAGGGGATTTGATTGTTTTTAACCTCTGTGAATATGCTTAAAAACAAACAAACTTTTCAATCTGGCATTTTATCTACTAACTTTTTTTTTAAATCAAGGCTACCAGCCTCTTCTCTGTAATGGACAGAAATGCGAGAGTATGAAAGCATAATGTGTTTTGCATTCAAAAGCCTTTCTTTCCCCCAGATTGTCTTTTAGTTAGCTACCTTTTTGACCTAGAAACCGTAGGCTTTTGTTAAGGTGTCAAGAGACTGGTAGCTGTGTTCTTAATAAAATTCTGAAACTCTCAGTCATAATCTGATATTTTAAAGAGCATGTTTTGCTCTCGTCCTTGGCTCAGGTTGGGCAGGGGATGGATGATGTCAGGTAATGATGGGTGATGTCAAGAGAAGGCATCAATGTTAATGCATACTTGTTTTTGGTTGATTATAGCTCTCTACTTGGCTTCCTATGAGAGTGAAGGACCTGAAAATCATATAGAGAAAGACAGATGGAAGTCTTTAAGGTGGGTCTCATTGCTTCTCACTGCTGTGTGCATCTGAAGGAGATGTTGGTCTTAAGTGAAGAATGCCTAGTGCTGTCCAGAAGTCCCTGCCTGGAAGTCCCTCCAAGTCCTCTGCACCTTACCCACTCTTAACTAAATCTCTGTGCCTTAGAATCCTCCATGGCATCATTCAGTTTTATTGCCTTAGACTAGCAGTTACAGAGTGACCCTCTTCTTCCTATCTCCCATTATTTTATGGAACGAAGAATTCAATTTACCCAGGCACAGTAAAAAGAGCATGGTAAAAAGAGCAGTTTCTTTAACTAGAACATAAGAAGTTCAGGCTATGTGTCTGAATATTTCTAACTCTGAACTTTGATTTGATTTGAGAGCAATGAGACCTAAGTAGGAGCTGGTTGGTTAATTTCATTGTGTCATTATCAGTTGTGTCTTGGTCCCTTTTTAGTTTAAGAGAGGGACTTTAAACAATTTAGAAAACCTTGTTAATCCATGAGTATTTTTAAGGAAAGCTAAGATAAATTTGAGTTCTGCGTGTTTGAGATACTTTGAGAGGCAAAAGCGGTCCATAGTAATAATATATTCAAAATGGCCATTTGTGTATTTCTACTTATAGACTCTAGGAACGTCTACCTTTTTATCCCAGTGTTGACAAGAACATTTTCTCTTCTGCCTAAAGTCAACTAGGGGCCTTCCTCATACTTGGTATTGGGCTAGGTCACATGAACCAAGATTTCTAAGTTATATTTGGTTTTGCATGATTTTGCTTGTTTTAAAGGAAACTTTAAGCCTACTTAGTCCCTTTCAATGTGTCAGAATGAGGTAACAGACATTATTATCCTTAGAAGGGGTCTTGGTGATTGGTAAAGACTGGAGATGTTTCTTTTCTGCTTTTACAAAGTATTTTAGATGTACAAAATGGAGTAAAGAATGACATCTACCCATGATTCCAACTCTATATAAAAATAAGATTGAATATGGTGGTATCCCACTTACAACCCTCTCTAATTGTGATTGGAGATGTTTCTTTTATCCCAGATACAAACAAAAATAAGATATGGCCAAAACCTGGAATCCTAGGATAAATGGGCTCTGTTGTCTCTTGTTACTTTCATTTAATTTTGTGCCTGCTAGTGGCACATTGATGTTAAAATTTTGTGTTACTCTGTGTTGGTATTAAAGGATATTTACTGTACTCTTTAATATTATTCATGAATTAAACATGAACCTCAGAGTACACGTCTTGCTGGATGAAAGATTTCTGAATTAATCTTGTAGTTACCTTTTTACATGGACATTGCCTTCTGTATTTTAATTCCCCATTTCTACTTCTTAAAGTCATGAAATTTGTGGCCCCTGTGTACAATTTAGCTTTATTACTTTTATAGATTTTTTAAAATGATAAATTATACACAAGTGTATCTGCAGTACCTGATAAATCTAGCCATAAAAATAATCCAAATCTACCACATACTTTTCTGATTATTCTTCTCTGGTTGTTATTATTTTGTGCCATACTTTTGTTGATTAGTGGTTGGGGTGAAGGAGCTTGTAAATCAGAGGGTTGGTTGTAAAAGCTATGGATTGAATTGTATAATCCTTCCCATGTCTGTACATGCAAAATACAATAACATTTAACACATGATTGGTTGGTTGAAATGTGACTAAAGAATTTACTAGAGAATGTGGAAATGTGAAGCAAAAATAGGGTATACTGTACCGGTTTAACATCAGGCAGGAATCTGTCAGTCCATCCGCAGTAGTATTCAACTTAGAAGTGCTTAATCACGATACCCTCAGAGGAGTTCTTGGAGGAATAAGCAAGAACACAAGCAGGATGAGTGACTTAGAAATAGTGTATTTTTAAGGATATAAATACACTATTTATAAATATATAAATATACTGTATTTATAAATGCAGTGTATAAATACAGTGAAGATGTATTCTTTGGTATAAAACACTTGTTTATATTAAAATTGTTTTTATGGGACTTGGAAGAACAAGTTACCTTTTAAGTGTCTGGATTTAAGCCATGCGCTCTGCCTTTTCCACAACCCGTGTATTCTCAAATCCTCTTCTAGGGCTGCCACCCTTGACCTCTTCCCCCAGAAAGAGTCCCTCTGAATCTAGGACTCTGGGCAGCTTTTTCCCGCTGCAGACCAGGTATTGTTCTGTAGTGGAAGTGCTTCTTTTTCCTACTGCCAGGGAAGCGCCTTGTTGGCAGGCACAGGGTTTGTCTGCATGTAAACACAGTTCTGGACCCATGTCCTGCAGTGCCAAGGCTGGCATTGGGCTCCCGTGGGTGTTGACCAAGGGAGCAGCCACAAAGGGGATAAGGAAAAGAACATAGATGGGTTTTGATGATTTGCAAAGCCACATGTGTCAAGTGGAAACTGAGACTAGTTATTCATGAAGGCAGTAAGATATTTTCGTACATCCTTCACCTGACAATTTTCAGCATGGTGATAACAAATACACTCCAAGGGTAGATGCCTTTCTTTGTTACTTGCTATTTCACT
Organism: Galemys pyrenaicus; assembly: GCA_019455555.1. NCBI lineage: Eukaryota > Metazoa > Chordata > Mammalia > Eulipotyphla > Talpidae > Galemys > Galemys pyrenaicus. The sequence goes on along the minus strand of JAGFMF010011712.1, from coordinate 10,421,683 downwards.
GCTCTCAGTGGTCATGGAATGTGAAAATGAAGATGCTTTATCTACTAAGTAAACCCATCTGTGATAAGACCAGTACATAATTAGAAACTTATTTTTTCCTACAAGACTTTCATTATTAGTGACTTTTTGTGTCATTTCCATATAAAGCCACTTGAGAGACAGATTGACCTAAAAACAAAACTTTCTTCTTTCTAATATTTAAGTGACTAGCATTTCTCCCCAAAAACCCAGAACTCCTCTTTTTAATTATAAAAAAAAAAATAAAACTTAAAACATAGGAAAGATGAAGATAAGATTAGGCGATGCCTCTTAATCCTAATTCAAAAATGTTGCTACATTCTTGCTTCTAATGTCTTCTTTGTCACTCAGGTCAAGCCTTTTAGGCAGAGTTTAATGAGTGGGACACTGATCGCGGCTGCTGCTGCCGCTGCTGCTGCTGCCGCTGCTGCTGTTGCATCTCCCGTCCTCAAGCAGCTGGCCTTTGTTTTCTGGCATCTATGGAAAATCATGAAGTCCCTGCAAGCGAGCTCCTCAAGAGCATATGGGGAACTGATTTCCCACAGCTGACAGATTGACTCAGATTTTGTGAGACTGAAATGTTCACTGAAGACACTTGGGAAAGAATCCTCCTAAGACCCCAGCGCTGCACATGATTCATCTCCTGGAATTTCCATGTGAATCACGGCTCTGCACCTGGATGGAACTTTCTTTTGTGTGTGTGTTTTTTATTTGGTTCAACATTTGCTGCTAATGGGACTTGTCCAGCTGAGCGCTGGCTCTTAGGGAGCCCATGTTTCTTTGTTAACTTAAATGAAAAAGGGAGAGGAGGGAGAGGAAAACCCCCTCTGTGTAGGTCCCCAACCTCAGCTCCATCCATCTTGCCGTGGGGACAGACTGGTCAAATGTTGACGTGGACTCTGTCTCCCCTGGTGCGTGCTGTGTTGTGAACTTCTCTCCTCCCTCTTCCTCCAAGATTTTGAGTTGGCTGCTGGCTAGCAAACTCCTTTTTACCCATATAAGTTATTTAATATAATGATGAAGCTCAACACTGTGGTAGGAAAATAGCCACTAGAAAAAGAAGCAGAGTTTGTCATTGGACTTCTTAACAGTCTAGAAGGACTTTAATTTTCTTCGCTCTTCTCAGCTGTTTACAACTGATCACTGTATTCTACAGATGTATTTTTCAGTAGTTTTTTGTTATTTAGTAGTTCATTATTTCTATTTTTTTTTCTCTTATAAACTTAAATGATCTGACGTTAAGGGTCTCGGAAAAACCCACAGCCTAATTACAGTTTAATTTTTTTTAACAGACTGTAATTTTCATTCATTACCTTTGGAATCTGTTGGTGACTAAACATGTGAACAAAGAATAAATTGGAGAACTTACCCCCCCACCACCCTCCCACCGCAGCAGTGAACAAAACGAATGAAAAACATCTTGCTGTTAACTTAAAGGTCGACCTAATTGTGAAATAGTTCGCCTTGTTAAACATCTAAATACGTCTGTAGTTGCTCTGCAAACAGCCATTCTATTTATTTACTCTAGGAGAAACTGTAGAGTAGTAAACTGTGCTAATGAAAAACAAAAACATCTTGCTCAAAACGGAGATGTATTTGAAAACATAATGACATTGTTTGGAAAAACAGCATGTATGTTTGCTGCACGCCATTTCAGTAGACCTGATGCCCTAAGCTGTCCCCTTCCAACCATCAATATATTTTACACTCTGCGACTAGGAGTGGTGGCGTCTTTCTTCTCTTTATGGCTGGGATTATTGGGCTGCAGGGGCCCATAGTCTTCTTAGTACTTCAACTCACGTGTCCGTCCTTGAGGACGTGTCCTTGAGGAGAATGTGTGTGCATTGCTTTTCTAAAAATGAATCATGGGAAGCATTTAATAAACATTGCTTGCCAGGTAAAATGACTTGCTAACACGTTGGTATGGATCATCAGCCCACATTCTAGGGGTGGAAGTAAAACAGCATTAAACAATCCCAGTCCTGGGGCACAGGTCTGTGGGTTCTCACCCACATGCTCACAATGTGCTTTGCGATATGACTAAGGCTCAGGGTGCAACTTCAACGGGATTTATTAAAAAACGGAAATTGGAGAAAGGGAAAGTCCTAAGTTCAAGAATGGCTGGCTGCCTCACCCCAGCCCAGACAGTACACAGTGCCCAGTGGTCCAAAACAATGGGCGCTCATTCAAGATGGCACTGTCCTTCATGGAGCCTGCAGCCGGCGCCACCCTGGCCAGCAGTGGACCAAGATCAAGTTCACAGTGACAGCCAGAGGTGCAGTGCCGCTGAGGTGACACAACTGTCAGCAACACCTATGCTGAGGCCCAGCTGGCCAGTGCCTGACACTGGACCTGGTGGTACCAGAGGTCAGAAGCAGAGACAGCTCTAAGGAGTAGCGGGACACAGGCCAGCAATGCTGACAGTGCCAGAGGACAGGCGCAAGGGTTGCAGCCTTTGACATAGTCTTTTAGAGAAGACTCCAGGCACAGACCCCTGGGCACAGACCAGTGGTGTCCATCAGCAGGTGAGGTTGCAGGCAGGGACTGCACTTAGGTTCCAATTTGAAGCAGAGATCAGATGTGGAGGTCTCGGAGGTCTGAGAAGGTCTATGGGATACTCGCTAGGAGAAGGTCCAGAAGAGTCTGAGTCCAAAGGTCTGAATTGATCCCTCTGGAGCCTCAGCTGTGTCCCCTGCCTTTCAAGCCTGATTGACCCATTCACAGTGCCAGCTGTCTGATGGGTTATGGTCAAGCTGAAATCAGATCCGTTCATTTTATGATTCTAGCGCCATATTCAAAAGGGAGATCCCGGTCACATACCCAGAACCGACCTGCGCTGAGGTCAGGGCAGATTCGTGGGCAGAACATTCAGGAAAGCCACTTGACCCTGCACCAGCCCAATGCTGTGGGAGCTTGGGCAGCTGCAGACTGCACGCTCTGCTGGCCCTTAAGCCCATTCACGCCCTGAAGTAGCAACAGCTGTGCGGCTTCTGTTTCATAAACAGGACTGATCATCATCAACCTCATCACCAACATCATGTGGTCCAAGATCACATAGTGAATGAGAGACACAAAGATTCAAGCTAGGTTTTCTATTCCAGAGTCTACACTTTCAACCACAACTCCACGCCTTCTCAAACGTCAACATAACCTTCAACCTCGCAAATAACCCGGGGATCTCACTGACCTGCAGATTTAGATGCTGGGGGGCACAGATGTGCTGATGCTACTGTTGGTTCTGAAAACTTTTAGGGCTGCACGGCATTGCACAGGGCTGCCTGCTTCTTGGCACTGCCTTTCTGCAACCTGGGCATTTAGTTGATGCAGTGACAGCAGCGAGGTATATTTTTTGACCATTTACATCAGAGGTTGGCAAATTGGTCTGGTGGTCATGTCTGCCTGTATTGTTTGACCCACAGTAAACAGTGGCCAGAATTAAGACTCATACTTGATGATACATGAAGATTACTTGGGATACAGATGAGTGTTCATAATGAAGTTTTATTGGAACTCAGCCACACTGTTCATGCGTTGCTGTGACCGCTTTGTGCCACAAAGGCAGAGCCTTGCAGTTTCGATAGAGACTGGACGGCCTGCAACGTCTCCAACATTGACTCTCTGGCCCATTACAGAATGTTTGCTGCCCCTCATCTAAGTGATTATTTTGTGCATTACAATGAGTTTGCAATAATGCCGTGACAGCTCTCACACATTGGATATATAAATGTGGTTACTGAAAATAATTCGCTAACATGGTTTTAAACCTAGAATATGTAATTCTAAGGCTATATAAAAAATTTTCACAGAAGCAGTAGCCATTCCTGGACATGGCCTCTTGTTTTAATGTGCAGATAAGCCAGAGGTCTGAGGCATGCATTCACTCATCTGTGGAAATTATATACTGTTTCTCCCTTTTTGCAGCGTGTGTGGATTTGGACTCCCCAAAGGGCTCATACACACATTTATAATTTATGTGACTGGCTGGGAGCCTGGGTAAATACAGGCATGAGCAGCACCAGGCTATGTCAGTCAGTGGATTCCCATTCAGGATGCGTTCTGTCCCAGCACGCCATGCATTCCAGAGCAGCAGGCTCTGAACTGAGACTGGAAGATGCCGCGGAACGAGTGGGGTTTGGTAAGGAGAAAAGAACACACCTTTCACTGCCTGAAGTGTCTCTTTTCTCAAGACACAGGCCCACGTTCCCAGGAGTGGCCTGTCTTTTCTCTAACAATGAACATCCCTGGAAACATGCTGGCTTGCCTTTGTCTCTGGAGGTTCGTGGCTCTGCTTTCCATTCGCCTAATTCTGACAGCTTGCTTGTTTCCTCACCCTCGCACCTTTCCTCTAGCACTCTTACTTCTTCCTGTACTCTCTTTTTCTAGCTGCTGCCTTATGCTTCCATAAACACTTAGAACCTTAGGAAAGTGGAGCCCAGTCTTGGAAGCTGAGCTGCTAAACTATATATGAATGTTGAATGTCGAACTGTAGATAATTAACATCCCCTCCTTCTACTTGGGTGCATTTTGTTTACCCTGTGGCCTGTCTCAACAAAAGGCTGTGCCTGCCTCTATTCCAAACATGTCTTATATTCTGCTGGGGAATGCACACTGGGAGTAGAAAAGAGAGTTAGGCTGCTTTTCCCTTGGAGCTAAGGGTTCAAAGGAATTTCTGAATTCATTTCCTGGGGGAAAATGTGACAAGTGACCTGGAAACTATTCACTAAACATATAAGATGTGAAGATTTTCCGATGGTGACTCCATTAGCTTTCCCCTTCAAAGCAAAGACTTTTGTCAGATTTAGTCTTCTAGAGTTTTAATAGAAAATAGGGCCCTTGCTAAATAATTCAAACCAAAGTCTTTTTTCTCAGTTTGAATGATCAGATAATTGCTTCAGTTCATTGCTTCGTGTAATCAACAGCGCTAGAGATGTTGGAATTTGAGGTTCACTACTTGACTCTAGTCAATGCTAACAAAAGAGATGTTAGAATTTGAGGTTCCAGTATCCAAACCTTACCTGTCATGCAAAACTAGCAAAAGAGTTTGACTCCATGCAAAGTAGGTCTCTGCCTTAACCTCTGCATTCAACCAACTCCTCCGAGAGGATACTTATATTTTTCTTCGTGCAATGAGGAAATTCTCAACTACCCAATTCCCTTTTTGGTGCTAGAAGCTTTCAACAGGCTTAAAACCCATTTGTGTACCTGAATCCTGCTTCACTTCTCTCAGTCTATCTAATAAGGGATGAGACATCCTAATGTGTATAATTAGTTCTGGATGGTCTGAGGCAGCTGTGTTAACTGTCTGTGTGCTGTGTTTACAAGTGCACATCATCCAACACTATAGGACTTTTTGATAATGCATTGTAGGGCATGATTTAGGGAATCATGATGGAGAAGAAAGGGAACGGATAACTCTTGGAATAAAGAAAGAAAAAAAACTTAAATTATCAAAGTGTGCTTCCTTTCTCTTCTATTACCTGTACTGCTTGAAGAAAATGAAAGTTATCATGAAGTCATCTTTCTCCAGATGAATCACTGTGGGAATAGAAGTTTGGCAGACTGTGTTGTCAGCTTGGTTGAGACATGGCAGTTGGAAGACCGCGGGCATTGGTAAGTGTTTTGTAATATAGTCAGACATCCTTACAAAGTGCTGGGGGAGTGTGTGTGCTTGGGAAGTGCATGTTGAGTGCACAAACGCCAAATATCAGCCTGGTTCCTGGAGATTCATAGATTTTTCACTATATGCTGGTTGCATCAATTGCAAATGTGTCAATACGAGATCTGAATTTTGGAAATAAGTATAAATTTAAGTGATTTCCATCTATTCTCATGGGTGGCACTAACCCAACAAAGGTGGGTAAAGGAAATTTCAGGCAAAACTGAGGTTTCTGAAAAAAAATGAGGCCATTAACATTCACCTATATTTTTAGTGCCAATGATCATTACAAGAAATTGATCTCTTAAAATAACATTAAAACCCAATATTTAAAAAATCTGAGAGCAGGGTTCTGGAACAAGCTTGCAATGCATTCTGTGAGAACATTAAATGAGAGCACTGGATGGACAGATTAGATGAGAATTAAGTGCTAAACCTCACTTTCTTCAGATTTCTTGGGGGATGCTCCTGGGAACTTTCTCAACCTCAATACCCTTTCTAATCTCTAAGGAATGGGTGTGGACTAATTGATGTGGAATAGCCCTTCTGGGCTAAAAGTCGGGGGTTCTGGAAGGCACTTTCTCAGTTGCTGAGCTGAAAGGTGATTAACAAGTGAAGATAGCATCTTGCATTCGTGCCTCCAAACTTGTCTTCTTCCTACCTGGCCCTGGTGCTTTGTTTCATTGTGTTTGGAGAGGGAAAGGATAGGAGGCTAATTGCTATTTGATAAAGACAAAGGGCTCATCTCACCCCTTCAGTTTCAGTTATGGGACATACACTGAGTGCTTTGTTGTAAAGAGTGATTGTTACCTGATCACAAATGACAAAATGCCCTTTGTGCAAGACCAGTTGCATGATTTCAAAAGTGTGAGATGGAGAAAGCCTAGTTTCTAAAGACTACAAAAAATAGCTGTGTTGTTTAGACTATTCCTTTGCCATAGCAACAGCTGATTATTATATAGGTGTAGTGGCAGGAAGGCAGAGAACAAGTTCTTTATGATCTGGGCAGACAGGTAAAGGAGAAGTCCTGGAGCTCTTAGTAACTTTTTCAGGCTTTTATTGATCTTTCTGCACAACTAGCAGTGAGGCATCCAGGTACATGGCTGGCGGGGAGGCCAAGGAACAGGAGTCCAGTGGCCTCCTGGCCCCCAGTGAATCTTTACTCTCCCGGGGCTGCCTCTGCTTCTCTGCTACCACTGCTGCTGCTACTGCTGCTGCTACCACTTCTGACATCCCTGTGACGCCCCCTATACGCCCAGTCTCTTGGTTCAGGCGTGCCACCTATGGGCGCCCACAACTTACTCCAGGTGGCTGTCATCAGACATGCATATAGGACAACAAGGCTCTATCATAGATGCTAATGGTGGAAGGGGGGGGGTGGAATCTGGCAACTTCTACTTACCCTACAATAGGTAAAACCATGAATGCGAACACAATGCCTATTCACACCTAATCATTTACAAAGGAGTCACTATTTGGCTTGAAAGACCAAGACTTGGGCAAGTGATGATCATTCAGCCTGTGGTAAAATTTCATTTCTTGGGCCAGAGGGGACCTCCTTGGAAGGCTGCCCAGATAGCAGTCAGTGTGGAAACATGTTTCCTCCATGGGAGGAAAGCAAAATGGTGTGCTGTGTTGGTCCCGGGAGGAAGAGACCTTCATTCCTTGGGTTATAAGTACTCTGTGAATCCTAATCCATAAAGACCTTATTAAAAGAGAAAAGATCAAAGAAAGAAAAAAGACAAGCTCTTTAGAGAATACTATAAGGAGTGTGTAAATAACAGCTTTTGACAAGTAGGAGAGTTTAAGAAGGGGGGGTATTACTCAAAGTCATTTCAAATCTAATAACCCTGAAGCTAGGAAATATGTTCTCTTGGGAAATTACAAACTATTTGTTATTAAAATAGATATTAACTAAATAAATACATTAGCTGACTGGGAGGATCATTTTCAGTCTAGTAACTTACTGAACAGACTTTTAATTTTTATAAAATTCTGGTCAATAGACACCACCAAGCCCTCTCCTTCCATTCAAATATTTGTCAGACCTTTTGTGCAGGGCTAAAAGGATCTGGCTGGGTGCTTGCTCTCTCAGCCAGTTCAGGCTTAGACAGGAATTAAGAGTAATACACGGGGTTCTTAAAGGCCTCCCCAAAAGTTTGAGAATTGCAAATGTTTCTTTCCTTCACTGGATTCTCTTGACTTTCAGATAAATTCAACCCTGCTGTGATGTGAGTTCCATAGTGGAATAAAAGTGATCCCTCAGCTTTGCCCTTAAATTTTATAGGGAGATAAGGGTGCAGATCTATTACTACAATATTCTTACTAACAGAACTTTTTGTGTTCAGAAAAGTCACAGTGCAAACAGTTATTTGTGTGTGTGTTTTTTTTTTTTCAGCCCATACTCTGCTGACCTAGAATGAGCCCTAAGGAAGTTTTATTCGGCCCTCACTCAGACCCAGATGTATTCTGCTGGCCTTTCATTCCCAGACATCATCTCCTCGATGTTACAAGGAATTCTAGTGGAGTTGGAAGGAATGAAGGAAGGCAGTTCTATTATTGCTATTACTGGTTTCCTTTTATAGCACCATCCCCAGGTGCTGTTGTATCTGGAGTCTCTCTTTTCTTTGCCTTAACAAAGAGTCCTATAGATTATCCTTGCTAACAAGGGCCTGGACCCCAGGAGATAATGGTTACTTGTCCCATGCCTGCAGATGATCTGGGAAGGGGAGGCGGGGAGGCAGAAACTTAGCCCAGCCTACAACAGGCAACATTTTCCCTAATAGAGCTGGTAAGTTCTCAGCTCCCTTCCTGCCTCCTTCACATGTCTTAGTATTTCTCCTCACTCCTCTTCAAGTCAAGATGTCCTTTTCTTTAGGGCTTTCTGCAGTCAAATGCTCTACCACTGAGCTATACCCCCGAGGGCTTTCTGAATTTGAAGGTTTAAATGTGTTCATCTAATTCATATTCTCATATGATCAACTGAGAATCATTTCAGTTAGCGTTCTAGTTAGTAGTTTTCAGTCATATGAGTGAAATTGTAAAAATTAGGTAGCAAGGGAAGACATGTGGATGGCAGGACCTTGTAAAACTGTAAAAACAGGAGCTTTAAAACGAGCACGTGCTTGGTTTATTTAGTCACCAATCTGGTCGATGGGTGGCCCAAGGGTAGAACTGCAACCTAGACTAACCTAGACTGTTCACTTGCCCTGAGCAGACTTTCTCCAAATTAGACCAGCCTGACTCAGACTGTCCAGGCTCATGCTTAGTAATGGGTGATATTTTCAGCTATTTTAGCACTTTTGAAATCACAGATTCTCTGTTAAGAAGAAAAAAAGGGAAAAACCTCATTTAGGGTTGACTAAGTACCTGCATATGCTACACATGACGCAACGTGCCAGAGAGGCTGAGATGTGAAAAAGGCACAGCCCCTGGGTGGCAGGAGCTCAGCTCCTCCCGAGGAGAGCACTCTGTGGTGCCACAGGTTTAGAAAATCAGTATCTCATTAAAACCATCATTCTTAGCCAAGCATCTTGGGCAATCAGAGAGTTTTTCAGGTGGATGCAAATCTGAGCTTTCATGAGTATTTTCTGGGGAACTCATTTAGCGTGTGGAGCAGGACAACCATAGATTGAGGCATCATTTTACTCTGCACAGGTAAGGAAAGGAAAACTAGAGACTGAAACCTAACCGGCTGTGAATTCACCAATGGTCCTGCCCTCCCCGGAAGAAGGGCACTTTATTGTAATCGAGCCTTACCAATGACGAGATGTCTTTCCTAAACAGCACAAAGGCTCTTGACATTGTAGGAGCAGAGAAGAAATGTCTCCCTACCCTCTGAGTTCTTCTCAGGCTGACTGAAGAATCAAATTAACATTAGGCAGATAAGTAGACAAAAGAACAAATTTAACTTTATATTCATGGAGAATTTACATGGACATGAATTCTAAAGTAAACGTGGCAAACTGGGATGCATATACCATGTGTGTATGTGTGTACGCACATGCGCATCGAGATAAGGAAGGGGAGAAGGTCCTGGGGCTTCAAAGAGAGAGGAGCGGGACTCATAGCAAGAGGACCAGATGCCCTATAACTAGATGTTTCCCCTACCATATGTAGGGTCAAAGAAAACTGTCAGGCTTTCCCGCCCTCCCACCGTTGGTGTTGATGACGGACACCTGTGATGCTGCACGCATGCCTGATGGTGGGCACCTCCCCAAGTAGGGTGTGGGCATGCGCAAGTGGCGCACCTGGGCTGAGACACGGGCGTATAAGGGTGGCGTCTCGAGGACGCTAGTAGAGCGCGTAAGCAAGCAGAGGAGAGAGAGGGAGAAAGACAGAAGCAGCAGCAGTAGTCACAGACACCAGAGGTTAGAGAGCCCGGAGAGTGAAGATGTGCCGGGGCCTAGGACGCCTGCCAGCCTCCCGGCTCCCCGGCACTCCTGTCTGCCGTGTACCTGGTCGCGTCTGATATAAAGAGCAATAAAACCCAGACAAAACCAGGACTCCTCCTTGACCCGTCTGCTTGGAATCACTGAGAACCTGCTCTGTGCCCTTGCTAGCACTACACCACATGTACAGGTAAGTTTCTCTGGTAGAAGGGTTATTTCTGGTAAAAATCCTAAATATGGGTAATACCCTAATTTTTATTCTTCTAAATAGTTAAAGTGATAAAAGGAAATGACGGCCGGGCCTTAGTTGCTCTTAGTGCAAACAGTTCACGTGCAAGGTGACACGATTTGTGAAGGCCACTTCTCCACTGTGCCAGCATCTGCCCTGAAACAGGCACAAGCCAAATGCTCTACTCAAAGAAGTAGCCTGTGTTTGTTACTGCTGGGCTGGGATTTAAGGTGACTTGAGAGGTAGTTATTTTCCAGATGGCGGAAAGACTTGGGCTCTGTGCTAAGAAATTGTACTTTATTCTAATCAGCTATTTGGAGCCACTGAAGAATTTTTAGTAGGTAGGTGACAAGGTCAAAGGTGCATTTTAGTAAGATAGCACTGGCTGTTTACTAGAGGATGAACTGACTGGGTTGGAGCTGGGGACTGGAGGATGTGGTATGTGAAAGGATCCCAAGAATAACTTAGAGGAACTAGATGTTAGATTCTTGGACCAGCCAATTTATTAGCATGACTGAGACAAAACTAGGAGGTTGGAGAGGAGGAAATGGACTGATAATGTTAGGAAGGCAGAGACGAAAGCCCTGGGTGGAGGTGACTGAGTGTGGGGACCCCATGAGGATGAAGAGAGACTGCTACAGGGGAGCACAGTTGTCTGCAGGTCTAATGGGCTGAATTGTGTCCCCTAGTTGGAGATGGGCTCCTAACCCCAGCATCTCAGAATGTGACTTTATTTTGAGAGGACTTTAACTTTACAAGTTAAAGTGAGGTTATTATGTGGCTCTTAAAACAGTATTATTGGTATCCTTAAAATGAGGGGAACCCCCTGACTCAGGGAAGTAGGCACACAGGAACATGCCACATGACGATGGAGCTGTGCTGCCCAGCTGAGGCACCACCAGAAGCTGGGATGGATCTGGAGCATGTCCTTCCCTGAGATCCACAGCCACACTGACACCACATCTCATTTCCAGCCTCCGCAACTTGGAGATGGCAAGTTTCTGTTGCTTACGTCATTCAGTTTGTATTATATTATTTATTGTGTCAGTCCTGGAACGCTAATGCTGTCTATATTATGATTAAATTATTTATTAGCTGAAATCTTCCATTAATTAAATCCCTCTAATAAAGAGGAGGTTTGTAGAGAGATTAAGTAATATTCCCTGTACTCCATAGTTAAAAGTCATTTCATGTTATTGCCAACATGCTTTTAAGTTTCCATATTTCATTTGCTATGTCCAATTGTATCGTGTCTTAATGTAAAATGAAAAAGGATTTTGGGTTGTTTGCACAAATCAGTGAGAGCAGTTAAGTAGATGTCATGGAAACTGATGTGATTAGTCCTAAGTCCCAACCCATGGTGAGAGGACACAAGGACTGAATGATAGACTCAGAAAGGTTTTGAGGCAATAAAATACCCCCTCATTTTACATATGTGCACCTTGCATATAGAGAATGTGTGACCTTGGGCTAGTGCCATGACAAACTTGTAAGAAGGTTAGAGGTTAAGATTTGATCTCTTGTCCTGTAGTCAGTTTCTCCTTAATTCTTGGTTAACTGCTGTATTTTCCTTTGAACTGAATTGATCTGATGCTACCCCTAAAGTTTGAATGCAAGTATTCAAAGTCAAATGTCCTGAAACTTTCCATCCTGCAGTAATTCAAAGAAAGAGATACAATTAAAATAAATAGCAGTTTATAAGAAGACAAAGTAAATGTAAAGAGCAAAAGAAATTTTGTCATTGAATAGATCACTCTGGCTACTTCTCAGTGTTCTTTTGTGATTGTTTCTCGTCTCTAAACACAGGATGACCCCAGGGCTTAGGGACCTGTTTATATATATTCACTTTACATGTGACTTTTTTTCAGTCTCATTGCTTTACAATCCTACTGTTATAGGGCAGGGAGAGGGGCACCCCAGAACTTCCAAACCTGCTTTCTTTAAATGTGTTTTGCCATTCGCTGCATTAATATAAGTAAGGCTTTTAATGGAAAGGAATTTTAATATAATTGGGGAATAATACAGAAAGGACAAAGAATATCGTTATTAAGTTAAGCATTTAAAGTTACCCATTTCCTTGAGGGTAAAGTTTAGCTAAATAGGATTGGCCTAAAGCAAGGCCCAAAAGCATGCTACAAGTCTAAAGGACTTTTTAGTGGAGACCTATAGAAAAGGGTCAGAAAGAGTCAGACAAATCTGGGAGGAAAAGAGCAAAATTAAAATTAAGATGAGCAACCCCAAGGATTGAACTGGCGTCTGCTGAGAAGAGGCACAGAATTGGGAAGGACAGGCAAGGTTATGCTGTGGTAACAAGAAGACTCCCATGTTCACCTGGGTTAACCTACAAGAACCTCTCACTTGCATATCATGCCCACGGCTGGCTGACAGGGAGCTTGCTCAGAGTCTTCACTCAGGAACCACAGGGACTGAGGCTTCATCTTAAGCCATTATTAAGCTCCCCATGGGTCTCTCACCCACATCTGTTTCAACCAGTTTAAGACTAAAAAGCAAGCACAGTTTTTTACCTGTCCCTCTGCTCCAGGTGACCTGTGCCTCCTCCAGGTCTCCTTGCTGCTCTCCATCCTTTCTTTTTCCTCCCTTCCTTCTGTCATCCTGTTTTCCTCTATCCAGCATCTTCTTATCCATGCTCAGCTCCACCCACTTAGGGCAGAACCGGGATTCTGGAACTTCCCTCTTTCCTGGGGACCACCCTGTTACAATACTACCTGGTAACATCCCTACTTACAGCTCTGGGCCTTCTTCTCAATGATGGATTCACCTTGAAGCTTTGAAAGTTTAAACGTTAGAAACTTTTACACTCACAACCCATCCTAGGACCCTGTTCTTCATTTGGTATTGAATCCATATTTATCCTAAATATGCTTCTTTTAAAATTAGTAAAAACTCCAGGATCTAAGCCTGGATCTTACTCTGGACTTCAAAGTGATACAACCAAAAACAAAAATAAAGAACTTCCACTTACCCCATCAGTGACAGCCGTTAGGGCTAGTCACCAGGTATTTCCAACTCTCTTGTTTTCCAGGTGTGTGTAGGGTTACATATCCCATGATCCCCTTCGAAGTTAGACAGATCTCTGGGATTGCCTTGTCTGCTGAAATGGGAGTGGAAGTGATTTCATTTCCTCCAGGAGATTTAGAAGTGAGAGTTCAATTCACTATGCTCCTTCTAACTGCTGTGGCAATGGAGGAAATGTGTCAAGATGAAGCCTCAGTCCCTCTGGTTCCTGAGTGAAGACTCTGAGCGAGCTCCCTGTCAGCCAGCCGTGGGCATGATATGCAAGTGAGAGGTTCTTGTAGGTTAACCCAGGTGAACATGGGAGTCTTCTTGTTACCACAGCATAACCTTGCCTGTCCTTCCCAATTCTGTGCCTCTTCTCAGCAGACGGCAGTTCAGTCCTTGGGGTTGCTCAGATTGAGTCACCTGCCCTCATCCTTGGTCCTTCTTTCTTTGATGGGATGTATGTAGTGCTTAGACTACACCTGCAAATACATCTAAAACTAACTACTTCTCACCACCTCCATTTCTACCATGTCAAGACACCATCATCTTTTGCTGGATTATTGCCACAGTCTCCCCAACTCTTGCTTTCCCATGGTCCATGTGCCCCATAGCAATCACAGTGGTCGTTTTGCACACAAGTGTGCTATGTTGCTCATGCCAGTACTCAGATTCCCATACTGGCTTCTCCTCTCTCTGACAGGGAAATCTGAGGTCCTGTACCATGTGACTCTGCTGCCTTTCCAGTGTCATGTCCTCACACCTCTTGCTCATTAGATTCAGTTATAGTCTCTGTGATGTCCACTCTTCCTTGTCCTAACTCTTGTCCTAACTCTTCCTTGGCCCAGGGCACCCCTCTAAACAACCCTGTCTGCCCCATCAGCTCTTCTCAGATGTCTTCTCAGTGAGACCTTCTGATTGAGCCTTCTAAATCGCTAAACCTCTTTTTCATGCCCACTAGATTGTAACAACATATATTGAACCTATTACTATATGCCAGATTTTCTATTAAACTTCTCAACTCATTTACTTACAACTATCTTATGAAATGGAAGCCATCATTATTTGTATTTAAAGGGTCTAAAATTGTGATGTAAAGGTGTTGAAAATTACTTAATATCACAAAACTATATGACTTAGGTTTATCATGTCAGTCTCTGAAGTTCACACTCTTAATTACAGTGTCATTTTGCTCATAGATTAGGAGAATTCCCAAGACATCTGAAAACTTAATTTTGGCAATTTTTATGAAGATGAGGGACAAGGTCAATGAGGATGGGCTTCAAACCCAAATCTACACTTGCAGAGCACGACACATTAACAGTCCATAGTACTTACCCACCTTGTCTAATAATTTGGGCAGTTTTTATAACAGGTGTTTATGTCATTCTGTTGGCACACAAATTCAGACCTGGTCACAAAATAGGAAAATTTGAGCTCCCTCAGCACTTGTTCCCACAGAGTGTAGATTAATGAGCCTGTGTCCACGTGGAATGTCAGTGGTCTTGTTTGTAATGATTTGTAATGGAACGTCAGTGGTCTTGTTCTCATTCTTATCGTTGACCAAAAGAAAGGTTGCAAACATCACAAAAGCTATGTGACATCAGTTATTTATTTATTTATTACTGCTATAGTGAATTTAGACAGGCCAGTGGAATTTGACAGATTGAAACTAACCCTTGCATTTGGGTTCAAATTCAATTTTATAAGTTCAGGTAGGAAAAAAAGGAACGTACAAAGCTCATGTAAAGGACCCTAGTGATCTTACCTGACCTCTTTCTCCACACGGACTAAGGTGGGACATTGGGCAGGTTATTTTAGCAGCCCTCTCCACCTCATTAAGAAAATTCCAGCATCCCATAGCTTTGTCATTCCATTGTCTTTAATTCTGAGTGTCAGGCTGTGAGAAAGACATTGACAAACTCAGAGGTCACCAAGTAAACAGTGAACAGGATAGTGAAGTTTCAGGACTCAAGGTCACGTGAGACCTTGACTACACCCATCATGGCTGGGCCTGTCAGGAGGCTTATTCTACGGTATAAAGGGGAAGAGTGAAGGCTGGAGAATGAAAATCACAGGGAGGCAGATTTCAACTGATGGTGAAGAATGTTCTAATCAATAAATATTTCTGGTATCCTTGGTTATAGGAGGTATTCCAGGGGGTGGTAGCGTATCCCTACCCCTGTCTGGAAGTGCTCGCTGAACAGGAAGTGATCAGACTGTTCACTGACAGAAACTATAATCTGCTTAAATGCAGCCATTGAAGCTGCTGTGGAAGCCAGCAGTGGTGGAGAGGGTGGAGAGAGGGGGGTACTTCTCTCTCCCTAGATGGACAGAGACACCTCACAGAAGTGATAATTAAGCATAATTTAGAAGCACAGGTATGAATTTTGCAGAAAAATAAGTGCTAGGGAAATGGTCCCAGGAGAAATCATAAGGGAGTTAAGACTATGCTAGAAGGATGGAAGAAACCAAGCAAGAGAGACGACTCAGGTGAAGTTACAACTCCAACTGGCTTCCACGGGGAGCTCTGGAGCATACATTACATGTCAGGGTTTGTTCCCATTGGGCAAAAGAGCTGGGCCTTTTTACTTCCACAGCAGTCTCTCTTGTTATGGGACATCCTGATGGGAGAGCGGAAGAAGTATGTAAGCTCCCAGGCATTGGCTGCCAGCAGGGTATCTCCACAGCAACCTCCCTGGGGTCACCAGTGTGGGGTGTGAACCTGTGGGAGCAGAGCCCACACAGGATATGTGCAAGGTATGATTCAAGGGTCACATATGGGGCCCCTGAGCCCTTTATCAGAAACATGGATGGCAGAGCCTTCTAGCAAAAGACCTAGCTGAGCAAAGGTGTGAAAACGATGTGTATTTGAGGGATAGCCATTTGTCACTGGAACATGAAGAGTGAATAGAACATATGGAACAAAGGGGCTACTGTGCGGTATACCGTGCTAGCTTCTTTTTTAATCAGTTTTTAAAACCAAGTACCATTTTCTTACATCCTTGTTAATTTTTTTGACATAGTAGGGTTTCTCCTCTCAGGTGTGGTCCCTATATGTATTAGACTTCTGTGGTATCAAAGGGTGGGGGAAAAACTGGCTCAAGAGAGGCAGCCTTCTCAAGAAAATCGAAGAATGGTAGTATGTCAGTGCTGCTTGGCGGCTGATTCTGGAAGGTGATGCAGTACTCAGGACTTCTGTGGGGATCTCACAGGTGGGAATTAAAGGAGTATTAATTCCGTTCTCTAACAGATTTTATCTACTTTTCCTGATCCAAACTGCACTGGCAAGACCCTGTGGCCAGCTAACAATCACTGACCTTGCCTGACAGAACTTTGTATAGCAGCAGGTGTTTTTAATTTGCTGGGAAGCTTTGGCCCATCAGTGCTCACTGGGATATAGGATAATACGTGTGAAGATGACGCTACCTAGACAAGTTTCAACAACAGGGAGGTTACAGGACACGTGGCCATGGTAGCAGTGTGTGACCGACCAGAATGAACTTCTGGGAGCCAGATCGAGAGACCCTCAGAGCAGTTATTTGGAGTGTATGACAAGCTAGGGGAGGCCCCTGAAGCACACAGGACACAACATTGCAGGAGGTGCTCACACTCAAAGTCACACAAGTACACATGAAGGGCTCCTTCTAGTTCGCACTCAAGTCACAGCTTATGTCACCCTGTTTGTATCCTTTAGCCACCACAGAACTTAGAGGCAGGGCAGTTCCTCTGCTGGTCTAGGTGAGGCTCGCTGCTCCTGTGTCTGTGGTCAGTGGGTTTTGCCTGGTTGATGAGGGCTTTGGCTGGGACAACTAGGAAGACTGGACAAGTGACCAGCTCATGGGTCCAAACTTCACACGGACCGAAGTTTCCGAAGAAGAACGAGAGGGTGTGCTACACAGATCCCTGCGTGCATCCAGTTTGCCGCTGTCCCACTGGCCAAAGCAAATCGCATGCCCAAGCCAAAACTGAAGGTGCAGTAAGAAAGACCCCCATCACTTGACAGGAAATCTGCAAAGTCACTTTGCAAAAGCGCATGTATATGGGGGAGGGAAATGTGTTGCCATTTTTCAATTTACCAAAAGCCTCAGGTACCAAGGAGAGGCAAGCACTTTCTGTTGCGTTGTCAAGGGAGCCACTGGAGACTTTTAGGCCTTGGAGCTTTGTGGTACCTTGGATGGTGAGAAATCTCACACTGGCTGCTGCAGGAAAGGACGAACAGGGTGACACAAGACAAATCAGTTGAAAGAGGGAAGGAAGAACACAGGTACCAAGGGAGCAATAGCAAGACTGGAAAAGAGAGACCAGGACCAGGAGTATGGAAGAGAATGAGCAAGTATAGAAGATAATCACCCACATGCTGGGGAAGGAAACTGGAATTACAGATTTCAGCCATGCCCTGGTCAGGGTTTCAAGTTTTTCTTGGACCCTCAATGTCTGGCCAAAGCAAAGGACCCTCTTCCCAGGGTCCTTCCAGCCCTCACTTTACCACTGCTCCACTCTTTCTCCCTTCATTCTCTACCAACAGTCGTGCCTCCTGATTCATCAAGGAAATCAAGGTCAGTGAGTGGGGGGGAACTAACCAGCTTCCGTCTTCCTTCACCACTCCCCAACCTTGTCTCCACCTGCACCCCACATGGCCAGGGCTGTGCTGGAACCATCTCTTCCACCCAAGGCTTGAACCTCTTCCTTGATGGTCACCCATCTTCCCACTCTCTTTGGATCTTCATAAAACTCTTTTACAAAAGCTCACTGACCCTTTTGTATAAAGACAGGAGAGAGAGACTTTATATTATAAATAATATTATATAATCTTTCAAGAGTTCTGTGAGGGGGTCCAGCTAGGAATAGTCAAGCATTTCCAAAACATTTTGGATATTTTATCTAAATCAGGTGACCAGTTATGAAGGTTCTTTGTTCCAGGCTTCAATTTTAGAAGTGTATGAGAAGTATTTACTCTCCCCCAAGTCTGCACATCCTATTTTTCTTCTGGGTAGCTATGATATTTTACCTGAGACAATTAAGTGTCAGTGAGTTGCTCTGGGGCCCAAAAGAAATGGAAACATTGGAAGGAGATCAGAGAGTAAGGTCGGACATGACTGAGGGAGTGGGAAGGCTTCATTTATGTGGAGACATGAAAGCAGAGCTTACTAGGCAGTGACTAATGATATGATAACTGTCTGTAAACACCAAGTGTGTATGATGTGAATGCCAAGATGTCACTGCCTCACTCAACACGAAGATACAATCTGAAGAGTACATGGTAGATGAAAGAAATAGAGCATCCTGAATTGCCACCAAAGAGGGGTTAAAATGATTCATGAAGATTACTTTCTTTTCTCTGAGGAAAACTCCATCCATCCATCCATCCATCCTTCCTTCCTTTCTTTAACAAAGTACTAAGGATCTACACAGAAGCCATCTATTCAGGGTTCCCCATTCACACTCCTAGATCTCAGTCTCTAACCTTTCCATTATTTCTTCAGTGGTCTTCCTAAATCCTCTACATTGTTTCTTTCCAATAACGGTCAGATGAAGAATTACTGTTAAAAAGGTCAAATCAGCAAAATCTTGGAGTATAAGTTAACTCATCTCAAGAAAAGAAAATTCCACAACAGGCTTGACATTGCATTCAAGCTGACTGTTTTCCTGGGGTGCCGGTATGGAAGGACAATGAGTCATTGTGCCCATCAGTACCACTGTAAATACACAGCAGGTTGTATCATGAATTACCTGATGAAGCTCCTCCCCCTCACTCACCTTATGTCTTGTCCTATGTGACATTGACTTACCCCTTCTGTCAAGATCTTCATGGGTCACCAGGATTGAGGGTGGAGCCACATCTAAGCAGGGGTACTGGAAGAGCCCCTCTTCTTAAGAAAGTCACCATCAGCACCACTGAAGCAAAGGAAACCACAAGGTGACGATTACCCATCCATTCAACAAAACTGCATGGAGCGCAGGTGTGCCAGGCCCTGCTGAAAGCTAAAATAGGAGTACTAGGAATCCCACGATCTGGTCCCAGCATCTAGGGGCTGTCTGGGCACTTGAACCAGGACACACAGTGAACTGGGAACTGCGTGTCACGGTGTCATGTTCTGGCCCTGTGGGATGACAGTAATGGGGCATCAGGGCGGGGGCAGTGTAGATGGGCCAAACAAGAAGAGGTTGGTATTTGACGAGCTATTTGAAGGAAGAGCCCAAGAGACTTAGTTAATTGTGGAGCACTAGAAAATTACTAAATCTAGACCAACCACAAAGAAAGTGAGTCTGATCCCTCACTGTCTCCCAGGATGGTTCAGAGGGAGGCAATGCGCCTAATGACTCATGAGGGCATCCTATCCAGTGTCCAGAATGGAACACAGCTGGGAAGTAGGAAGAAGGGCATGGGCTGCTGAATTCTTGAAACAGAATTACCAACTGTCAAAGCAGAAGACCAGGTTTCCATATCTAAAGGGTCTTCATTGCTGTCAAGTGGTGGCAACAAGGAGAGCCCTGAAGTAATTGGAGTTAATTTTTTTAAGTAGCAGAGAGGCTGGGAGCTATTAACCATGGAAGTAGTTATTGAGTTTGAAGGTCTTTTTGAATTAGGGACACCATCATAACTTTGGAACCTCTCTTCTTTTTAATATATTCTGTATTAGTTCCTTGATTTTTACTTCTAGTCCTATTATACAAGTCCCCCTAGGTTTAATTGCCCACAAACATATTACTTGACAAATGCTGCCACCTAGCGGGAGACATGAAAAGGAACACTGAAGGCAAGCAAGTAGTTGTTTAACTTTTTGAAGAGATCGGGCAACACTTAAAAGTAGGAGCTAAGCCTTCAGCAAAAGGATGTCTCCTCTTAGCAGGGAAGGGAGAAATTGTGGTTTGGGTATTTCTGTGTGACTTTCAGTAAATTAATGTTAGCCTCAATTTCCTTATTTATAAAAACAGAAAATAGCACGTTCGGAACACAATTAAATGGTATTTTTCTCTACCCTTTTCCTCCTTTATCACTAAAGTTTTTTGTATTCTCTTCAGATAGAAACAATTATGCCCTGCTTACATCACCTCACACTGATGTTTGTGTAAGTGCTGAGCTTTTTTTTTTTTTAAATGAAAAGCCAAATCTCTATTTTTATGCCTGAGCATAATTTTCTAGATCATGAATCCTCCCATCCCTCTCTGGTAATTTCTAGTTTTTAGTTCAGCTCGGTGACATTCCTGTCCAACTGAAGAGTCATTAACTCAGGTCCCTTTTAAAGCTTCTGTGTTTCCCACAGGTTGTGTTGTTCCATTTGTCGCTTGCTCAGACCCTCAGACCCTCATCCTACACACAGGAAGACCCTGAATGCAGGGGAGCCCAAGGACCCACAAAACTCAGCCTTCCTAGACAAGTTTCCAAGGACTTGCTTATGCTTTTTCACTTAAGGCTATGACATCCTTGCTTACGTCTTTCATTTCTTCCTATCTCTTCACAGCGTTAAATGGAGCAATAGATAATAAAACTGAAAGATACTTTATGTGGAATCATTTTTTTAAAGTAATGAATTTTTTTAAAGTAAGAAGCAGGGAATACTACTTTCTCTTTTACAAAAATGTTCAAAGGTGTCAACCCATGCATTTGGAACCGAGAACATCCCAATATGACTTCAATTTCCCGAAAGATTTTGCTCATTTCCTGCAAGTTCTATTCGGTCTGCTCTCTTTAATTCTACCATAGTTAAAAAGAAACACAGATTTCCAAAATACGCTTCTCTGGCCCTAAAGAATGGGGAAGGCGGAGAGCGCTTCTCACACTCACATGTGGCCAGCAGAGGGGGGACTTCCCTCAGGTTGGGATTTCATTATCCCCAGTCCCTCTCCATCTGCACAGCTTTTCCCCTGCAAGATTCTTAGCTTTGCTTCTCTTCAGTCTACAACACATAAGAACCATAGAATCACAGCTTTTCCAGCATGACAGGGACAACCTCTCTTTTGGACAGATCTATATTTCTTTATATTTTACAACTCTATTTTACTTAGGAAACAGAATTTCAGTCTTGAATTTTAGGTAAGCACAGGAAAAAGAACAGCTGCATTTTAAGACCATTTCTGTGAGTGTAGTGATTGCTGAATGGTGAGGGACGTCTCTAAGTTGGATTTCCACAGTGTTCTTGGAAAATACTTGGTAAAGTAACTTGGTAAAGTCTGAACCATGTTACTCAGGTAAGCTGAGTGGCTATTGCGGTGTATTGCTGCCTGTAGTGTTTGGCAGGCACACAGAGAGGTAAGGAAGGGGAGAGTTGGTCTTTGTTGTTGCCTCAGGTTCCTATTTATTTCCAAAAGCTGTTTCCAAATATCTTGATGTGGCTTGCACAGCTTGGTCAGCTCTAGTCACTTACAGGTCATACGGCGAACACGCCTTAGGTCACCTCCTTTTAACTATTGACAAATGCAGTTTGCCTCCTACCTAATTCCATCTCTCTGCAGCCCAAGTGTCTTCTGACTCCCTGGGAACATGTCAGTCAGATGTGGATCATCCAAGGAGATGGAATGGACAATTCTTTTATGATGCTTGTGCTAGGACAAGTTGGTGTGCACGAGCGAGGTAGAGGAGTTGTGTGTGCACCCGTTTACAAACTGCCCAGCTCTTTGCCCCTTGTCTGGTCTGAATCTGTCATCATGAATGTGTGGGGCCAACTTTCATGGCACTTACTCTTCTCTGATGCTGTAGCATAAAATCATTATACCTGGGTGGTCCCGATCTGAAGTTCATGGATGGATGCAGAGGTCCAGCGAGCTCCTGAGGTAGAATGTAACCCTTGTATGTGCTTGCAGGGGCTTTGCTCTGTCTTTTTGAGGACAGAGTTCAAAGGATTCCTACTCCTCCAGGGTCTGCTAAATGGCTTTCCAGAGTACAAGAATTTGGTTCCCAAGGCCAGTGCCATCCTCTTAGTTCCAGACCATTCCATCTGCTGAAAGGTAAATAAAGTTAATCCATACTTATGGAGCGTCACCTACATACTAATCACATCCATGTAGCAGAGCTCACTAACCATCTCAATGTTGTGTGAGGTCCGTAACAGCCCCTGTCCACAGATGAGGGTGGAAACCCACAGAAGTCAAGTAACTTCCCAGCAAAACTTGGAATTCAAACAAGTATTCCAGACTCCAGATACACAGCTCTGCCAGCACCCAGTGTTCAGGTGATCCTGTGCCCTGCTCAGCCTTTTGCCACTGCTTCTCTTTTTGTTCTTTACTCTTCCTTCTAAAAATGGCTGAAAATTAACCTGTCTCTCTCTGATAGGTGTCTGCCTACTTCCTCAATCATTCTTTGCTTACACACTGGTGGCCCTGGGGTCAAATCTGCCTTGCAGAGATTTTTTATGATGAATAGAGTGTATCAGTATTTAAAAACTAGACTAATTCAGATACATTTGGGATTTCAAGCAGCTTTTGAAAAATCAATGTCTAGCAATGTCAATCCCACATCTGAATGAAGGAGGCTGGAACTGAGCAGCGGGGACAGGTGGCTCCCAGCTCCCTTAGTCTCTGTTTCTTCCTTTTGGACTCTACCCCGGCAGATCATTCTCCTAGGTCATCACTGGACCTGGGTGTAGCTCCTGACTTCTCTCTTCTACATCTCTTTTCCTTCTCTGTGCCTTCCACACTCATCTAACTATGGGCGGGTGTTTCTTTGCCCTTCTCTCTCATGCTCATTTCTGCTCTTTCCCACTAAAAAAGATCTAAAGACAAATAGAACCAATGCTGCTTCTCCATTTCTGTGCCTAAACTCCATGCCATGAAGATACAAAGTCAACACAATTGTCCAGCCCCTGTCTCCATTACTATCTCTTTTCTAGTGTTTCCCTTAAAGAAAAAAAAAAAAAAAAAGACACACCTGACATGGGGAGTGTTTCAGTATTTCCCTTAAAAAAGAAAAAAAAAAGCACCACACCTGACATGGGGAGTGTTTCAGATGCCAGTTTTATCCCAATTTTCTTGCCTCTCCAAGAAAAAAAAATAAATTATATATGCATATAAATATACATATAAATGAACAACCAAGTGGTCAAGTTAGACAAACCGAGAAAACACTCAGAGAAGGCAGAGAGCGGGCCTCTGGGAATCTTGCCGGAGGCAGTGCAATTCCCAGATGCCCCACAAATCAGCTGTGGAACCTCCATCTAAGGCAGTAGGACAAGACAAGCTCAACTTGAAGAGTGATTAGCTAGAAGGATTATGTCCACACTGTGGCCTGTAGTACCACTCTTGGTCAGTGAACTTGTCCTACATCATGTGATGTTTCCTGGTGGATCACTCATCACTCACTTTGAAATCGTGCATTTAGGGATTCCCAGGTCTTAGTTTTATATCTGGACCTGTCACTGGTGTGGTCTCTGGCCTTGGACAATTCCTTGGGTTCCTCTAGTTTTCTCTTATAGTAAGATTATGAATAGAACAGCTCACCATTCTTTTTATTATTTTTTAAAAGATTTATTTATTTATTTATGCATACAAGAGCTAGGGTACAGGCCAGAGTCCAGGGAGAAGAGAGGATTCAACAGAGACAGAGCTGGGAACAGAACAGGCAGACTGACTGAAACATACTGTTGAGGGGAGCAGCGGGTGAGGCAGGAGAGGTCTGCTGTGCTATGTGGGTTCCCTCCCTGGCTGATGGCAGGGATCGAACTCGTGCTGCAGTTATTGTGGTTTGCTTCATAGTGTGTTGCTTAACTAACTGCACCACCAGGGAGGCCCTCACCATTCTTTTTAAATGCTAGCCATTTATTTTAAGGAATTTAATTCAAATACTTCCAATGTCTATCACACATATTAGATGCTGGGGTGGGGTGAGGGAAGGGGAAGCATAGTAAAGAAAGGACTCAGAACATTTTGAAGAGGGTGTTACCCCCATTTTACATATAAATAAACTGCAGCCTGGAAAAGCTACTTACAGCTCACAAGGCAACTGACCTAAGAAGATCTGGCATTCAGACACAACTCAGTTTGATTCCCAAGAATGTGTCCTTTTCATTGTCCCTCACTTGCTATAAAGATATGGTGTCTGCCCCCTAAGGGGCTTTCAGCATAGAAAGGTGATGATACATGTCCATTCACTCCAGTTCAACAAATGGTCTTTAACTTCTGCATAACAGACAAAAACATAAAGCTATGAGGGAATGGTAAATGCAAAATTCTTTAGGGTGATGTCTGAATCTTTGTTATTTGTAGTGTTGTTACTATAGTTACAGTTTAAACCTCTCTTTTAATTCTGAATTAAAAACTGCACAGATGTTCATGCCGATAGTGATGTTAATGGTTAAGTTCATGCCACAGATGACAGCAAATGCTGGTGTTAAAGATATTCAGGGAGTTGGGAGTGTTCTAATAGCCGGGAGGATCGGGCTCTGGTGCAATTCCCTGACTCCACCCGCCCCATCCACCCCGTCTCCAGCTTAGCCCTGTGCGTGGCTTAGTGACAGGCCCTGCTCCTCTAGGACTCAGTGCTTGTCTGAGTTTGTCCTGCCCTTCCTACCTAAGGGCAAGTTAACACCATTCCCCAACTGTGGGAATGAACGATTTCAGATGTCCCACTGCATCGTCCGGTAAGGAACCAAACACTCATGCTTGGTGAAGGCTAACCCCTAGGCCAGCTTCCAGGTTCTTATCCTCTGAAGCGCCCTGAGAGAATTATTACTGTGTTCAGACAGCTAGGATCTGACCCAACAAAAACAAATCAATTTCAAACTGTGTTATAGACACATTCCATTTGTAACTTGCTGCTAAGAGCTTCACCTGCTAGATGTGCAGCCAGTGACACAGTGGCTCCTTGGACACAGGACACAGGACACAGTGTTCCTGCCAGACCCAGAGCAGGCTCCTTGGACTCAGCTCTGGGGTCAGACCCTCCATGTTCTGGATACCCAGACGTCTGCACAACTTGGAACACCTGCAGCCACTGCACTGGGATGCAATGCACTTGTTCCAGCTGCCGGCTTTGCGTAATGTCCCCATGCCACAGAAATGGGATCTGGCCTGTGGGGAGGGGAGGGGTCCCTGCATGCGTGACATTCTCCAGGGTAACCCTACTCAGCAACCAAAGTGGAAACAGCCCCTCCCATAGTCATGGCCAGCAGTGTGTGTGGTCTACCGCCTGGAGCAGGCTTATCAGCAACTAGCCTGTCCCTGCTCCCCCCTACCCCCCAGAGAGATGATCAGGACTTCATTGAAGACATGAAAGAGAATGACCTCATAGTGACCTGAAAATAGGCAAGTTTTGAATGGTGATGATAGTGGAGTTAATGTTTACTTTTAAATCGCTTTCTTTATTCAGATAAATGGGTAGAAGGTATGGATATGGCTCACTAGGATAGAATAAGTGGTTCTAGAACATCTATTTGAGACTGAGCTTATCTCTTCAAGCACAGCCCATTTGGATGGGTAGAGACAAGTGAAACCATCTGATATTTATCCTTTTCCTTCTGATTTATTTAATTCAGCATGATCTCTTCTAGCTTCATCTATTTAGCTTCATATAGCATGACTGTATCTTTTTTGATTACTGAGTAGCTTTCCATTGTGTATGTATACAACAACTTTATAATCCAGTTATCTGTTTTCGGACTTTTGGGTTGTTTCCATCTCTTGGCTATTATAATAGTGCTGCAATAAACAGAGGAGTGCAGGTCGCCTTTGGATTTAGTGTTTCTTTTTTTCAAGCAGACCACTTTTGTAACTAGGGAGGCTAATACATTGCTATAATTAATTCAGTCTTTTCTCTCCCACCCCAAAATTCTGTGTTCTTTTTTTCTTATATATGTCCTCATCTTTTGGAACATTGCTACTAAGGTTTTACAGGAAACTCTGTTCTGTATATATGCTACTTTTGCTGATTGATGGGAATAATGGGAAGGGGTTCCTTGGAGCCCCTTCAGAACATCAAGAGGGGATGATTCTGGAAAGAAACTGTGAGTTTTGATTTGTTCTATCCTCAAATTGCCTCTATAAGAGTGTAGCAAGAGGCAGAGGATAGGTGGGTAGAAAACAACTGTAAGTTATAAAAAATTATTCAAACCCCTAAGGAAGGGAGAACAAGTAAAGATAAACTAGTCACCATATATATACATTTTAAAAATAGTTGTATTCTTGCTAAAATGCATTAACTGAGAAAAAATCCTGTTGTCAAATATATCTCAGTAAAAGACATTTCAATTTTTAAAAAGGAGGAGGAGGAGGAGAAGCCATAATACCACATGTCAAAAAAATTAGTGAAGTTGTTTGGTTACATAGTACTTGTGGTTGACTAAGTGTGTCTGAAACATTTTTTTTTTTGGTGGAAGAACCGTCTCATAAGAGGCGTTGATTATATGTGTTCAAAGTACTGTAGCTCTAAGAACATTTCTAGAATCACTCAACTATATATATATATATATATATATATATAGATTATAAGTCTAATGGAGCACAATTGTTGAACTCCCAAGTTATGAGTTAGAAATGTGAATCCAGTCCCTTTGTGTATGATACAAAGGGATTTTAGTACATCAATTAAAAATACTCATTTCACAAAAAGTTATAGATAACAAAAGTTTCAATAAGGTACATAAAAAAATAGTTCAATTTAATTTTCCTAAGTTCAACATCAACATGTTTTGGGCTGATAGGTAAATATAGTGACTAAAATAGACTGAGAGCTCAGTGAAGTCAGACATGAAGAAACTCTGTTTTGTTTCAGAGGCAAAGACCACAGTTTTTGTTGCCTTAATGATAACAGGAGGCTGTTACAAGTCAAGCTTCCTGAAACAATAGCAACAGCAGGGGGTGTTGCTTCTTCACCTCTGCAGGGGGTGTGAGGAATTCTATCATCTGCTTCAGGGAATGACATGAATTTGGGAAAATAGAGAGAAAAATCAGGGAAGGTGTTGTAGTGGTTAAATGGCATGGTGTGGTATAATAAAGAACTGGAGACAAATATTGACTAGAGGTAACAAGAGAAATGGATTATGATAAATTTTGAAGAAAGGAATGGGGTAAGATAGTTCCAAAAGTAAACATTCTGTGCTCACTCTTTAGAAATTTGGTTTTACAAATCCTGCTCCAGGAAGGATTTGTTTGCAGGTTGTTTCTCTGATGTGTCTCTGAATGAGTTAATTTTGTGGTCTGCAGTAGGTGCAATATTAAGTAGATGCAGTAAGTGGAACAGGAACATTTTATAGCAAATTACTTTATGCTTTTTTTCAAAATTAAGACATGATTCTCTGCCTGAATAAATACCAATAACACACTCAGCCACAAAGGTCTAATGCACTATTACTAATTAAAATAGTAGCTAAACATTTGCTAATGTATTATCTCATTTAGTCCTCATTTGTGCGTATGAGGTAGGGCAGCCACAGTGAATTAGTTCTCTGTGTAACTGTTCATGGTCTTCTACCTTCCTGGGTCCCATGCTGAGTTAGTCTTCCTCAGTTCTCTCCTAGAATATTGGGGTGTCTCTCACTGGTCTTCTTGCCCTCACTCTATAGGCTGAATCCAGATTGATTTCCCTCAAACTGACACCAATTGCAGCTGGATTAAAATTTAGATCAACTGAAGAATCTGAACTTTTCCAGAAAGTAGAGCCAGCAACTGAAAATATACCAAGCATCTTGGCACATAATGGCACATGATTAAACCACAATGGGGTGAGGTAAGAAATCAACCACAAGAAGAAAATGAAAGAAAAAACAAAACAATGCCAAAAAAGTAGAGATTAAACAACTGTTGAGTCACTGAAGACATCAAAGGAAGAAAAAAAAATGTATCAGAGATGAGAATGCAAATATCACATATTAGAATCATTTGTGGAATAAGTCAAAAGGAGGATTATGTGTCCCTATAGAAACATCGTTACAGATAGATGAAATAATATAGGTAAAATGCTTGCTATGGACCTGGACCCATAATTAAATCTCAGAAATGGAAATATTATTTATCTTATTTCTGATAGAGTATCTGGCATATTGGGGATATATAGCAATTCCTTGTTGAATGTAATTGAATCCTGGTTCTCCAGTGGATGTATTTAATAAGTTTGGTCAAGTGGCAAAAATTTAATACAAATTTCTAGACATGTTTAGGATCAATCTAGAGTAATGAGAAACTGTCACTTGCTCCATTAAACAAACTTGTTAATGGCTCATGAGTCATCAGGGTTTAATATGTTTGCTTTTTTAGACAGACAAATGAAACTTGGAACTGAGTGCAGGAGTAACTGGAGGGAACAGTGGTGGAGATTGGTTGCTGGGTACTCAAGGCACCAAACACAGGTCAGCTGCTCTGTTTGCTAGAAGGTGTCCCTTGAGTTTTCCAGAAAGCAAACTGCAAGCTACAAGTCCATTGTCAAAAGAGTGAAGACCAAAGTCAGGCTAGGGCCACTCAGGAGTCAGCCCCCAGCTCCAACAATTCTCTATTCTTTCAGAAATAGTCCCTCCTGTTTTAAATTTAGTAAAATAATTTATTTAAAAATTGTGCAGTTACTACTTCTTAGCTATGTTCCATAATCTAGAAGGAACCAAATAATCTGTCAATAAAAGAACATGTTGAAAATTATTTAAAGATGTTTTCTTAAGAGAAAGACAGGTTAATCATTCAACCAATGATAGTTATTGCCTTCTGTGTGCTAAGAACTATGGAACATGCAAATAATCATTTAAACAGTCTCTGAATGTAGAAGAGGGAGAGGTGGTAGAGAAAGAAGTGAATTTAGAAAGTGACATACTCAGTCCTCTATTTCTTCTCCATTCCTTAGACACCCCCAAGAGCAAAGGAAGCTAGGGGAACCTCCAGACAGTAGGCAGGCAGTGAGAACTGCTGACCATAGCCCAGACCTTGCCATCCTGGAAGTCTCCCCTATACTTAGGGGAACATGAAATAAATGAGTTTGATTGGTGGGCAGGATCTAGTTATAGAAATAGTCCACATCATGGTCTTTGCTCTCAAGACACTACATATGAAGACTGTATGAGAGATTTGCATCAACGCTCTTCTTCACACCCTGCTTTCCTTGGGAAGCCAGGTTTCTGCTATTCAGTTTCAGGAATCCCTAACCATAAGATGTCTTCAGGTTTGGTCTTGCCAGGCCATTCATAATGGGAGTGGAGACATGAACAGAGTTCACAGTGTAGAAGAAAAGGAAAAGTCGGGTTAGAGGAGAGCAATTTTCATTTCAGCATTGTCATCCATATTTCTGTAGTTAATCCTTTCTCCCCTGATAACATATGCATCTAAGGGATGCCTTTGTGTTTCCATGAGACTGCTTTGGTTTTGGTGACTAGACTGGGAAAAGCTTCATATTTCCAGGCTGAATACATAGTGATTCAATGACCTGAGAAATAACTTACTCTCAAGTTTATTTTATTGGACCTTGTTGAGTTTGGTCACCAGGTTTGGGGTGGGTGTGTGCAAAGTTCCACAACACTGGGTAGATCCCCTACAATTTAACCTAATTGTGATACTATTTACTCAGAGATAACATCAGATTCCACAGCTAAAAGTCTGCCCTCTACTTTAGAAGCCAACCAAAAGCTCATGTTGTTACCTTTGCTTCCAACCAGGTTGGAGCTTGTCACAACTGACTTGTGGATTGGATTAATTTGCTAGAGTATGTCACAAGGTTCAGGAAACCCATTAGCTCACTAAGTTAATGATTACTACAAAGGATATTAAAGGATACATGTGGACATGTATACAGAAGAGTTGTGTAGGGCAGGATGTGGGAAAGGACACAGCTCCCAGGCCTGTCTGGGAACATCATTCAGTACCTCCACATGTTCATTAACTCAGACACACCCCAACCCTGTCATTTCTGTTCATTAACAAGAAATGATTTACTTCATAAGGATGACATCCCTGGAGGTTGAGAGTTATGACTGCAGGTTCTAACTGCCAATCACAAGGTTGGATGCCTTGACTTCCAGGCCCCATTTTTCTCTTATATTGAGACCTCAGGAGTTACTAGTTAACTGCACTAACTGTTTATGTACTAGTGAAGACAAAACATCAACCTGGACCAAAACTATATGAATCATCAGATAATATTTTAACCCAAGGGGGCAAATGCAAAAAAAAAAAAATACAACTACAATTAATTTCTGCTCTAACAATTTTTTGAAAAGTCAACCTTAGATTATTTATATAAGGCAGAGAGCATTACCTTTTGTGTGTACTGTATGTAAGAGTTTATAGGAGAAAATTAGAAGATGGGTTTTGCCACAATGTAACTAAAATATTCTCAAAAATAACTGAATATTATAATTTCACAGAGATTTTCTTTTTCTTTTCCAATTCAGTGATTTTTTTATTTCATTGGAGTGGGGAGATATAAAACAATTTCCAGCTGATTCTATTTGCAGTTAGCTTTAGTTGCATCTAGAGAGGTAAAAGACCCCACCAAAGAGCCTCCCTGAAGTCTAAATATGAGAACTTAATAACTGCTTTTCATTGATTCTATGATGTATTCCATAGCATCTGCCCACCTCTACCAAATGGACGCATCTTTGTATTTAGGATGTGGTCAAGTCAGTCAGATCAGATGCTCAACTGGCCTGAGCATGTGCAGTACCACCTGTGGCAACACCACCTGTGGCTGCTTGGAGCAAGGTGCTGGACTGTGGGATACCCATTCCCCATTGCTCTCAGGGATATTGTCTCAGTGCCCAGAGTTCTGGTCAAAGCATTTTATCTCCAGTTCCTGTTCTCACTTAACAAGGTAGTCTAGCTAGTTATGCTAATCTGGTCATAGTGGCTGCCTGCTGTTTTCAGCAGATACTGGTTTCCCACTATGGTCCTCATACCAAGACTTTTGTTCTGGTGAGAGGCCCCCTGCCTGACTCTCTAAATTAATTTGACCAGCAGGAACTCTAGGAACCAAGACAATATCCCTGAGAACAAGGGGGACTGGGGCTTACACACTGGATCAGTGTTGCACTACTTCAAGGTATTTGGTAATCTTGTGTATAATGTGGCTTTTTGATTTCAGCTTTTGGTGAATAGACTGGGAAAGGCTTCATATTTCCAGGCACAGATGCAAAAGTGTACATTCTGAAAGAGAAGGAATTCTGGAAATCCCTTAACCAGTTTATTTTGCATGGATATTTCTTTTAGAAGAAAGATATGATAGAATCCATCTTAATAAAATTAAATTTTTTTTCAAAAATATAAAAATACAAATTCTAAGTGAGAAGAACACTTTGGGTCAAAATTTAATTGGTAACAATTTTATCTCCTTTATTATATGTGATAAGGTATATATGTATATTTCACTGGTAATCATTGATATCTTAGATTGCTGAACTATGGTAATGATACATAATCAAAAATTATTGACTATAAGATAGGCAGCATCAAAGAAACACCTTTATTTACTATTCCCTGTGATAACTGGATATCTATTTGAAAATTAACTTCTCCCTCTTGTCTCAACAAGATTGTCTCTAGACTCCAATTAATATTGGACTCTCTAACCAGGTAGATGCTTTTTCCAATCCTGCCTTCAGTATCCTCTGTCAACACTAGCTGCCATTATGGTATAACTGAAGGATGCACAGAAGTTTGTCCTATTCCTCATCAATATCCAGATCTTGGTAGGCAGAAATTCTCTGCTTTGGGCTGAGTGATCATCATTGGCTGCTGCTCAATATGTGCTTGACAGAGCTAGTGCATTAAGTAATTCTTTTCTGCTAATACTTTAGTAACTTAGTTGATTGGACTCTTGCAAGTGTGTGGATGTCTGAGGATAGGGAAAAAGGCTAAAGAGAAGTATATAAGGAAGTATTATGCTGATATATGTTCAACAACTGGCTAAATATCTATATCTGTGTGTGTGTGTCTCTTTATAACTCTGATCTTTAGCATTTGTTAATTTCCATGGTGTAAAGGCATCACCAAGTCTGATGTCATTGATCATGGTACAGAATTCATAGAATCAGTTCACATGAGCAGATAGGAGCTAGTTCCATCACACCCCTCCAGACCACTGGTGAGAAATTTCTTTTAGTATTGGGGAAACAGACAGAAAAAACACAGGGGTACAGGAGAAAATTCCTCAAACAGGCAGAAAGATAGTGGAGGTTTGGTGAGAGGAGAGGCTTTGGGGCTCCCTCAAGTATAGAGAGGCTAGCCTTGTTAAAGAGATGTGCTTCTTACCTCAAGATAGATCCTTTCTTTCTTCTAGTTCTTCAAGTTTAATGGATGCAGAGTTAAGTTTCACCATTACAATTTTTTAAATTAAAAATATTTATGGGGTGTTCTCATGACTTCATAGTTCAATGGAGAATGGTTTATTTCTCCAACTAACATCTGTAGAATTGAGCTGTAAATCTCTATCTGGAGTGTTTCGTTCCTTCTACTCACATGGCAGTCATGCAAGTATTTTTGGCTCTGGATCAAATAAATGAGGAGATTCTCATATTTATAATCCATTTATATGTATTCGCCATTATTTGTGGGAAAAAAAGCAGATACCTATGTGCCAATTAAAACCAAGAAAAAAATATTTGACATTGAAAATCTTTTCTTATTGAGATAGCATTGATCTACTATAATTTTGATCTTATTAGCAGTCATTTCCTAAAAGATAATGTCTATTATGATTTGTCCTGAAAAAGAGAAGGAATTATTGGGAGGCCTGCAAGATGTCAAATATTTGAGAATTTTGAGAGAAATAATAAAATAGTTCCTGAAATAGACATTTTAGACTTTAAAGAATATACTTCTCCTAGAAAGTGACCTGTGAGTTTTTCCTAATTATTTTTAATATCGTTATGTGTTGACGTTATGTGTGCCTCATGCAAACCACTTAATTCTTCACTTGAGACCAGGCTCCAGTCATCAAAAGTCAGGATCTTGTGCTCAGGAAGAAGCCAAAGTAATTTTATTTATGCACAGCGGATATAAAAGATGCAATAAAAGGAGGATTTTATGAGATGTACAGAAGTATAATATAATCTCTTTACCACTTTTAAGCAGAAAAGAAAATTTTTAAGTCTATAAATTTATGATTCTACATGAAACATACATATGGGCTCAGATTCAGAAGAGCAATTTTTGTCAGATTTTTTCCTTTAATGATTTTCCCTGTCCTTCTGACTCCCTCCTTTCTCCCAGAAGGTTAAGATCTGGCTGAGAAGAAGCTCATGGATGGTCAATAAATGAATGCTCTGTACCTTTGCTTTCATGATAGTGATTTGTTCCTTTAACTGTCATTCATGACAATTAGCCCATCAAAAATGTTTGCTTAACTTGGAAAAGTGTCAGAATTTTGTTGGGTCTCAAAAATTATTCTAACAGCTTTCCCCCCATTGCTTTTTGTAACATATTAACTAACATGTCATGTCCAAGTAGCCACTTAATGGAAAAACAAACACCAACCAATTTGAAATAGAAATCCTGGAAACTTTTGAAATTTGTGCCATGGTTCAATAAATCTTTGTTTAGCTAATCAAATGGAGAAAGTTGTACTGGAGTTTTCTGCAGATAAATTAATTTGTGAATAAACAAAATTGGCTGTCACTAGTATCAGGCTTAGCTTGACATTTTCCTTTAAATATGTAAATATTTGTAGATATATTTAAGCATGGGAAAATGTATGTATCTCCGTGTATATGTATCTATCCAGGCATGTGAGTTTTCCTGTGGAATATTCTGGTGGCTGATTGCGTTGTTAAGGACCTCCATAGCCCCACTTTTCAAGTAGAATCATTTCCTTGTGCTCCTTTTTGTCACTTGTCCATTTATTTAAAATATAAACATAGTTACTTGTCACTGTATGAGTTTTACATGCTTTATGACAACAAAGCAAAACTTTCCCTGAGATGGCAGACTCCCCAAGGGTTCCCGCATGTGACTGGTTGAGGTATATGCAGCTTTCACAGCAGGGCTGGGTTGAGTGTTGGGGTTTGCATTTTGGAGCTGGGGGTCAATGTTTTATATTCATTTCTCTTCCCAGGCCACCTCATACTCCCTTCTAAAGTTACTAGCCCTCTCAGCCTCGAGGTCTCTGTGCCTCCAAAGTGTTTATGGGGCACCTGCACCTGAGAATTTGATAAGGAATTCCTGCTGTGATAAAAAGTGCTCTTAGGTCAAATGTGTAGTGGTAAAATTAATTGTTCTGAGACTGCGTGTCTCAAGCCATCTATAAAAGCCATATTATTTATTACCTAGGATACCACCTGTGTAATGCAGCTGTCTCAACCATTTTACACACACACACCCCCTCCCCCCCCCACACATACAATGAGACAGAGAGAGAGAAAGGGAGAGAGGGGGAGAGAAATTATATTCAAGGGGACGTTTTATTTGGGTTAAAGCCATACTCTCTGGAGGTTTTGTTTTTCATCTAATTGAAAACATCTACAGTACTTCTGCCAAAGAAACCCGAACACTGGCCAACCTGGAGATGGGGGTCCTCTTGTCTCTGAACCATGAATCATTGATGGTCTTGCCTCAAATCTAGGACCAAGTATAAGGTTCTGCTTATCAAATAAAAATAGTAGCAAACAGCAGGATCACTGAAGTGACAGCTGCTTGACTCTCAGCCAAAGAATTGTCATTAAACTTTTAGTCCCAAAATGTTTCATGGAAGTTGCTGAAGTGAGGTTACTGTAAATATCTCAGGGAGCTCAGTGAAAGGTCATTCCTACTTGTACTCCCTGGTGCGTGGTTTGGATCATCTTTTGGAATTTTCTTGCCCTCTATTCCTCACCTCATTTCTTCTTTTATATTTTAATGGCAACAAGACTGTGTTCAGTTAATTGATCTTTATTAAGTGTATACCTTAAGTTAATCTTTCTCTGAGACCCAGTTTCTTTCATTAGACTTTCATTAGACATAGATAGAAAAAGTAAAACTCATTTTGACACCAAAAGAAAGGACACTGAGAAGGCTATTGTTTTTTCAGCTTAGGTAAGGACGTAGCAAACTGACCCACATGACAAATCTTGCCCTTTGTCTGATTTTGTAAATAAAGTTTTATTGGAACATAACCATGCTCAGTTAATGCATATTGTCTATGGCTGCCCTCCAGTCATAAAAGTAGGATGAAAAAGTCACAAAACTGGAGATAGTAACTTTCTAACTTTCTTAGGAAAATTGCTGAGCCATTACTAGTGGAAGTTAGTATTTGAGGACTTTCTTGGGTTTTGGAAGTATGTAAATAAGCAAGATTTCCAAGCTCTAGAAAGTGTAAGGTAAACCTTCTGAAAATGATGGCAGCAGGACAAACCAGCCTTTGTATACATTGGTGGTGAGTTATCTATCAGAATTTACTACTCTGGGTGTACTTAAATGTGGAGAGGATATCTAGGATGATATTTCCCAAGTATTATTGCATTGAGTATTAATGTCCTACAAAAGTTAAATCATTTGATGACAAAGAGATTCCTACAGGGTAAGAAGCTTATTAAATGCTTGGTCGAAACAAATTTCAAGAGTGTTCATTTGTAATTCACCAATGTGTTGTAGAATACAAGAGGAATATAATATGCACAGTATTAAACTTACTTGAAATTCTCTCGATATATCTACTAAAATCTTATGGGCTTCATTTTTGCATGGAATGCAGTCTAGGAATCTTCTGCAAGGTCTCAGCACACATGAAATCTGAGTGTTTTCTTTTTCTCAATCTTAATTGTTCCAATTCTCTTTTCCAGTTGGCAGAACTGATATTTGCTAGGTACAACAGTACAACTCGTCTAGTTGTTAAATGTCCTAAAATACTTTCTACTGGTTAGCAAATAGCAGCTTCTCCGAGCCCTCAAAATATACCCTGAACTGCTGGCTATGCTGGCCTCTTTCTGGAGATCCTCCCAACCTCTCCTCATTCTAGTAAATAAAGGTGATCATTTTTCAGGAGGGTGGAGTTGGAGGAGAGGTATCAACATGGATGGAACTGGAAGTGACTATGCTAAGCAAAATAAGTCAGAAAGAGAAAGACAAATACTGGATGGTTTCCCTCATATGTGGAATATAAAGAAACAAAACAAAGATCAGTCAAAACCAAACCAAAAGAAACTCTAGAAATCTGAGAACTGAGGTTGTCAGAGATGGAGGGTAAATGTTGAGGGATCCCAGTGAACTATGGTGGAAAATTATCGGTTCTTTGGAGGTTTGAACAAATTTGAGTTTATACCCCTAAAACACATATCATATTGTAAACCAATCATAGAAAAAAAGTTGGTCTAAGGGGGCTTTCAGATAAATATTATGATGAGGGAAAGCACAGAGCTAAGCATCTCAGCTGGATGTGGACAGAGGGGATTGATTAAAAATGTTTTCTGGAGAAGGAGGTATATGAGCCAAGTCCTAAAGTAGAAGTGGTTAGGATAGGAAAGAGAATTGGAGAGGGCATTCCAGGTATTCAATTCTGCTTCTCACGCTCATTCCTCTTGCATTTCTGCCTCAGAATCTACCTGCTGTTAAAGGTCCAGCTCAAATGTTATGTTTGGCTTTAAATTCCCTTAGAACCTCAACCAGATGGCTCTTCTTTGTTCTACTGTAGACCTGGGCCCTGTCAGGGGGGAAAAATGATTTTCATTCTGCCCTTCAGAATTCTTAGTTGAAACCGTGTAATAAAAGACAGGTTATCAAGAGTAAAACAAATATAAGTTATTTATTTTTCTGAGACAATGGATTTTATTGCTTAAAGCATAGCACACACCACAAGCTTCCAATTGATATCGGCTGTCCCTCTATGCCCTATGGGTGAAAAATGGAGGGGCCTAGGTGATGCTGAGCATGGCACAGTGAAGAACTCCAAGCTTAGGGAGCCTGGAACTTATGTGCTGACTGCAAACGAATCTAATGTTTGCTCGACAGTCTGTTATATTTTTTTATCCTGAAAAGAAAAAAAAATAAACCAAAAGAACCCAAACAAACAAACAAAAAATACCACAAAACTCTATGCTTTTTCCTAGAGAAACACTATCTCTACCTTTCTGTGACTTATACAAATACTTTTAAAACCATAGCCTGAGACAAAGGATAGTTAGTGTGTCATCAATAAGCTGAACAGAACAGGAGAGACAAATGGAGAATTGTCTTAAAATGGAAATTTATTTACGTACAAGTTTATGTGTAAATGGGTGACACCCCACAAAAAAGTGAGTAATTCCTTAAGGTGATTTAGAATTCAGGACTAAGTACCATTTTTATAGGGAAGGAGAGAAGGACTGTAGATACTTTAGGAATAGGTAAATGATTTTTAGGAAAAATGAATTTGTCCTTCTAAGAACAATAACAACAACAACGAAAAGATAAGTGCTATGGTAGCTTGTGAAAATGTCTGTCTGGATGTCTAGTCTTATCTCCTGTAATCAGGCAATCCTCCCTGGATGACGAAATGCTCGACGAGGGGGTCTATGACAAGAGAGCGCTTTTTGGAGGCTCTGTCTTTAGGCAGATATGGGGAGTACAAAGAAAGCTTCTTCCCTTAGCTGCTGTTTTTCAAATGTCTGTAGCTCAAATTTATCAATATCCCAAGATGGTATATTTAGAGGTGGCATATTCTGCCACCTTTTGGCAACTATCTTACAGTAGCTGAATCCCATAGAATTCTTAGAATTATTCTTTGTATACTTGCCTTACCTCTCCTATTAAACTGCAGTCTTTTTGAGGCTGAAGTGTTGCTCATGTTTGATATATTTATCTAATACTTGGAATGTTGTATGAGTTTAAGATTTTCAAAACAAAATTGAGTTGGGACAAGTCCCCATTCATATGATCTCTTTTCATTTCTTCATTGTCTATTGGGATTCTCTGTCGTTTGCATTTTGAACTAACTCTGAGAGAGCAAGGTAATGATCTTTATGTATATGTATATATATGTATATATATACACACGTAGTATCCTTTAATATAATAAATGTGTTTCTAAAAGGAAATATTACAGTTTTCTGTATCTTGACAATTTGGTATGATTTCAGACTAAAAATATTATTGGCCAAATTTATATTTTATTATATTTTGTCCATGTTGTTTGGTTAAGCATTACTTTAGGAAACAGAGGAAGGAAGGATCCATCCTAAATTGGATGAGTCACCATTTCTCATTATAAGTGCAATATAATCATCTAATTTTTTTCCAGTATCTGAAAGGCTTAGCTCCATCAGCTGTAGTATCAGTAAAAATGACATTTCAATTCTTTCTTAGGATTTCCTATGAGGCTTTCCTAATTCTTCAAGCTTCCAAGGACTTCATGCTCAAAGCCCATCATATGGTTGTCAGTCTCCACATGTTAGGTACTATGCTCGCGGCATTAAGATATGGTTCAGTCAGATCTTTCCAGACAGAAATCCATTCACAACCATTTCATGTGTAACAGGAATTCCATGTGAGCCCCTTGAATGAATTTCACTCATAGAAGATCAGGAAGTTAGCTAAGTATCATGAGGAAAAGGGACTAGAAACTGGATAGCTACCAGAAACCCAGGCAAGCTGTCCTCTCATTTTCTTTCTTTTTCTCTTTTCCTCTTCAGGCACACATACTATTTTGAGTGAGCACAAGGTGAAAGACCACCACTCACATTTCTTCTCATCAGGTCAAATGAACAACCTAGATTTCCTGGTGTTTCTTAGTTCTAGTCCAAGATTGGGCAAAGATCCATTTGGGTAAGTTGCTTTTAATTCAATAACAAAGGGGAGCTAAAGTCACATAGTCCCAAAGTGTCTATTTTAAGTATCTTGGTCTTTCTCTGTGTGGGTAAATAGGTGCAAAACCGCTTCTCTATTATGCTATTTGATGTAACAGGTGTCACCAGTGACAGGTATCACCAGTTCCACTTTACTGAAGAGGTAACTGAAGTGCAGAGGAACTCAACAACTTTCTGTAGGTCAAAAGACAAGACCAAATTATCCTGTATGACTCCAGCACTGTGATCTTTTCTCCTCACCTATTTCATCTCATTTCATGGTTAGAAAACAATTTGTTTCAGAGGGGCTTGGTAGTTAGCACAGTAGACTGTGCCACAGTAGACTGACACATCTGATATCATAGGTAGGTTTTTATAGCAGGATTGTCTGTTATTACTTTTATCCCCTTTCTCAATGACTGGCAGCAAGGAGAAATTTTCTGGGACTTGGGTCAGGTTAGTGTAAGAGTCCTTGATCCAGGGTAGCATGGACTTGGGTAATGCTTTTGTGGTACTCTTAGCACCTTCTGATTTCAGAAACTACTATAACTTTTGGAGGCTGGCTGAATTGGACCTAGGTCCAGGAGCATTTGGGAAATAAACACACATGTATACATACATAATATCTCATTTTTCAATTATATACATTATATAATTTAAATTATAATTATAAATATATATAAATCTAAATTATATATATCAAGATTGACCTAGAAATAAAAGTTCAGAAATCATCCTGACATTTTTTATATTTATGTTTAACCAAGGTATTTCTGCACATAAACAGTGGAACTGTGTTGTATTATTTAACCATTAACTGGTTAATAACTCCTAAGATTATT
Source organism: Galemys pyrenaicus (assembly GCA_019455555.1). Classification (NCBI taxonomy): domain Eukaryota; kingdom Metazoa; phylum Chordata; class Mammalia; order Eulipotyphla; family Talpidae; genus Galemys; species Galemys pyrenaicus. The sequence goes on along the minus strand of JAGFMF010011712.1, from coordinate 10,381,895 downwards.
TGATGAGACACACATTCTTTAGTCCCTAAAAAATATAGGGTGATGTATGATTTTGATTACAGATGTCACTCCAGGATTTTCTCCCTGTTTGACATAAACAGAACCTCTCAGCAGGTTTGTGATGCTCCTTGTCAGCCTTCCCTTTGCCTCTTTTTTACCATATTTTTCCCGGAGGAAATTCTAATGATTTTCTTCTCTCTCAAATGGCAAATTTTCTTCTCAGTTTATTTCTTTTCTAGCTATTTTTTTTTTTCCTGAATGCAGAGTCTGCACTGACTTCCCTATAAATGTTATACTTGGCGACTTTTGATCTGTTTGTATAGAGTCATGCAGCAACATTTGATCTGTTTGTATAGAGTCATGCAGCAAAGTAACAGCAATGTGGTTGTTAGGCCTGTTTCCTGTGTTCTCTGATTTTAGATTCCAACCTAGCTCCTGAGGTGTTTCAGTCATATGTCCCAAAGGTCATGTGGCCATGGCCCTCAGTGACACCTCACCTTTCCTGCATCCCTGCAGACCCCTCATCTGCCTCCCAAAGCATGGAGGCTGCAAATCACATGCACCTGACCACTGCAAAATGCAGACTTTCCAATAGTGTGGTCTGGGAATTTTCAATCAACAGCAACTGATTAAATATTTACCTATACTGCCCTCAGTGCTGCGTGGAAAACCCCTGGTGATCAAATGAAGGAGGAGGAGAAGAAGACAAAGAGCATGTTCAGGGGAAGATTACAGTCTAATAGGTACAATAAAAGGCTATGGGCAGAAAGTACCAAAAAAGAGAAAGCTGAGCACAGATCTAACCAAAAGAAGAAGTACTAGGAGGAGGAAACAGAGATCTTGTTCAGGGGAAGATTACAGTCCAGTAGGTACTCTAGACTAGTAAGACAACTGACAATAAAAGGCTACAGACAGAAAGTACCAAAAAAGAGAAAGCGGAGCACAGATCTGAGGTATACAGCAAGGGAAGGGGAACAAGAGGGGGTCAGAACAGGGGCGGGGTGAGCTCAAGGGACTGTGGTGATGTTCACAGGTGCTGTGGTGGTGGGAGAACTACGGGGACTATACCAGAGGGGAGAAATCAAATACTGTCCAAAATTGAACAATGATGCAAGAAAATCAATTTTAAAATAATAAAAAAAGGTATGAGTCTTTAGGTGCTTTTACAGACCCGAGGAGAAGTATGCTTGAGCTCAGGGAGCACCCAGCAAGCAAGTCTGAGAAGAATCAGTTAAGAGGGAAGGTCCGAAGACAGGAAGACCTGAGACTTGTTCTAAAGAATATGCAAAGCACTCTCCAAATGGAGGGATCTGGGGGAAATCAGTGGGAGAGAAAGCTATGAAAGTATTTGGACAACTTGGGTATAGGATTTAGACTAAAAAAAACAAAATGAGGAATAAATTATCCAAAAGGCAACCCCAAATTTAGATTCATGAATATTGTGTAACATTATTTCTCATTTTCTCTCACTGTTCTCTCTTTCCTTATTTTATAAGGATTTGGAATACTCTTCCTCAAATATTAAAAATGTTAATTTCTGGTAGTAAGATTTGCATTTATCTATTTTTTTTCTTTGTTTTTCTTTATTGTTTAAAAGGCTTGTAACATAAATTTATGTATAACTTTTATAAAAACCATCAGGTCATTAATCTGAAAAGTCATAGATGTGAAGTCACTTGTATGGAAGTTACAAAATGATGTTCTAATTCACAAGTAGGCAAAGGTCCTCTGGCAATGCACAGTGACACTGAGTGACATTGGGCATCTTCACACAGGATTCTTCATAAGAGTTTTGAAACATTTTCTCCTCTGAGCCCAACTCAAGTGACTGAACTGGCTGAAAAGTGAAAAGTCTAATTCTTTATCATCAAGGAAGTCAAAGCCATCATTTTGCTAATTTTCTAGCCTTTTAAAACTAGGACTTAGATTTACATAGCCTCTTTCTCTGCAAGAGAAAAAATAAAAGCAATTATTAGGCAAAATTAAGTGGCATGCAAATTTCAAATAGTTTTTTCTTATGAATATAATTATGTACTTACTGGTTTTAAGAATTTATTTATTTTTGAATTAAGTTCTTTGTTTTAACAACACTACTTAAGCCTTCTCTACCTCTTCACCCACACTATCCTGCAGATATGCATAAGAACTCCTGGAAACCCCTAGAGTGTATCAATGAAGAGTTAGATGGCACCCCTAATTGCAGAGGAAGGAAAAAATTATCATCCAGTCAAAAACTAAGAATTGCTGCAGACATAACACTGTTATGTTGGCTGTTTCAGATCAAAGGGAGAGAGCTAACATCAATGTATATATTCTTTCAGATGGAAGGCATCTTAGTATTTTGTTCTAATTATTAAGCATTTATAGTTTAGTGAGCTTTTAAGAAAATATGAATGTTTATGACCAATACTACTATCACAAGTTTCCAGTTATATTGTCAGTCATTACCAAGCCATGCCTTCATGGATCACCATTAAGGTAAAGCCTCACATGTACACCCTGCCCAGCCCAAGGCTCCTGGTGCTGTGCCCCCTGCCCCGCCTCATCGAGCCCTGCACATTCAAAAAAATCATTTATTTATTTACTTATTTTCTTACAATGTTTGCTTTGTTTTCTAGGTGTAGTCACCATAGAGTTTCCACCACCAATTCAGCCGTGCACCATCACCATAGCCCCTTGTGCTCTTCCCACCCTAGCCTTGCTCACACTCCCTCCCTCTTCCCTGCAGATGACTGTGATTTGTAGTTGACTGTTTATTTTTGTTTTGTTTTATTGTGGTTTTGTTGTTGTTTGTTAATTTTTTTCCCTTGGTCCCTATAATTCTTCTATAAGTGAGACCAATATTTTTCTTTTTCCTTCTGACTTATTTCACTGGGCGCTCTGTACATTTTAATTGAGATTTGTTCTGCCTTCTCACCAATTTTGAAGTTTGTACTAGTAAAACAGCACTTCTGTGTTTACCAGAAAAGTAAATTTAACTGCTTACCCACAAAAAGCATCTTTTCCAACTTACACAATAATATTGTTTACTTCCCAAAATTTTCTCTGAGAAGAAGGAATAATTCTGACACAATCTTCTTTTGTTTTATAGCTAAAAGGGATTTCACCCTCAATCCTGCTCTTTGTCAAGAGTGATTTTGTCTTTACAGTGTTGATAATCAATAAAAACCTTTGGTCAAACTCCCCAAAGCACCCACAGTAACCTGGTCCTTCGATAAATCTGGAATTCTCCCAGGGGTTTCCAACCACCCCACCACTTTTATGATGATATATGAGGGTCATATTCAGGGACTTACTGACATCCTTTAAATTAAAAGTCATCAGAGCAGGTAGTTTAAGGAACAGATTTATAACAAGTTTCAAATGAAACAAAGGTTTCCTCACAGCTGTGAGCCATCTGCAACCAATTTTCTCATACTCAGGGTATATTGAAGATAAATGTTATCCCCATACCCACCCCACCCCCTCAATGCACAAGGAATCATATAATATGCCACCCAGAGGACCCTTAACATTTCCAAATTACAGCTGCTCAGCCTCCCTTTGGCCTTTCTCTTGTAGTTCATATCAATTTCAAATCATTACTACACTTATTATTCAGACCCTTACATTGTTGTTAACCTGAAAATGGTTAGAAAAATAAGGATCATTTAATTGCCATGAGGTTCAGAGCTATGACTGATTATTCAATGTGGTTATGAGTAATATTAGAATCAGAGTCTGGATAATTTCCCATAAGAGTACAGAGAAAAATATGAATACAAAGAAATATACCTAGTAGTCTAAAGCAGGTCTGGATCTGCACACATGGGTTTAAGGTCACCTACCAGTTATATAAATTAGGTCTCTATTTTCTCACCTATAACCTGGGAATATAAGTAATGCCTACTTCATAGGATTGTTGGGAAGATTAAGCATAATCCTAATGGGAACATATTTAGTAAAATCTCCAGAAGGTATTTAACACCCAGTAAAGACTAGTTATAATTATTTTTATGATGACAATATGTTCAGAGTTCTTTTCATTAACCATAATGATCATGTAGTAAAATATTAAGATGTGAATACCCAGGTAATATCTTTGATCTATTATCTCAGAACACCATACAACACAAACTAGTGTTTATCCCATTCAATTCCCAAGTTGGTGTTATTCTCAGTGAAACATTAGCTTTCCATAAAAGACAGAAGGTCACACATCCTCTTTTAATAAACCAGGTAGAGGAATGCTGGGATGAATACAATAATTTTTAGTGAAGAATGTCCCAGAACCTTTAATGCATGGATTGGCTCAGTCAATTTCAGTATGATGCTATGTAGCAGCAGTGATGGAAATTATTGTTTTTATTGTTCTCCAATCTCATCTGACCTGAGAACAAGTTTTTCTTGTTTTTTATAGACTACCTATGTAGGTGACATATTAGCTAGTCTGAAATTGATGTGTATCTTAGTCTATTTGGACTGTTAAAATAAAAGTCCATAGACAAGGTAGCTCAAACAACAGAAATTTATTTCTCATCGCGTTGAAGGTGTCTTGAAGTCCAAGATCAAGACACCCACAGATCAGTGTCTGTGGCCACCCTTAGGTTGTGACTCTCTTGATGGCAGGAATGAGGGAATTGTGTGAGATCTCTTTGACATGATTCCAAATATCATTCATGAGGGAACCCTCCTAGTTATGAGGGATAACTAGTTGTCCTCTTAGGTGGAGGATTAGATCACCCCCAGTTTACCTCCCAAAGGCCCCACTTCTAAACACCATTGCAGTGAGATTGGGATTTCAGCATATGAAATAGCACTGACATTTATTCTATATCACTGTGGTGTAAACAGGAAATAATTTTATTTTCTGTTATCTCTTTATACATGTTGTCCTAATGTTATGGTCAGATCCCATAGCCTTTTGCACACTTTAGTTCAATCTAGTTCAGTTTAAAACTTCAATGTTATATTCAATATAGTATTAGAGCTATTCTCTTCCTCCAGCAGACATTAAAGTTCAGAGGGGGCTTGGTCTGTCCCCCTTTAAACTCTGCTGTTCAACCTATTCTGTGTTGGACTAGGAAAGAAAAAGGAAAGCTTACAAAAATAAGCATTTTTCTTAAGTATAAGTAGACATGTAATTTAATATGTTATTGTGTGTCACCTTTGGGGAGACTTGGTTAACTATGAAACCACTAGTGTTACTTGGCAAAAGAGGCATCCAAATGCTCACTCCCTCACAGAATCCTTGTTTACATTCTTTGAGGGGTGAATTTTCACTATAGAATGCCTTAGTGAGCTCCTGAATCCATCTCTTCCAACTTCCCTAGGTGCTCATCTGCACAGTGAACCTACAGTCTGTTGCTTCTGGGGCTCCCTCACTAACTAGCTGCCTTCTCGCATGGATGATTGGCACCATGGCTCACATCCAGAAATCGTCCATGGGAATGTAGATTGTTCACTCCCTCGTCTCCACCCTGCCTCCTGTTCCATTTCTCTTCAACCTAGCTGAGACTGCAACATATGGTAAGCCAGCAAGCCCAATGCTTAACTAGACACTTGACTAGGGAATCAAATGTTCATCTCACCTTTTATAGGTACTATCCATCTCTAAGGAATTTTTAACACCTTCTTTGCCTGATTTTGAAGGGGAGAAGTAAACCAAGGAGGAGAGGGAGGAGCTTATGTATTACAGGCCTTAAACCTATGCCTTCCCCGATTCTTCTGTCTCCCTCCCTATTTGACAGGCATAGAAATGAAAACAGGCATAGAAAATGAAATTAGGCTTGGATGGTGATGGCAGTAATTGCAGGTAGTTCAATTGCCTTTTAGAGATAGTGAGAATCTAGTTTCCACTTGTTTACAACTTTATTTCTTCTTTAGCTTGTAAATTTTTCCTGATTTGGGGTCCTGCCTAGCAGAAATATGTTTTCAACATTTTGTAACAATTGTTAAGTTCTTGCACCGATCAGTAAATGCTGGAGTCCTAAGTTGCATGAAATTAGAGACTGATTGTCTTGGTCATTTTTGCATCCACAAGTGCTTAACAGGAGATCAATGTGTTTTTTTTTTAATTTTTATTTGAGATTATTATCTGTGTTTGTTGAATAATAGAATAAATTAGCAAATGCAGGGATTATTTAAATTTTAGTATGAATTAAAAATCATTTAAACAATGTATTTTTAATAAAGTGCCCAGGCTTCAATGGCAGGGCTTTTCATTTAATAGATTGGGGAGATAGAACATACTTTGAGAACTCCTGGTTCGTGGTAGGGTAGCATTGCATGGTTCTCATCTACCAGTTCATGATTATTTAACACATGTTTTTAATTCTAGTTTCAGTAACTGTCTCTAGACAGCATGTGAAAAAAATAGAGAGGCATATGCTGGCACAAATACACACCACACACTGGTAAGAAGAGGAAATAAGGTGCAGGGTTGATGTCTGAATCAATTCTTTGGGTTTCATGAATATATAATTTCATGGGAAATGTCTCTGCGAAAGCCCATAACCTTTCTAATTTTACATGTGGGTAAACATACCTTTCCTCACTGTATTTACATCACATATTTGTATGCTTCAAATCAAGATTCTTTAATTCCCAAGGCATGTGTCTATGGAAGGAACGAGCCAGGGTAGGGTGGTGGGGCTTCCCCTTCGCAGGTGGTAAATTATGGATTTGACTTTGGAGTTTCTAGTACAATGTATTTCACATGCATAGAATAAAAAGCATAATCCCTAAACTTCCCCAAAGTGGTAATTCTCACTGCAGATGAAGAAAATCTGTTTAAACAGTATACAGAGGTGTGTGATCTCCAAATAGTTTCATTTAGTTGAGAGTATTTGAGTAGAAAAGGATAATCTTTTTAACAGAAATGAACTCAAATTGCACAACTTGTCCTTTTTCATATATTTGTTTTAAAGATAGAAAACTGTACTCCATACATTTGTTTTTGCTTTCAACATGCATAACGGAAATTCTTTTAGAAACAGAGTAAATATTCTAAAATACATTGCTTATTTGAAATGAAGTTTCATTCATAATCAGATAAAACATCATTATAGAAGTCAATTTCACCAGGCTATTATTATTTTGTAAATCAAGCTATTTTCATATGTTCTCTAGACAGCTGAGAGGGTATTATATACCATTTTGTTATCAGGAAAAGCTTAATTCTCAGAGAACAATCAGGTAAATTATAAATGCTGGAGGCCACAATTTGAAAGCTTTAAACTGATACATGTTTGGAGTCTGGAAGAAACTTCATTCAGTCTTCAAGATTATGAGTTATGAGCTAACTCCAACAGTCCCTTTGCCTCAAAGCTACTGCTCAGAACAAAAGTTGAGGCTGTAAGAAAGAAATTGAAGAGGATTGATGCCAAATCTTCCTTTAATTTAAATAGAGACTCAAAGATTGATGGGATGATGAAACCGATAAATGTTCCTTTGTTAAGAAAAAAAATGACAGAATTCAAATCTTCTGTGACATGAAATAGTTCTTTCATAGTAGGATGTTTGGTTCTGCCTCCTTTTCTTCCCTTTCCTCCCTCCGGTTTTTCTTCCCTCCCTTCCCTCTTTTTCATTTCTTTTTTTGTAACTTCAGATTATTTATTTTTGTCTGAACCACCTTAAACCATTTGCAAGGGAGAGACTATATATACTCTGGATAAACAAAGTGAGCTATTACTTTATCCTCAAGTTTTGAGTCTCATGAGAGCTTCTTTTAGTCTAGATGGTCCCTAACTTACAACAGTATTACTTAATAATTTTTTGATTTTGTGATGATGTGAAAGTGATGCACATTCAGTAGAAACCATACTTGGGATTTTGCTCTTTTCCTGGCCTAGTGATAGGCAGTGGGGCTCTTTCGTGATGCTGGCAGTGACTCTGAGTCGCAGTTCCCGTCAGCCTCGTGATCACCAGAGCAAACAAGTACCACGATTTCCATTCTCAGAACAGTATTAAATAAAGTATATGAGACAGTGAACACTTTGTTCTAAAATAAGCTGGGTGTTACTTGATTTGCCCAACTGCAGGCTGATGGAATTGTCATGAGCATTTTCGAGCCAGGTTAGGCAAAGCTGTGACATTTGGCAGGTGAAGTACAGTAAATGCTTTTTCGACTGCCATATTTCAGTTTGCAATGGGCTTATCCGTATGAAACTTCCTAGTAAATCCAGGAAGATCAGCATATTACTACTACTTGTGGTCCCTTGAGGATATGTGAGGGATGGGAGTGCAGGAGCCTGGGGAAAGGAATGCGCCTCAATCACCAGTGAGATCTATTCAGGGTGCTCTTGTTTCTATGTCTAAAAGAATTTTGTAAGTTTTGTTTCCTTTCAACATAGTGCTCTGGATTTTTCTAACATGATAATAGAAAATGTGGTATAATTTGAGTTCCAGGATAACCCCCATCTATAAAATGGGAAGTTGGGATGCCCTCTAATATCTTAATAGCTAAAGGAGATGTCTTAAAATCTCGATAGGGCAGAACATGATTTCTGGGGCTCTTTTGCTGATTGTAAAGCCCGGTGGCTCACAGGTATTGTCTAAAGTTTGGCATCACTTGTTGGCTGCAGGAAATGACAATTGGTAAACCTGGGTGGTTTATTTTGACCTAACTGCTTCCCAAGTATGTTATGATAATTTTCCTTTCTATTTTTTTTAATGTAATGTGTTTAAGTGCTGTCAATCTCAAAAAAAAAAAAGTCATCCCTTTCTCTGGGTGTAATTTCTAACATTGAAACTGGACATATCTCCCACTTCATTACCTTACAATATGCTCAAATCCCTGCCAGGACACCAGCTGGAATTGCAAAAAGGTGTTAGCTTACTGAGTAGTGGAGGGAGGGGGATACAACCTCTGGTGGGATATAAAACCAAAGTTAACAAATCTGGGGAATTCCTGTATAATGCTGAGTGATTTATGAATGCAAAAGGGAAATTTTAAAATGTATTCTGTCTTTAGAAATATCACTGCTAGGAATGAAAAAATGCAGGTGTTCAATGAAATATTTTAAAATGTTCTTGCTTTTTTTTTTTTTTGCTTTGATTTTTTAAATAGAAGTACTCATGCAAAAGTAAATATGAAAACACATAATAATGGGAGGCACAATGATGACCTAAGGTGATAGTGATGAATCAGTGTTAGGCAAACATTTATGTGTCCCATATGATGCTAATTGCATTCTATAAGATCCAGATTCTTTTCTGCTGAATTAACACAAAGTATCATGTATTTTACTGCCAAACTTCTCTGTTTAAGTATACCCCCTTTAACCATTATTTTACCATTTTTATTAACTCAGCTTTGGTCAGTTGCTAATGATATACTGTAGATAGATGACTTTATGACTATTCACAGGTTATTTTTCTTCATGATTCTTTAGATGAGACTGTGGCACTAAGACAGAGAGGAGTTAGAAATAAGTTACATACTAAAATGGATAGCCAGGTATAAATTAGTTTTTGGTTATTTGCAACCTGAATCCAACAAATAGACCAAGTTAAGTTTTATCAATCAAATAATTATGGGAATACTTTTATCAAACTTTTCTATCTCTTTAAGTGGGCATAACTTAGTAAGCTAAATTTTACCAAATTTTGAAGTGAGTAAAATACTAACCTTGGATTCTTAGCTCTAAGAATACCCTTACCAATGTTTTTACTTTGTGTTCTATGACTTAAGGGACAGTTTTCTATATTCCAAGTAAAAATGCAGGGCACATAAAGGTCTTTTGGTAGTCTTCTATAACTTACATGTTGACTTTTAAATGTATCTGTGTTTGGGGCTGAGTGTTTGTGCTTTTCTTAAAATCCATAGGCCAAAGTCCTAGACCCCAATGTGATCCCATTCGTAGGTAGGCTTTTGAGAGGGGATTACATTTAGATTATATCATGAAGGTCTCACACTTATAGGATTATGGATTTTTGAAGAATAGGAAAAGAGAGAAATCTCTCTCCTCTATCATGTACCGAGAGAAGGCCGCTCGAGGACACAGCAGGAAGATGGCCTTCTACAAACCAGAAAGAGCTCTTACCAGACACCAAAACTCTTGGTTGAACTTCCAACCTCTAGAATTTTGAGAAATTAATTTCTGTTGTTTAAAACCACCCAGTCTGTGGTATTTTGATATGAAAGTCTGAGCAAACATGGCAATCTGTTGGGAATGTATTATTCAGCTGTAAGTAACAGAAAACTATGAGAGTGGTGTAAGTTCCTGACATTAAGCTTTTGATTGCCTAGGTGTTTATTTCAAAAGACATCCATATGGAATAAACACAATGCCAGTTGTATGACACCATGCTAGCAAAACAAGCAGATACAGTACCAGGCCACCCCCATCCATGAAATTCTCCTTTCAGAAAACTCTGGGTGACCTAGATAGCTCACTGCTTGAGAGCCTGCCTTTACTTCCCCTGTCCTAGTTCCCTTCTTAGACTTCAATTATCCAACAATGAGTGACCCCACCAAACACTAAGTCCCCATTGTTCAACTGTAATAAAGGAGACCTCTAGGTTCTCTCTCTCCCCGTCATCTTGCTGTGTGGCCCCTCAGTATGCTGTGCCCCATGGACTTGGGAGTAACAGATCAGGTGTGTCCCACAATCACAACAGCCATGTAGGCGAGTTCAGACACAACATTGGCCCTGCTGGGAAAATGTCTGTTGGGCTCACCGTGAGTAATGCGTATGTGTTCTTAGCCCAGAGCATTGCCATCAACATGTCACGAAGGCTATAGCTAGTGACAAAAATCACAAAAAAATTGCAGGGAGAAACAGGAAGTTTGGCAAGTGTGGTGGCTGGCAGAGCTGTCACTCACCCACGTCACCTCCTTTAGCACTGAAGACTTGATTTAGCCCTTTTATCCATTTTTTGGATTATTTGTTCTTTTGTTGTGAGATTTCTCTGTAGATCTTGGATACTAGCCTCTTCTTGGATGTGTGATGTGCAAATATTTTCTCCTGTTTTGTACAGTGTTTTTCAATTTAATTTCTTTCACTGTTCAGAAGCTTTTTTGTTTGATGTATTGTTCTTTTTTGCTTTTGTATCTATTGCCTTTATAGTTGAGTCCCAAGACATCAGCGAAGTCAGTGTCTCCCAGTGTTTTCCTCTTTGTACTTCATAACTTCAGGTCTTATATCCACATCTTTAATACATTTTGATTTTGATTTAATTTTTGTGCAGGCTGTGAAATAGCAGTCTAGTTTTAGAAACTTCTCCAAAGAAAACATACAGTTGGCCAAGGCTCATGAAATAACGCTTGTCATTACTCATTGTCAGGGAAATACAAATCAAAACCACAATGAGATACCACTTTATACCCATGAGAATGGCCCATATCAAAAAGAGTAGAAATATCAAGTGCTGGCCAGGATGTGGAGAAAAAAGGAACCCTCATGAATTGTTGTTGGGAATGTAACTTGGTCCAACCCCCATGGGAAACAGTGTGGAGATTCCTCAAAATATTAAAAATAGATCTACCTATGACCTGGCAATTCCACTCCCATGTATCTACCCAAACAATGCAAAAACACCATTTGATGGGATATATGTATATATATGTTCATTTTAGCACTATTTGCAATAGCCAAGCTATGAAAACCACCAAATACCAAATGACAAATGAGTGGATAAAGAAGATATGGTATTTGTCCACACTGGAATATTATGGACTGTAAAAGTCATTTTGACAAATGGGTGGAACTGGAGGGGCTTATGCTAAGGGAAATTAGTCAGAAGGAGAAAGACAAACACTGCATGGTTTTTTTCATATGTGGAATATAAAGAAACAAAACAAAGCAACAGATAGAACCAAACTTATACAAACCATTGAAATCTGATAGCAGAATTGAGGTTACCAGAAGGGAAGGGTGAAAGGTGGGGAGCAGTGAGGAGGGTTGCTCAATAGACTATGGTGAAGGATTATTGTCATTTTGGTGTTTGGGGTGGTATGATGACATACATATGAGGAGGTGTGAACCTATAATCCTAAAACATACACAGTATTACAAACCAACCTCAATAAACATAATTATCTAAAAAAAAATTCAGCTTTTATTTCTGTGCTTATTGGCTCATAGGAAAAAGATCATTGATAACTTCCAAGCTTCTCCCTGGCCTTCCAGGTATAAAGAAAGGTGAAAAAGGAGGTTGAAAGCTGAATTGTCTTCATAATGGGGTCTTGCCTTCTTACTTGGGACATGCCCTCACTGAAGATTTCTTTCTCACTGGTGAAAACTGAACACTTCAACTTTCAAAGAAAGCCCTGGCCATCTATAGATTCAGAGATCCTTAGTAGAAAAGTATATTTTACCCTTTCTACCCCTTCCCCCTTGAATAATCCATAAAGCATCAACCCTTCACCACATAAATATACTTTATACTGAATACATTTACACCCTCTCCAAGAGAAACACCCGGGCTCTCCCCTTGCAGCAGCATTCTACTTGAAGTCAAGGGTCTCCGTGTGATACATAGATCTCCCTGTCAGATCTGTGTGTGGCCCATCATCCTGGGAGTCTCAGCAGCAGGTGGCAGCATTGACCACTGGGCTTCGAATGTGCCTCAGGAAGGAACACGTGAGGCATCAGCAAGTGGCATCTGCCCATGCATACCCTTAATGTCATCTAAACCGCTGCACTACTGTTGGCAGCTTTGGAAATAAAACCACAGTAAAAGCAGCCCCGAATGAGTTCAGGTTAGAATTCTTGCAAGGTTAGACCAGCTTTGTGGTCTGTCCTAATCTATTGGGTTGGTTTTGCTGTGTCTGTAAGTCATCAAAAACAACTGGTGGAGTCAGTGAAGAAATAATCAGTTAGACCTGTTGTCTAAACCATGTTGAGCCAGCTTGGTCCCCTTCCTCAGACATAGCATCAGAGTTTCTGTTTTTTGGTACACAGACTCTAACTAGGAGTTCATTAAACTAACAAGCAACTATCTTAAATATACTCACAACTTCCACCTGTACTTCCTTTTAGCATGAGGCTTCTTCAGAGAATGATCCCCAGACTCTCATTCTGCCTGGTAAGTTCTTCTCTAATTTATTCCCTCAAATTTAGAAGAAAATGTCCTAATTACTAAAGAGTGAGCTGTTTTCCATATTTATATTTCATCGTGAAAAAAACCACAACACAACAACTGCTGTCTGATTTATCTTCCATCTGTGACAGCTAAAAGGAAGGCCTTATATGTAGAGCACACGTTCCTTACCACCATTGTATTCTCTGTGAAACTTTCCCCCTAGTTTCTAATTAAAGGGGAGAACAATAAGAAATGTTTTGCCCCCTGAAGTTGATGAAAGGAAGCATGCTGCTTTTGAATTCTTTCTTGGTGGGTTGGATCCTATATCCCAATCCTGTACTGGGAAGAAACAGTATATGGTTACCCATGTGCCATTCAATAAATGCACGCAAAATATTTTAAGAAATTCACTGAGTGGAGATTTGGCGCTAAATTTGTATTTGGGGGGCACTGTAACAAGATGTAGTTTCTTTAGTCAAAGCTGTATCTACTTTTTCCACTAGGGGGCAGCACGCCACAGAAAGTGTTCGCTGGTAGCCGACACTTAAAGGGTATGAAGCTTTTTGGGGCTTCTGTCGGGCTAGGAGGGAGTACTCAAAAAGCAAACCAAAAAATAACTCCTCGAATTACCCCTGTGGAAAAAAAACAGATTAAGCAGATGTGCAAAGAGGGCTATATATTTTTTGAAATTCATGGTCCTAATTAGAAAAAAGATAACTATATTTAGATATTTATTTCCCTACCCCAGTAATAGAAGGTGAATCAGTTACTGAGTTAAACTGAGAGCAAAGTACCAAAGCCAGGAAGAAAGTTTAAAGCATAATTTTATTCATGACACTTTTATTCATAAAAACAGAACCACATCGACCTGGGGTCATATGACAATTCTATCATTTGCTGAGCTTTATGGGGCTGGCTAGGGCCATTCATTCTCCAGGGTTCAGCTTTCCTTGGCAAATAGTGATAATGATAACAATAATAACGATAATAATAACAATAATATCATGTACTTCATGGAGGGTTTGTGACATTAAATGGAATAATACAGATGACTTGCTTTCCTCAGCTAGTTCGCCCTTGAAAATGTAGGCGATGATTGTGAATAAGGCTACCTCACATCTCATTGTTGGAAACAGCCTTTGCCTATGCAAAGTCTTTTAAGTCCTGGACTCAGGCTCCCAAGGGAGATAGAGGGACTAGGAATATGTGGGCTCAGCAGGAAGAGGTGAGGAATGAAGATACCAACTTTCTCTTCCCGGCGGGCCTCAGTAAGTCCAGCCCTGTAGGACGCTGGGCCCCCCCGCTATGGGTTCTGTCCTCCAGATTCATTGCAGGGACTGACCGGCAGGGGGCACTGCGCAGAGAAGAACTGGAGTTAGCAACAGACTACTGGGTGGATTCCTTTGCTTTTAAAATGTTCAGCTGCGATTATTTCTTTTTAGTTCCTCTGTCCATTTGTTTTTTATCGTTTGTTTTTTGTTATAGAGTTGTATGAGTTCTTTATGACTTTTAAATATTAACTCTCTTACACAATTGACAAACAGAGATATGGTTTGCAAATAATTCTCTTACTCTATAGGCTTTTAATTTTGTTGTTTCTTTGGCAGTGTGGAAACTATTATGTAGTGTTGATAGATACGTTGGACAGAGAAACACAAATACACGTGAGATTTCTTACATGCAAAATCTTAAAAAGAAAATAGTGAACTTGAAAAATCAGAGTGGAGCAATTGTTGCTAGGAAGTTCACCGTGTCAGACTTTGAAAGTCAAGATAATGAGTTTGAACTTGCTCCTGTGGCAGGAGTGCAGTGTTTCTTGCTCTCCCTTCTGTCTGTGTCATAGTTGGCTTTCTTTGTGTTTTGCAGTTTAACTTTCTACTCTGAGGTCCTTTGGATAAGCCACTCCTTTCCTTGCTGTAGTTTACCGGATAAGGACGCTGAATTTGGGGCTGGGGAGCAAGGCCTCAGCCCACTGGGTCTTTGGGTCTGGGACACTGTGATATGGGCAGGGCCACAGCTCAGGTGAGTGAGTTTGGCTGATTAGGATGAGTTCCTGGGGTCCTGCTGTGAGCACAAGGAAGCACAAGAAAGCAAGGCCATTTGTAAAAATAAAGCGACATCATATACTTTGTTGCAAGTAAGATTAATTTCCAAAAAAGTAAATGATAGTTAATATTCTCTTTTAATAGATCAGAGTAATCACATCTGTAAGAGGGAGATGGGGGACACATCTGGAGCTATACCAAATGACTTGTTCAGATCTCAAGTGGTTGCCTTTTACTTTTATAAGGTGTAATAAGTCACTTTCCCCTCATTAATAGCAGATTATATGATCTGAAAGGGGGGAACTTTCCAGGGTCTCTGTCAATAAACTCAGCCCCCACAATCATTTTGGTTACCTCATTCCTCCTCTCCCCAGCTTGGTCTTGGTAACTTTAGTCAAGTCAGGGGCTGCAAGTAGCAAAGTTATTGAGAATGGGGTATAAAATTCTACCATTCTAGAAGGAAGAGAATTTTCATAGGCATGCACACCTTCTCTTGCTAGAAATTCAACCTGTCCTTCCCTTTATTCACTTAAATCATATTCATTGAACACTTACTATTTGAAAAGTACTTAATGAACAGGGTAGACAAATTCTGTCCTCATGGAACTTCAGTCTTTATAGGACTGGAGTTTCAAATCTCATCAGGGTATAGGTAGCTCAGACAAATGCATGTGGGTCGCTAGTGTACTATAAGCATAATGGTGACTTTAACTGGCTGCCAGTGTTTGGTAGACAACAGAGAGTAGTAGAGTCTGTGGCAAACTGGAGAGTACTTACCCAGTCTAAAGAAGTAGATATTATTCACTCTAACACATGGTTACTATGAAATGAAAGTCAATGTCACTGCATCTTTAACTTTGTGAAAGTCACTCTAACACATGGTTACTATGAAATGAAAGTCAGTGTCACTGCATCTTTAACTTTGTGAAAGGCGTAGGAAATATTTGTTACATAAAACATGCTGTTTTTAAATATTCAGATAATTTTTTTTACATTTTTTATTTGACATATTTTTATTTTATATTTTTTTATATATATTTGACATCAATTGTAATCCCTATGTATTCCCCATCACCATATCACCAGTGCACCATCACCTCGGTCCCCCGTGCTCCCGTCTACCCTCAACCCTCTCCCTCTTCCCTCCCCACCAAGTATCCCCAATTTGTCCTTCTCTTTTCATTTTTGGTTTTTGTGTCTTTATTATTATTATTGTTCTTATTCATTTCCTTGATCCTTATCTGATTCCCTTATATTCCTCCTAGGGGAGGAACCATCTGGTATTTTTCTTTTGCTTTCTGACTTACTTCAAATAAGCAGATAATTTAAACATTTTGTAAGGAACAATGAAACAATAATTTAATTCTTTGCCTACATAAAATTAGTATATTTTACATAATAACATAGATTTCTTCTCTATATCTGCAGATAATTCAGATTTTTGTCAAGACCAAGCAAAACAAATTTTATGTGTACACAGATAGATGTTGACTAATAGATACAAATATTTTTTAATGTTATGTCTTCTATACATGTCCATACTATATCTCAGTATCTAGATCTATAAACCTCTAGTTTGCAACCTCTGATTTAGAGGACTAGAATTCACTATCACAATCTGCTTCGATGGAAACAAACTCTAATTTGCTTCGACTTAATGACTGTCTACATGAACTTGAAAACATTCAATAGAGAGGGTAGGACAAATTATGGCAAATGAAGGGAAACACAGATAACAGATATATTCATTAAGAAGCACATGAAAATGTTTCCTGAGTAAAAATGCCATAAGGAGAAATAAAATCCCTTTTAGTTCAGTGTCATTATGTCCAAGGGATCATCACAAATATGAATCTCAATATCATGACCTTACCTTATTTAAATAGGACTTCCTTGTGGGGGTAGGAAAATGTTAGTATTTAGTAAGCTGGGTAGATTTAGAAATCGAAGAAAAGTAACTGAAATAATTGAGACTCCCTCCAGGCCACCTCCTGAGTAAATAATGATTAGATTATTGTTCTACTCTAGTCCAGAGCATCATCAGAACTCATTAGTTGCTTTTTTTTGGGTAGGAGTGGAGTGTAGGCCAGAGGTGCAGGCAGTGAGAGGATTCACCAGAGACAGAGTGGGAGGTGGAACAGGCAGACCTACTGAAACACACTGCTGAGGGGAGCAGAGGGCGAGGCAGGAGAGGACTGCTGCGGAGATGGAACTCAAACCCCTGAGGTGGGCCACGGAGGTGATTGTGCTGAGACATAACCCCTCGCTACCAGGGAGGCTCTCCCCTGCTTTTTAAGGAGAATAAATATGGAGAATAGAATCCAAAGGGTTATTCTGGCATCAGTGGGCCTGGTTAGAGATGAGAGGGAGCAACGTGAGAGAGCATTAGGAAACCCCAAGCCAGCACATGTGTTCTCACTGGCAATTTCCAGTATCACTCTTCCAAGCAACAATCACAAAACTACCCAAAAGAGCAAAGCCTGCTGAAAGCAATAGCCCAGATGTTCCTGCAGCTTGTAAAATAAAATGCAGCACAATAAACTGGGTGGGATGACATCAGAGTAGTCTGCAAAGCCAGCGTCTTCATGGAATCAAAGGGACCCCAAAAGCTTTCCTGAGACTATTGTAGCGAGGCATGGGCTACTGGGATCTGGCCCATTTCTATTTAGAAAGCACACATCTGGATGCACTGTCATGAACACTCCAAAAGTTAATTTTTTTTCCTTGATGAAAAAAAAAGTTACAGGTTTCCCAAATAGACAGTCTTCTTCCACAAGAAAGGGAGTTTCCATCTAAAACAGAGAATAAACCAATAAGTTAAAAAAAAATAAAAAAATTGTGGCATTCTCGTACATGAAGTCTTCTCTCTGACTTGATTAAGCCAGAGCACAGAGGTTAGATCTTCTGACATGCTGTGGGTGTGTTCCACTCTTATCTCCTTAGATCTTTATCATTTCCCTGCACACACCTAATTTTCAAGGGCCAGTACCTGGTGCAAAGTTGCTAACACACACTCTGTCTACTGCAATGCCTGGGGATTGATGGCCTCCTAGGACATCTTTACAAAGTATTTAAAAGGGTGGGATCTAAATGTCCCAACTCTCAACCCCTTGGCAGGGTATCTCTGATGTTTATCAGTTTGTGCCTTTTTCCCAAAGCCAACTCAGCTGGATTAAGATCTTGTTTCCCACTAAAGTAGTTACATGATTTTGCACCCCTACTTGCTGCCTTGCTTCTGTCTTATTTGTTCTTGCATTGCAATTAAACTGGGTATCCAGACTGCATCTCAGGGCCTGCTTCTCAGAAGAATACTCCTACTGAAACTATTTCTCTCCCCTTGACATGGAAAGGAAGCATATTTTCTCAAGAGAGAGGGATACTCTAGGTAAACATCAGCAGTTTCCATCAGCCATGTAGCTGATACAGAATACATATCCGGGGTGACTTAAGGATTAACAACCTTACTCAAGTCCTTCCACCTTCTCATATTTTAATATAAGGCCACTATCGATAATATGGATGGCATGGATCTCAGGATACATTTTTAGATATGTAAGAGAAATAAACATTTTTATTAATTATTAAAATTTTCTTACATCATTGTTCATTTTTGTACATAATTTGAGTTCTCCCCTCAGGTGTAGTCCCCGTAAATCTCTCATCACCACATCATCTGTGTACCATCACCACAGTCCCTTGCGCTCTTCCCACCCCTGTTTGGATCCCTCTCCCGCCCCCTCTCCTGCTGTATGCCTCAGATTTACAATTTCTGTTTTCTTCCTTTGACTCTTTGTTTGGTTTCCCTATATTCCTGCTATAAGTGATATCATCTGATATTTTTCTTTTTTCCTTCTGACTTATTTCTCTGCGCGTTAAGCCCTTCAAGCTCTATCCATGAGTAACTTAAACATTTTGAAAACACAACATACTTTGAGCCTTTCTTCATTATTTCATTCCTTCCAGTGCTAGGCCCTAGAAGCTTCTGATCTTGACCTTCAAGATTGCACCTTATGGCACCACCGACACCTTCTTGCTCCCATGTCTGACAGCACAGATCCTGCAGAGGGCTGCTAGTCCTTGACTGCGCCTATGAAGTCCCTTCTTGTCCAGCACTCTGAGCGCTCTGTCCCCTCTTACTTTTTTAAAAGATTTTTTTAAAAAAGTATCATACAAGAGCTGGGGTACAGGCCAGAGGCATGGGGGTAGGGAGGGGAGAGGATTCACCAGAGACAGAATGGGGAGCAGAACAGGTGGACAGATCAAAATACACTGCTGAGGGGAGCAGCAAACAAGACAGGAGAGGTCTGCTGTGCCATGTGGGTCCCTTCCCTGGTCAGGGATCAAACACGCGCTGCGGTGGCTGCTGTGGAAGCCCCACAGTGCAGCTCTCAACCCCTTGAGACACCAGGGAGGCTCTGTCCCCCCCTTATTAGAAGGAGGCTCTGGAGAGCACTCTGCAGCTCTTCACATTGGATGCCTTTTGGGGCTCTATTGGGAAAGAAAATGAGTGAAGTAGAACAATTTTAAGACAAAAGAAGCAGCTGCTACTTTGCTTTAGCTAATTGTTGCCTTGAGGGATGTAGGTAGGGCGCCAGAGACTTTGAAGAGAACTTTAAGTGTGTTTTTTATGTAGAGTCTCCAAATACTAACTTTGTGCAACAAAGACAAATTTTTAAAATATATTGGAAAGGTCAAACACAGTGTTCCTGCTGGATGCCCCCATAGCTCTGACAGTGTGTGTGTTTTGACTCATATAATTCCGTGTGTGCACGTGCGGGTGTGTGTGTTGTGGGGGAGGGGATACAAAGGTCAAAACGGAGCAAAGAATAAAAAGAAACTTTAGAAACAAAAGCTTATCCATGATTTGCTTTTAAAAACACATTATCCTGGGTCTCCCTTGTGGCACAAGGTGTTGAGGGCCACTGTAGGACTTTCGTAGCCACTGTGGTGTGAGCACAGCAGACCTCTCCTGCCATGACAGTTCCTCCCCTCAGCAGTGTATTTCAGTCAATCTGCCTGTTTTGCTCCCCACTCTGTCTCTGGTGAATCCTCTCACCTCCCGCGACTCTGGCCTGTACCCCAGCCCTTGTGTGCATAAATAAATAAAATCTTAAAAAAACAAAAAATACCATATTATCCCAATAAAGAAGAGAGAACAAGGAACAACATAAACTCAAAGAAAAAGATTTTCAATCTAGTTTCAAATATAGACTTTTTTTTTCCATGTATAAAAATAGGCAAGCAATGGACAGTGTCCTGCCCTGAGTTTAGAGCCCAGGGCCTAGAATATTTTATCTGGAAAGGGAATAAAGTGGAAAGAAAACTCAATTGATGAGAGTTATGTAGCTGAGATAAGTTAATTTATAGAGATTTAAGCAACCAGGTCTTCTAATGGTCATTTTGATTAATGTGAGATATAAGGCTCACCCACAAACTCAATGCAGAAATAATTGAAATTCACTATTATTTCTTCATTTTTGGGGACATCATTCCAAGAGCAATATCACCAACCCTCCTACTCAGATAATCATAGCTCTCTGAGAGTTTAGCTCCTAAGATAGTAATTAAAACAATATATTAAACTTGATGGTATAGAAAACGAACAAGGGACAGAAGAACGCAAACACTTGCTAGATGAATAGGAATCCAAAGAGCTCAGCATAAATGTCCTGTGTGCTGCTAATCTCCTAGATAATGCTGTCACTTTGTTGGGAAAGGTCCAGAAGGAGTAGTAAATACAGGTCAGGAGATAACCATAGAACGGGTGTGAAGTCCTCCATTATTAAAATCTACTTTTCCTTTAGAAGACATGAATGAGGGGGTTCGGTAAATGCATAAAAGTGATGAAATATTTAGAGTTAGGGGTCTCTTGAAGGTGACAAAATAAAAACAAAACCAGTGCAAATTGATCTAAAGTAAGAAGAAAAATATTCATTCAGAGAACTCAACAACCCAGAGCTGAGATTGATATATTTCTCTCTGGGGTCTCAAATGATATTAGGCCTCAGTTGTTCTCCTCTTTTGGCCTTAACTGGATTCCAGGTCAGAAGATCCCAGTGTACATCTGAGGCCCAAGCTCAAGGCCAGTGGAAAAAAAAGAGCAGCTCTTTCTGGTGTCTCAAACCCAACCTCAAAGTCTAATTCTGGATGCACCAATCTGGATCACACCTTAGATTTTGAACCAATCTTTATGCCAAGGAGAGATGAGTGGCTTGACTGGGATCAGGTCACACCACAATACCCAACATTAGAGCTTTTCTGTTTTGTGTTTTCCATGGTCCTGTGACTTTTTGTGCTTTAGTTTGGGTTCTTGGGGGAATTGTCAGCTAATGGGTATTATCTTTAATTATGTACCATTCACTCTGAACCAACCAGGAGAGTCCTTACTTTAATATAATATATTTTTCAGTTTTAGATTGTCCATTTCATTCTTTTTTTTAATAAACTCAACCGGAAAAGCAAAGTTCAAAGAAGCATTGTGGTCAAAACGGGAATCAAAATAATTTTTATTAAAAGTGAATGGATAAACTGTTATATATAGTGATATATAACATTTCGCTGTATGTATACATATATATACACATGCGTGCGTCTTTATACATATATAGAGAAAATGAGATAATATATTGTAATGAAATGAACTCTGACAGCATGAAAGTTGAAAATTAAGACAAAAAGTCACATGAAATAATACATGATCACATTTATATAAAGTTCAAAAGTAGAGTAAACTATTGCTGCTAAAGGATCATTACGGAAGTAACAAAAGTAAAGAAATAATTACTAACAAATTCAACATATGTGCTTTTGTGTCGGAAAGGGTAACCATAGGTTTTGGCAAACTCTGTCTTTTCTTTCAATAGTCATCTCCTGCTGCCTCCTTAAAATTCTATCACAAACTTTCCTGTGGTGACCTGAACTCTTGTCTTGGAAAAATGGAAATAGTGTTCTATCTAGGAGTCTTCTGTCAAATTTTATGTTATCTAGTGAGGTAGAAAAGAAGCCAGTGCGCATTTTGACAGTTATATCAGCTGTTTCTACCATCAGAATGGTAAGATGGGAGGTTCCAGAGGCAAACATGAGATAAACCTCAACTGCCTGGAAGATGGAAACGAGAGATGAGCTCATACTATGAGAGTTGAACTATAAGGTCAGATAATGAGTTAAAATATAGATTTGCAAATTCTTACTAAATAATAAGATTTGTTTAGTGTTCATTAAGGCACATGAGGCTTTAATGCATTGCAAGCATAATCCTTACAACATTCTTGCAGATGAAGTGGGATTATTTTCTTAATATTGCAATGGAGAAATGATTAAGGAACTTTCAATGAAGACCTCAGGGTCACATGGCAGACAAGTGGCAGAGCTCAGATTCAAAATGAAAGCCACTGGCTCCCTTAGCTCATGTTCAGAACTCACACATGTCTCTCCACCAAAGAGGTACAATGGTTACCAGATTAAGCTAAATCAGAGGGCCCCTTTGTACATGGTGATAGTGGTAAATAGAAGTACAGAAAATCAAGATAACTAGGGAGGGTCAGTTGGGCCTCCTTCATTGAGAGTAAATCCTGTCAATAGATTCTAGTTTCCCTGGCCCCTTTGGTTAAAGCTATTTCTACAGTGCAACTAGACAATCAAGCAAATGATCTTCTGTTTCTAAATTCTTGATTAGAAAGCTCTTTTCGGATTACAATTTGACTTTCCAAAAAGAACCATTTAGTATTCCAAGTCTATAACAATTTGAGTATTCTGGTATGTGTGACTGCTTTTCTTTCTCATTGCTATATATTAGTGCCCTTATTTATACATTTGTTTCTTAAGTTTAGAATATGAATTTCTTTTTCATTAGAAATTGAACTTTGAATGTTGAACCTAAAAAAAAAAATCTGATTTCAGAGTAAAATATTAAGGACTAATTTCTGACTATTGGCAAATTGGTCAAAGTGATATGAAATTTTTGAGCAATAAACCTTTACCGACTCAGATTTTTGATGTGCAGTGGGGTTTAACTATTTTACTTAACTTTTATAAGCATATCAGTTCACTTTCTATGATGAGAAATCATCACTATATAAACAGAATAAGCCATGAGGCCATTAAATTTTAGTAAAGTAGTGTGGTAAGATTTGGTTAAGAGTGCTACTGGTTGAATTGTGAGCCCCTACATCTCCACTGCAAAAATTCAAGTGTTGAGACCTTAATTTCTAAGGTCATACTTTTGGAGATGGGAACTTTGGGACATAATTAGGTTTATAGGCAATTGTGAGGACTCTCCTAATCGGGTTAGTATCCTTTAAGAAGGGACAGCACCTGAGCCTCCCTGGTGGTGCAGGAGTTAAAGTCTCAGCGCTACCAAGCTATCACCAGCCACTGTGGACTGAGTTCAGTCCCCTGGCCAGGCAGCTAACCCACATAGCACAGCAGACCTCTCTTGCGACACCTACTGCTCCTCTCAGCAGTGTATTTCAGTAGATCTGTTTTGCTCCTGACTCTGTCTCTGGTGAATCCTCTCACTCCCTGCTCCTCTGACCTAAATCCCAGTTTCTTTTAAAAAACAAAAAGAAGAAGAGATACCAGATTGATTTTTCTATCTACTATTTATCTATACCCTCATGTGCACAAGGCGATCAGGTGAACACATGGCAGGATGGTGGCCATCAAGCCAGGACTATATTCTGCTCACACACTTCTAGACTCCAGAGTGTGAGAAAATAAATTGCTGTTTTTCAAGCCAGCTAGCTGGCTATAGTAGTTGGTATAGTGCTCTGAGCAGACTGAAAAGCTATCAGTGGAGAATAAGGAGGCAACTCTTCTTTGAATGACCGAGAAATGACACAGTGGGGCCAGGTCAGACTCAAGAAACCTGAAAGGCCTGCTCCCTAAATGAACCGCACAGTGTTATCTTTAGAAATCTGAACGATTTCCTTTGTTTCATCTCTGGTCATTTTACACCTGGTATTCTGTTATCAGGCCTCTGTGTTAGATTTTTCTTAGTTTTCCACATCTGCTTTACTCAGTAGAAGAGTAGTCTAATGTCATCAACATTTAGAACACTTTCAGAAAGTAAAAAATTCGATGCACTAAAAATGTTTCATTACATAGTATTCCTTTAACAGATCATTCTTTCCTTTCTGGAAGAGAATCAGGTTATAAAACCTTGGGAATGCAGTTAGCAGGACTTTTAAATGGTGTTTGATTTTTTAAAAGCCTAAGCATCTGACCATGGTTATTCCAAATCAAACAGCAGTTTAAAAACTAAAAGGCTTTGAAGTCAGAGGCCTGAAATGCTGTGGGCTACTTCTCTCTCTCTCTCTCCTGAAATAGTAGGTGAGATCAGATGAGAAAATTTGTTCAGATACTTTGTATTTGTGCTTCTCTACCTAGAAAACATTTCTTAAGAGTCTGCCCTATAAACCTAACTTAGATTCTATAATATATTGAGCCATTTTTTGAAATATATACTAAAAAAATTCAGTGTACTGATGAAAACTTATTTAACTACAGCCATTACTTTTTCATGTGAAAAGTGTCATTTTCCCTTTACTTTTCATATATTGAACAGAAAAAAACCGAAGTTTCAGAAATCCACTTAACAAGCCATGAACAATCCTGATTTTAAACTCACAGTGCTAGAGGTCTTTGTAAAAGATGCAGAGGTCTCTGTAATAATAGTTATCCTTTACTTTGGACCTACAGCATGCCAGAAGATTCTTGTTATCTTGGATTTTCTCTGTTGCAGGACACTGGCAATGAAAATTATTATATAGATGAAAAAACTGTGGTTCAGAATGGATAAATTATTGGACCAAAATATATTACTAGTCAGAGGCTGGATCACAATTCTTCAACTCTCTGACTCCAAAATCCAGATTCTTTCCACTTTTATACTATGTGGCATCCATAATGATTTCTATAATGTTGAAAATACCAGATAACAATTAACTTTTCAATCTATAATAAAAAAAACTCTTGGTGAGAATAGTGAGCATTAGTGTTTTGTGACTCGCATGTTATTTCATTTCTCTGCCATTGAAATTCTTTCAAAGCAAGGCTGATTTTTTAAAAAAATTATATATATATATACTTATGCATACAAGAGCTGGGGTACAGGCCAGCTCTGGGGTGCGTGGATTCACCAGAGACGGAGTGGGAAGCAGAACAGGCAGATCAACTGAAACACACCACTGAGGGGAGCAGTGGGCGAGACAGGAGAGGTCTGCTGTGCCATGTGGGTCCCCTCCCGACCAGGGATTGAACTCGTGCTGCTGTGCAGACAATGCTTCACGGTGTGGCGCTCAACCAGCAGCACCACCAGGGAGGCCCAAGGCTGATTTTAAAAAATGTATATTATGTAATGTGTATTTTCAAGTCTATATTGGACAAGAAGTAAGGCCAGATAAACTGAGGACTGTTTTACCAAAAGATTCTAATCATGTCATAGTGACCAGTCATCTCGGTATTTATTGATCTATAGAGCTTAGATCATTATAAGTCACCTTTGTAGAGAATTTTGATTTTTATGTCAGACAAATTTTCTTGAAAGAGACAAGACAATGAACTGTATAAGAAACTATACTACCGAGATTATATTAGCCCTTTCTGGAAAACCTAGAACCAATTTAGTATCCATGTTTCTGTAGCAAGAGTGGGAATCGTATCATAATTAGTCAACAAGGAAGCAGTTTAATTGTAAAATAGAAAAAATATAAAATAAACTTAAAATTGGGTATTGGTTTGCTATAATAATGCATGAAGTGAAGAGTGGTGTTGAAGTTGAGGAACATATAAGTATCCCAAAGAGAAGGAGGATTACCTAGAAAAAGAGGAATTAACAGGCATATTTATGAGCAATTTCCTGCATCCATGAAGGAAGGGTATTTAGTCTTTCAGATAAATCTATCCTTTTATAGAAGCAAAGGGACTCATTAATTTGTCATATCTTCATGATAATGTTCCCAGGATAATTCAGCTCTATCAGTTCCGATTCTATATTCTCTAAGCAACCTTCCAATGATAATTGAGTTTCCCAAATAGATTTTCTTTCCTGGGAAGGAAATGAATGGACTTATTGACATGACCATCCAATCTGTCTGACAGTGTGATTTCTCACTATAAATTAAGACCCTAGCCCTGCATATAATGCAGCTGGGTGGTGTAAGTCAGTTCTCTTCGTGCGCGAATTCATTTGGTAAATTAAAAAATCAGTCTTGGGTCTGTAAAACTTAACAGTAACTCCTTACATTTCTATAGTAATTTAAAAGCTCATGTCATCTTCAGCTCTCACGTGTGTCTGAAATAGTATTATGACATTTGTTTTACTCAGATTTGGAAAGATTAACTGAATTTCTAAAGGTCACATAGTCAGAGGAAAAGAGGATACACAACTCAAAGTTTCTGATTCCAGAACTCCTCCAGTGCCAAGAGCAGGTGAGTACACAAATATGTAGAGACATTGAGATTGAATTCACAATAACTTACAAACTTTTGCCAATATCTTGTTACAGCAGTCCTCAGGAGATAAATTTAGAGTTGACCTTTTCCAAAAGCATTTTTAGCCATCACTGCTAGTCTCTCTATCGCTACCAATGCTAGGAAACCACTGATCTATCAATTTACCAATTCTTGACATTCCACATAAATAGAATCATGTATATGTGGTCCTTTTTGACTGGGTTTCTTTAATTTAGCATAATATTTTCAAAGTTGATCCATGTTGTTGCATGTATTACTAATTCTTTTTTATTGCCAAATAATATTCCATCTTTGGATAATATATGTATGCAGCACATTTTTATATTAATTTATCAGTTGATGCATTTATCAGTTGTGTTGTTTACTTTTCAACTATTGGGAAGAGTGTTATGTTCTCTGAACATTTTCATTTCTCTTATTTATATAAGTAGGTGTGTATAGGGTCAGTGAAAAGTGATCAGGTTTTTCTGCCCTCCCACCTTTGGTGTCGATGATGGACACGTGCAGTCCTGCACGCATGCCTAATGGCGGCCCCTCAAGTAGGATGTGGGCATACACAAGTGGGTGCACATGGGCTGAGACATGGGTTGTATAAGGGCAGCATCATGAGGACACCCGCAGAGAGAGAGAAGAGAGAGCAAGAGCGAGAGAGCGAACAGAAAACAGAGAGCTGAGGAGAGGAGAGAAAAGAGATGTAGAAGCAGAGAAAGCAGAGGTTAGAGAGCCCAGAGAGTGAAGATGCACTGGGGGCTAGGAGCCCTGCCAGCCTCCTGGCCCCTCTGCCCCCCCTGCCTGCCATGTACCTGGTCACTAATGATGCTGTAGGGTCAGAGAATGATCAGGTATTTCCACCCTCCCACCACTGTGATGAGGGACACCTACAGTGCTGCGAGCATTCCAGGGTGGGCATGCGCAAGTGGGCGCACCTGAGTTGGGACACGGGCATAAATGGGCGGCGTCATGAGCATGCCAGAACTGCGAGGACCAACCGAGAGAACCGACAGGATGAAGGAGCAGCAGCAGCAGCAGCGAGAGAAGAAAGCAGCCGAGAGGGTGAGATGCGCTGGGGGCTGGGAGGCCTGCCAGCCTCCCGGCCCCCTGGCACCCCCGCCTGCCATGTACCTGGCCACCTCTACTAAATAAAGTATGAAAAGCCACCAAGGGCTCCAAGACTCTCCTTCCTTGCCCCGTCTGCCCAGAACCATCCTGAACCTTGCTCCTGTGACGCCCCATCCTGCCGGTACAGATGCACAGAGTGATAAAAGCCTGCAAAAGCCACTGAGGGCTTGTAGTAGCAGGAAAGGCGGCGCTGGGCAGGTTCGGGATGGTTCTGGACAGACAGGTCAAGGAAAGGAGTCTTGGAGCCCTCGGTGGCTTTTCATGCTTTTATTAGTAGAGGTGGCCAGGTACATGGCAGGCAGGGGTGCCAGGGGGCCGGGAGGCTGGCAGGCCTCCCAGCCCCCAGTGCATCTCATCCTCTTGGCTGCTTTTTACTGCTGCTGCTCTTTGGTCTGTACTGTTGGTCCTGTTGGTCCTGTTGGTTCTGGCGTCGTTATGACACCGCCCATTTAAGCCGTGTCCAACTCAGGTGTGCCCACTTGCACATGCCCACCCTGGAATGCTCGCAGCACTGCAGGTGTCCCTCATCACAGTGGTGGGAGGGTGGAAAGACCTGATTGTTCTCTGACCCTACAGGGCTCCAGGCCTCCTCCTTGACCCGTCTGCCAGAAACATGGAGAAACTGCTCCGTGCCTTGCTGGCACTACAGTGTGGAATTGTTCAGTCAAATAATAGCTGTATGTTTAATTATTTCAAGAATTGCCAAAGTGTTTTTAACAGCTGCACCAGCTTTTATTTTTATTAACAGTGATAAGGGTTACAATTTCTCCACCTCTTTTCACCAACTCTTGCTCTTATGTGACTTTTTGACTATTGCCGTTGTAGGGTAAATGGAAAAGTATTAGGCTTTTCTGCCCTCCCGCCTTTGGTGTGATGATGGACACCTGAGGTTCTGCACACACGCCTAAGTGGGCATGTGCAAGTGGGTGCACCTGGGCTTAGACACAGGCATATAAGGGTGTCATCATAAGGATGCCAGCAGAACACAGAGCAGCAGAGCAGGGGAGAGGCAGAGGCAGAGAGAAGAATAGGAGAACAAGAGAAGCAGCAGCAAAGCAGCCGAGAGAGTGAAATGCATGGGGGCCTAGGAGACCTGTTAGCCTCCTGAAACCCAACCCCCCCCCCCCCACCCCGCACCTCTGCCTGCCCTGAACCTGGTCGCCTCTGATAATAAAAGCCTAAAAAAGCCACCAAGGGCTTCAGGACTCCTCCTTTACCTGTCTGCTCGGAATCATTGAGAGCTTGCTTGGTGCCCCTTCCTGCTGCCACCACAGCCATTTTGTGGTGTAATGTAATGTCCCCTTGTGTTTTTAGTTTGCATTTCTCTGATGACTAATGATGAACATTTTTTTATGCTTATTGGCCATATGTATATCTTTGGAGAAATAGCTATTCAAATTCTTTGCCCATTTTTGAATTGGGTTATTTGTCTTTATTACTGAATTCGAATATTCTGATGCAAGTCCATTATCAGATATATAATTAGAATGTTCTTCATTTTGTTGATGGACTTTTCACTCTCCCAATGGCATCCTTTGTAGCACAAAAGTTTTAAAATTTGATGTTTGATTTATCTAATTTTTCTTTTGTTGTTCATGCTTAGCTGTACAAATAAATCATTTTGAATAAGAGGAAAAACTGATTAGATGTCCAAATGACATTAATTGCTACTGTGAGGTAAAATTATAAAAGAAATGATAATTTTCAGAGGGTAAAAGTATGCTTTCAGGGAGCTTGCATTATGATTAAGAGAAAAAGGAGAGAATTTAAAAAGGCAGCAAGCAGTAAAATGGTAGAAAAAGTGTTAGTGAAAAATAAATTTTGAAATTAAATTGTCAACAAGTAGCTTATTGACTATTTATTGCCCCTTTTTTTGTAGTAAACATATTGGTAAAGCATATCCATTAAATAGTATATTTTACATTGAGATTTTATGTGTTTCTAGAGATGAAAAAAAACAATGAATACGCTGTATTTTTACCTTCAAATCTAGTCTAATTCACATTACTTGTCCATATATTTGTACTATATTTGTTTAAACAAAATTTCTTCTGTGTACATATTATTAATAAAATAGCAACTTGGTTAGTATATAATTCTTAAACCCCTCTAAAATTCTCATTTAACACAATGTAGTTTCCTTATACAAACCAAGATATATGTAGCTTCTATCTATACTCAATTAGATTTCCTTCCTGGTCTGTTGAAAAGTAGTTTATGAGTAACATCTGTAATACCCACTAATCTGCTGCAAGAAATAGTGCTGATTTCATTACAGAATAATTTGCCTTTCAAAATACTTTTTCATGCACTCTAAGCATTCTTTAATAGCATAATTTAATAACAGGCCATCAAGGTAAATTCTACATACAGTACAGAAAAAGTATATCAATTCAGTGTTGAAAGGGAAAGTGAATGAGGAAATTTTATCTATGGTTTTGCATATATAAAAATAAATATATGTGTGTATATATGATATGTATGATTGCTCTGTGTCTAAGACTATTACTCCAAGAATATTACTATAGTCATAGAATTCAAACAAGGTTAGGTGCTTAATCAATAGTTTTACCAAATTGTTGTTTTGGGAAAAAAATCTTTTTTCCCAAAAAAGATTAGAAATGGAGTTTGAGGGTGACTTCTCCCTTTATCTTAAATTTTTCTCATTTAATTCTAATCATATTCTTAGGCATAAATATTTACTGAAAAATTCTTCTATAGTTGTCCCTGCTTGCCTAATATGAAATACAAGTCTTCTTATGGGTCTAGTTGCTTATATTTTAGAATATTTTTGTAACAAAATTATTACACCTAACTGGTTTTTAAAAAAAATTTAAGGCTTTCTGCTGCTAGAAACACATACACACGTGCACACACACACATACCAGAAAGACTCAGATTCTTCTGTTCATTTCATTTCAGTTATTTTTCTTTGCTCCTAAAGAACAAGAGGAAACACTTCTGATGGAGAAGAGGGCTGGTGGAGCAACCCAGTGCAGACGAGGGGCTGAACTCTCCCCCTGATGTCCACCACTGCTCAAACTGGTAGGGATGACACATGTGCATTACCATGGTCTCAATTCTGCTGCTGATTTCTTGAGCAAGGGGACTTTTGGGAAGTGGGCAGAGCTTTGCAGCCATTACTGTAAGCCTTCAAAAATGAGCCATGCAAATGAGATGGTCATTCTTTTTTGTTGGAGCTGCTGTGGAAGGCAGCTGCCCCACCAAGCATTACACCTTCATCCCCCTCAACTATGAGGAAGCCCCTCAGCATCATCAGTGTCTGGCTTCTGCCACACCCTGCTGGCTCCTGTGAGCTGCAGTCCACCTCACATCATCAATGGGAAACTGGCCCTTTTCTCTCTCCCTATACCCTGTTGTTTAGAATATATATTTTTTCTCTTTTACTGCACCAAGACCCTTTGTTTATGTTTGCGATGGTAGATGTTCATATCCACAACCAGTGATAGAGGTTCTGACCCAGTAACAGATTCTTAGATACTTTGCCCACTAACATCACAAATTATGTCTTTAAAAGGCAGATTGTTATAGGGCAACCCCAAAGGAAAGTGGCATGACTTGGATGTTAGTTCTGACCCACACTTAGGATAATATTCAAGAGCAGGCACACAAAGAAGAGTCAATAAAGTTTTATTTAGAAGGGACATGAGAAAAGGAGAGGACACACAGAGAGATTAACTGGTCCATTTGTCCTTCTGGTAATACTTTCTGAGTGGAGACCCCAGGGGCACTCTGATAGCAAGAAGAGCCAAGTGAAAAAAAACCCATATGTGCTCCATTTCACACAAAGCATGGTTCTTAACTCCATCCTTAGTTCCCAGCAAACTCCCTTCAGGCAGTCAAAAGTTGTGATTGATTCATGGCATTATGGGAGTTGTAGTCCTTGGTGCCTGAGGTGTTTGGCATGGAGCTGGGGTGGAGTTCATTCAAGACATATTTTTCCCCCAACAATACAAGTTAGAGCTTTCTTAAAGGATCTCCACTTAAGTTCACTTATTTGGTTTTTCTGGAATAAAAAAGAGAGAAAAAAATCCAAAAAACAAAAATAAAAACAACAAAAACCAAAAATACCCACAATGACTAATGCCCACTTCATGACCTCATACTGTCCTTGGAACACTTTCTAATTCCCTCCTCACTTCTTCTGCTATTAAGTTGTATGTTTCCCAATAGTCTATTGTTTTTAAACTTCAACTGGTTCATGCCAGTTTTACTTGTTAATGCAACCATATAATGAAGAAACGAGTACACAAAGTAGAAAGGTTTTGTTTTCATAAAAATAAAATGTTTTAGAAAGACTCTAAAATGGAGTCACTTAAAAAGTTGGTATTAAATTAGTAAGTAAAATGAGTCATAAAATATTGAGAAAAAGGTAACAAAAGTAGAGTTATTTAATATCTGAACTATACAGTGGTGTCAGATCACAAAGAAAGTTATCTCATACTCTTCTGGGTTCTTCTAGGCTGGCAAAACATCAAACAAGCATCAGACAGACTAATAAGAGAAAAAAAAATCAAAAAGAAGTTTAATAATGACTCCAGTATACCCAGGCAGAACCAGCATGAACTGAGTTAACTGACTTGGCTTTGGTTTAGGTACACTTTTAAATAGCCTAGCTAAAATAAAATTAGGGGAAGAATGGGGAAATTCATCTAGAGAGTTTATTGGGAAAACAAAGGTATGTGGATTTAAGTTCTGCTTTCTCCATTGAAAAGAGATATGGAGATAGGGCTTTCTCAGAGAGGCTCATAGAGTTTACAGATAAATATCAAAAGCAGCATCAACCCAGTCTTCAGAGCTGCTCCATGAAATAAACAAAAGGATATATTTGGGGGTGGCAGATTGTTGCTGCCCTACAGAGCCTAATTGCACTTATGTTAAATTCACCCATTTATCCTACAAGACTTTATTAAGCATGTAAGGAAAGTCACTTCCCTTAGCCAAAGACAGGGAGCTTTTATCAAGCTGTTTAAAAATCTCCAGATGGATTGATTTAGGATTATACTTTGGGAGAGGTGGAGACTGCAATAAATATTAAGTATTGTTGGAGAGAGCATATGAAAAACCACAATTTGGGTCTGTTTTCTCTATTTGTATAAAGGACACAGAGAGAAAGAAGAAGGGGGAGAGGGATGGAATTACCAAAAATTTTACAATAATTCAGAGTATAGAATTTTTACTCTTCACTCAACTAGGTGTTACATAGTTGAGTAGCTAGGAATGTAAAAATAAATAAATCAAAGGTCTTAAGAAAATCCATTGCTACTAAGCAAGGAGTCTATCTAACTGGAATAGATCAGATAATAACATCAGGTATTTGAGAAATCAACTTTATCATGAACCAGGGCGAAGGAGATGGGAGATAAGCTCCACTCTACCACTCTAAGAAAGGAAGTAAGATTACATAGGTCTTGGGGACTAGGGTTGAGAACAAAAGAGTTCATTTTGTTGACTGAAATTGGGTTGGGGCAAATAAATGTGGGCTTGGCTGAAGATCATTAGCTAGTCAAGGGCTGATTCATATAGGAAATGTGAAGATGCTTTTTCTCTGCTAACTGGAGCTGTGAATTTCTCCTGGTGTGTGCCTGCCTCTAAGTAGCTACCTTCTCTGCATTCTCAGGCTCCAGCTAGCCTTGGAGAGCAACGTGAGGTTTTTGCTTCTATTTGCTCAGGCTGTGTCAGAGAAACTGTCTGTAAATACAAGCCCTAAAGAGAAATTTAGGTAAGTCTTTTTTTTTTTCCTCTTCTACATTAGGATATAAGACCAATTTAACCATTTAGTCTTGGTTGATTTCACTAATAGGAAAGGAGTGAAGAAACACATATATTGTAAGATGTGATGTTTGAGCAAAATAGTGTCCTGTATGCCTAGAAATATTTAAATAAGCATGCACTATCTTATTGGGTCTTACAGGATACATAAAGATAATGATTTTCTTCCTTGATGATATTAATGTGTTGTTAATATAGAGCATTTGGAAAATGGAGAAAAATATAAAGAGAATAAAGATTATCTTCAATTCTGCTGCTCAGAGAATTAGTGTAAATTTTTTTGGTAACTTTTCCCCCAGCCTCTTTCTCTCTGGCTACTTTATAAAAATAGAAAAAACAGGCCCAAATTGTGGCCTTTCATATATGTCCCCCACCCCCGACAATACTTAATACTTATTGCAGTCTCAACCTCTCTCAAAGTGTAACCCTAAATCAATCCACCTGGAGACTTCTAATCAGCATGGTAAGACCCCCTGCCTTTGGCTGAGGGGAGGTTACTTTACTTGAAATACTTTTTTCTTTTTCTTATAACCTTGTTCTACCCTCTTGCAGTGTATAAACACACTCCATTTTGTGTGCTCACTTACAGTATCTACATGAGATGCTGCCCGATTCACGAATTATTTAACAGAGCAAATTAAGAGCTTTAAATCTATTAAGTTTGGATTTTAACACTTCACTTAATGTGATGTATACAATGCTATTTAATCATATTGTGTTATTTTTATTGCATTACATTATTTAACCTTAATATTATATAATGCCATATTATATATGTACTCATATATAAAGTATAGCTTTTTAAATATGCTTTAAAAACATATCCATGTTCAATATTAGTTTCTCTTTTTTGTATTAAATGCTTATAAAAAGTGCAAGTAAGGGAAATATTAGGTTTATTATCAGCTCAGGAGAAAATTGTTGTCATCCCTGTCTTGAAATAGAAAACCTGATTATTTACATGATTTCCTGTCACACTCATTCTGGGCTTGATCCTTGATCAGAGCTGGCTTGTTGGGCATGGACCCATGCAATTGCATAGATCATGCACTCTGAAGAACCACCCTTTAAATGTTCTGATGTGCTGCTGTCACTATCTTGAAACTCTTAATGATATCAAACAAGGAATCTACACTTTCATTTAGCAAAGTATCTCATAAACTGTGTAGCCTGTCGTGTTATGACATGTGGTTATGAGCCAACTTGGCCCACTCCTATGCTGACCCCAGATTCATGGGAATGAGGCTCCTAGTATTCCTCTTCTTACCAAAATTCTCCCACTTGTACCAAAAGCTTCAGGGAACAATGACACCAACCAAGACTGCCATGGGGAAGTCAGGAAGGAAAGCAGAAGTTCAGAACAAACCAAATTGGACTAACAGCTTAATGCAGTGAGTCACTCTTACCACTTAGGGTAGTGTGAAAATGCAAGTTGCCAGATACCAGCCATTCATAAGTCAGACACTATCATTCATAAGGTTATAGGCAGGCCTGCTTTCCTTCTAGAAATCTAGAATAGTGGTAAGTGCTACACCAAGGATACCTCCATGAGCATCCCTCTCCTAAATATCCTGGACACTGAGTCCCTAGTGAGCTTTCCTGGCAGCACCTCACAGGTGTGGACACATCTTGTTGCTGTGTGACTCTATTGGGAGAGGACTCTTGAAAGTTCTGCTCCTGGCTTTCTCTAGCCTTTGCCCCCTGTTTCTTTGTCATTTATTGATTTTGCTTTCTATCTTTTAGTTGTAATAATTTTAACCATGAAGTAGCCTATGTGCTGATCTCTGAGTCTTGCCAGGCAGGGAATCGTTCAACTCGAGGATATTCTTGTAAACCCCAACCCAGTGTCCATTAAATGATTCCTCTTTCCAGGATCATTTAGTAGCTAGTTCATTGCATAAACACTTCTGTGAGGAGAGGAACTATTCCTATATTATATATCAATTTCAAGGCTTGTAATGAGTTGTTGTCATGTTAGTTGACCCAGGGTGGAAAAATACAATTCTTTTTTATCCATGTTCTCATGCATATGACATTACAAGAATGGCTTTCCAACTTAGTTTCTCACCCATTTTTTCCTCAGCCATAGTTTCTTACATCATTTGTGTAGGGAATGACTTTATGGAAAAGTCAATGTATGAAGAATTTCAAAGGTTGTTCTGGTTGGGGAAGTCTCAGGGTCTTGCCTACTTGCTGTCCTTCCTCCTTCCTGATGTCAAACTAGGAAATGTGATTTGGACTTTGTTGTAAAAAAAAAAAAAAATCTATACCATGACTGTAAGCATTCCACAAATTTACTTCCTCACAGGGGAAAGGAAATAAATGCTAAAGTAATTGCATTATTGACTGGTGAACTCATAATTGGAATGACAGAATTAGATTATGATAGTATCCTGTTTATCTCTTTGACTAGAAAGCAAAACCTGAGCATTGGTGGGGATCAGAGATGCGATGGAAAAGAGCACAGCTGAAGTCCCATTTCTGAACCTGACTATTTTCTCAGTACATCAAAGGGTGTAGGGGAAATTTTTTTTAAAGATTTTATTTTGAAAATCTTATGTATTATTTCATTTTTATGAAGCCTTGAGACATGCTTTGTCTCTGTTTTATTGATCAAGAAGCAAATTATCATTGTGGAAATGGGATTTGAACTTGCAGCTAACTCCTTTGGCTATATCATTTGCAGTTCTCAGGGTTAACCTGTCAGGCTTTGTACTCTTTGAACCTACAGCCCAGCTCAGTAAACTCAGGTACCTTTTTCTTGTATTTGTTGAAGTCCTTTTCCTGACTAACTGGTGACGAGAAGTCTGTCCTTCTTTATTCCCTGCAAAGTAGACAGAATGAGGAGACAGGCATGTAATCGTCTCTCCTCAGAGAGGTGGCACTGAAATCTGGAAGAGCATGTAGCCAAAAATACCCTCAATGGTCCAGCAGTCCTTGCTAAACTGAGCACACAGGAAACGTGCTTTAATTACCACCGGTTACAGCTATCTGAAAGATATTTTGCTGTTTGTGACTCTTTCCTGGTTAGCCTGATGCTTTTGTTTAAAAAGGATAGTTGTGTTCCTGATAGCTGCTTGTCAGCCTGAGTTTCCTAATTGTCTCCAGTTCTTCTGCGCTTTTTGAAGTTGTGCTTCAGTGAATCTGTAAAGCATTTCCTTTCTCTCCTAGCTCATGATTATCCCACTTCAATTTGCCATACACAGCTGTCTGGGATCCAGCTGTCACCCTCCAGTGCACGTGAGCAGTCCAGCAGAACGACATTATTGTGTACCCTGGCTTTGCTCCAAGACTGTGGGAGGACATTGCTGTCCTTGGAGGATAGAGGATTGAAGAATAAAGGAAGGAAGTTAGGGCAAATTTCATAGTTGTAAACACCCAATGCAAGGTGTGGTCTCGATGGGTGATACATATTTGAACAGGGGAGGTAACATGCCTCCTTATTTTTATTCATTTCCTCCCCAAGGTTTAAAGACAAAAGTGAGATAGGACACTTTTCTTACACTGTCTATGAAGCATTCTGGGAATAAGAGGATTCCATTTTAGAGAGGAGAGAGGGCAAGAGGAAACCGGCCACATTGGCATGAAGGGTGGGATTGTAGAAAGAAGTACTCTACTCTTTGGCGAAGACCAAGACCAAGCAGAAGTAAAATTGATTCAGTCTGGGTTCATATTGGGCTCAGAGGGTTCTTGGGGAAAGATTAAAGTATTACAGACCTAATCACAATTGTCCATTTTGATCCTCACAATTTAAGAAGTACACGTTATTAGTTCTGTTTTACAGCTCAGAGAGTTTAAGAGATTTGCCTAAGGTTCATTAGCACATGATATAGTCAGGCCATGAACTTGGCTCAACTGAAGGGAAAACCAGAGTCTGTCAACCGTGCCACAAAGTGTGATCAAAACGAAGGCTGCAGTATTCAGGTGAAATTTTAAAACTGAACTCCTCATCTTCTCCCAGACATGAGTCAGTCCTCCTTTGTTCATTTCCTTTCTTGGTTACTGCACCATGATTCATGAGCTCGCCAGAGCTGAAACCAGGGATTTATCTCATTGCATGACCCTGTCGCACTCTTCAAGGCTCATATCATACGTCACCTCCTCTACAAGCTTTTCTGTACCTTTTCTATGTGAAACATCTCCTCCACTCTGCACCCATGACTTCCTTAGCATTCTGTGACATGTTATGTGCTCGTCTTCCTCCTCCACAAGAGCTGGACAATCTCTAGAGGTCAGGGTCTGTGTTGTGTACTTATATACATCCCTAAAACATAACAAGGGACTGTCATTTAGTTAGTATTTTAAATGACTAATAGAATGAAAACTAGACTAGCAAGGAAAATATGCTTGCTTTTATTTGTGACTCTTCTCTTTGGCATTGTAACTAGTAGAAATTTTCTCACCTAGAAATGTTGACTATTATCATGGGCATTGGATTTGGTGGCAGTTTTACAAGATGCACAGGAGGGAAATGACAAGTGCACCATGTGTTTGTGGTTTTAATAATATTTAATTAAGCATTTTGGTTGGACATAAGCCACAGATTCTATTAAAGTAAGTGACTTCTCCAAGACACTTGGCCAAACATTCAAACATTCATGAAACATTCAAAGTACACATTAAAACAGGGTGCCAAGATTCATATCCTATAGACAGTGTGTTTTTGTTTCTTTTCTTTTCTTTTCGTTTGGTTTTGGTTTTTGCTTCGCATAGATGCTGGATAAATGTGCATCCTGGCTCCTCTCCCTTCATTTGCATGTAGCTTTCCAGACAGGAACCAGTGACTTTGGGACTGGATGCTTGCTTAGCCCCACCTGTTTCATCATAATACCTGAAGCACATGTAATTGTTATTCCTTGCTTCATAACAATGAGGGATAACTATGTTGACACACCTCCATTTTTTTAAAATTGTTTGAGAAGGGCACTTTTTAAATTAATAATTGGTCCAGAACCACTTTCTGAATATCCTCGTCCCCACTAAATTGTTTAAGTCCAAGGACATGTTAATTTGAGAAGAGGGTTGAGTGAGCCCTGCTTCCAAATGCGAAGTACAAAGAAAATTGAAAGTGTGTCTGTCCACGGCAGCCTAGGCTTCTGTTGCTGCAGTGTTGGGTCAGATGGCTGGTGAGTGGTGACTGTTCAGAACTCATGGTGCCCTGTGGTTGGCCCCCCTTGTGAAAGCTTCTTCCAGTTCACATCTGCATGGACAGTACTTGAAGCAGAGTCTTGGGACTGAGCTAGACGGTGATTCTTGACTTCAGTGACCCCTGTGCTGGAACTAAGCTCCTGCCAATTCGCAATCTGTGTAGAATGAAGATCATCAACACTGAAATCCTTTGAATGATGTAGAGTCTTTGATGATATCTGCTGTCAGTAAATAATAGTCAATGTCATTTATTCCACAATTTTCTGTCACTTACACACTCAGATGACTAGGAATTCAGTCTTCCTCCCTCCTTGCCCCAAGATCTTTAGACTTAAAGTGCAAATAAATCATACTTTTTTTTATAAATAATTTTTGCTTTTTTTCAAAAAAATATTTATTTATTATACAGACGAGAGCTGGGGTGTAGGCCAGAGGTGTGGGGTTGAAACAGGATTCACCAGAGACAGAGTGGAGAGCAGAACAGTCAGACTGATATTAGATGTATGTAATATTATAATTCCTTATATATAATCTCTAACAATAATTCTCCATTACTCACTAGAGGATAAATATCACCAGATATACCCACTTTCACTTCTACTCTTTGCCACAGTTTCTGTCACAGTATCATTGACCACAGAAGAAATGGAGAGATGAAACAATGCTCTTATGATGACTATAGAAGCCTGTTAAATGGATTAAACTTCAGGTCTGCTGTTGATGAGCTGAGCATCAATGAGAAGAATATCCTTAAGACATTTGACTATGGTAAGAATAATATTTTTCCTCAACTCACTTTTTTTTCTTATAGACACTATGCTGTAACATTTGATTGCATCACTTTGACTTGAAAATTCAGAACTAAAGGGATGAGACCTTATAACTATGCTTGTTTTTATTGTATGTCCCCTGATTTATCTAAAATAGTTTACATGTACTTAAAAACTAGATGCTTTCTTTATTCTATTTGTGTGTATACATTTCCTTGAAAAATTTTAAACCACTAAATGTTTTTGGATAGAGATTATGTGAAAAAAAAAAAACCTGATGGAATTTTTAGTATCTTCTTCCTATACAAGGGCAATTATTAGTGTTATTTAGATTATATGCATTTCAGAAAAATGCTCAGTGTTATTTACATCCTGTACCCTCTTTTGTCATATAACATAATAATATACCTTAATGGACAAGATTCCATAAACAAGATAGCAAATCTTATTTATATCTCTGAGGGGAACAGACAAGGTCATTTGGATTTAAATTTAGAAATGTTTCACATTCACTACAGTATGTGTTTTTAGGCTATTTAAAAATTTATGCATTCATCAGAAGATGACACTTGATATATAATGAAGTTCATTTGCTTAAACATTTCCTAGAACTGGTCGTGAATTCACCTCTACGTATAGATGTAATTAAGAACCATTTTACTTCTAGAATTCATCTCTCATATGATATATTTGGAGTCTGTCTTGATCTATTGCAGTGTTCATCAACTCAAAGTTATGAGAAGACCTATCTGCTACTCCTCCAGTAATATTAAATAAGAATTAAAAAGTTGTTCAGTAATTCAATATAAATTTCATTCCCCATCTAAAGATTAAACTCCACTTATCTTGTTAGAATATATTTCAAAAACTTGGCTGTCATTTCAAGGACCAGATAAGCATCTAGAAAGCAGCATTTAGGGTTTCACTTCATAGGCAGCATGCACAAAGTCAACAATCTCACAAATGGAAACCCAGGGTCTAGAAAAGACAATGTATGAGAAAGGCAGGCTCATAGCTGCCTGCCATTGGCCACTGTTAAACAGATAATATTTAAAGCACAGAATGCTCCCTGTGCTTGTTATTTAAGGTCATATCTAACCCCAGAGTTTGCTTATCCCATAGATGAACTTTTTTCGAAGGACACATCTTACCATCCTAATGA
This sequence comes from Galemys pyrenaicus, assembly GCA_019455555.1. NCBI lineage: Eukaryota > Metazoa > Chordata > Mammalia > Eulipotyphla > Talpidae > Galemys > Galemys pyrenaicus. Next base: position 10,341,375 of record JAGFMF010011712.1, on the reverse strand, counting down.
AGTCCCCTGGTCTTTCTCTTATGAGTATTATTTGGCACTCTTAACTTTGTATCACACAAAAATGTGACAAACCAATCTCCCATGTCTTCCCTCTGTCAGACAGCTGAGCACCCCAGGGACCAAGTAGAAAACCAGACCTGGCACCCTGGATTGACTTCAACTCTTTTTGTCACAATATGGACATGTTTCCTTCCAGCCATAAAATTTTTACCCATCTGTTTACTAAATATATCTTACATGAAAAGAACATAAGAGACTTTCTCAACATTCTCTCCTGTTCCTCCTCTGACCTATACTGCTTTTACACATAGCTCTTCTCCTGTACTATAGCACTGTACAATTATTCTCAAGTATATTTCTAGAGGATAAATTTCTCTTAAATTGGGTATGGAAAGTCATTTACAAAAGTTAGACTTGTAAAAAAAATAGCCATCAGAAATACAAGGTACTTACTAAGCCATATAATTGCATCTTCAGTCTCCTTTTCCCCAAAAAGGACCTTCCTGGGGTGGTGGGAGGGTTGGTCATGGGGTTGTCCATATTCTAACCTCAGCACAATAAAGACTAAAGATGGAATCCTAAAGGCATCCCCATTGTATTAACAATCATATATTATGATTGTAACTATATTGTATAATTGTAATTGTAACTACCTTCCCAGAGTATAGATTCTATGTGCCAAGATCTGTACTAGAATTTTACATAGATTATCTTATTTAGTCATGAACTCACTAAGGAACTCATTAAGGAAAAAGTCTAGAAATGAGGAGGGGAGAATGATGAAAACTATAGGAATGTTTTAATGTCTTCATCTGCTTATGTAATTTCTTGTTACCTCTGTAATTTCCTAAAAATTATAGGATTTTGGGGGGCCACAAAATATTTAGAAAATCTTCCTTTTATCCCAAAGCCTGTTCTGTGAACAGTGGAGACTAAGACTTAGAGAACACATGGCACCAGCAAGAGTGAAAAATAAGAGTTAGTCTGAGGTAGTGGTGTACTAGAAAATATTTAAAAAATAACTGGATGGGGGGATGAGAGAAAACTGATTTGTAGTGTCTGCTGGTTCCTCTGATGTAAATTTCCCACTGTGGCTAATTTCACTGAACATGGAATTAGGAAGAGATATACACAGGGGCTAATGGAAGCTAGTTTAGAATCACGTCTAGCATACCCTGTGAAGAAAAACACCAGGAGCTGCTTTGACCTAGAGATTGGAGCCAGTTCCTTAACTTAGCTTTGAGCTTCTTAAAGCTGTGCCTGTTCGTTCTAGATAAAGACTATTCATCTTTATGTCCTCAGTTTCTAACATAGTGTCTGGCAAATAGCAAGCTTGTGAATGGTCTGGGAGTAAGAGTAAGAGTAATGGTCTGGGAGTAAGATTCAAGTTCAGCCCCTGTTACTATTGGAGTGTTTGACCTTGAATGTGTCACCTAACCTTTCTAAGCCTCATTTTTCTCATTTGGAACATTAGAATTGAAATTAATTCTTTTCCCTTGTCATTTCTGACTCTGAGATTCTATTAAAAAAAACAAAAAAAACCAAAGTGTTAATTTTCTGCATCAACGGGTAAGTTTATGGTTTTTTTTCTAATTACTCAGATATTTTTAACTTTAAAAATTGATGATTAGTTTAATAGGAGTTATTTATAAAAATCATGTGGGTTCTTAGTATAAATGCTTCCTTTCTAAGTTCTTAAAAGACAGTGGTATGTTTATCAGATATGTGATAGACTATAGTTTAGTGGGGCAAAACCAGAACATTATTTTTCTTAAACTAAGCTTCATTTCATTGTGAACTCCTATCTTGTTCTCTAAAAGAAAATGTGATCTTAAAAAATAAAAGACAACTCCACTGAATTCAGGAATTTCTCAGGCAATTCAAGGCATTTTCCTTCATCTCAACACATTCAAGTTTGTGACCTGTTTCACCTCTGCGAGTGAGGAATCATTTAGAATTCAGAGAGCATTATAAATGTGCTCTGAGTCTTTCTTTTTATGAATACACATTGGAATACAATGGGTTCTACTGAAATAATTGCGATAGCAACTCCACTTATCTCTATGGGAAGAGATCCTAGGTTTTGCTCCTATCTCAGGCTGAAGCTGACAGAGGATTTTCTAGATACCACAGCAACCTAACCCCTCCAGGTAGATAGCTAGGTTGCTGTTAAAAGGGGCCTTGTCCACATTCGGTCCTTGAGGATCTTCTGGGAACATGCATATGTGGCAGGGAATCACATAGCAAGTAAGCACAGAGAGCAAAGTCTAAATAGAATCAACTTCCTCCCTACTAGGGAGGGAAATAACATGGAAGTTTCTACATTGCCTTCTAGGACTTAGAATCAACCTCAAGAAGGGGGGTGGGGGGAGAGAGAGAGAGAGAGAGAGAGAGAGAGAGAGAGAGAGAGAGAGAGAGAGAGAGAGAGAGAGAGAGACAGACATAAACNGGAGAGAGAGAGAGAGAGAGAGAGAGAGAGAGAGAGAGAGAGAGAGAGAGAGAGAGAGAGAGAGAGAGACTGACTTAAACCCATTCTGAATTATAAACCTGAATAGTTGAGAAAATCATTGCATTGGATTAAGATTGCTTTCTTAATCAGGTTGAATTCTGGATAATTGTTAGAAATCCAATTTGATTATTGAATGAATTGGTAATTATAGAATTTTCACTTGATACAGCAATAATCTATTTTGGCATTTTGCTATATACTGACACCAAGATCCATTGTCTTGCATTTTTCAAGTATGTCTAGCTCCTTTTTTTTTTTTGGAATGGGCAACTTTTCTACTTCTAGATTACCAACATCTCTGTTTTCTGTAATTATGCAAAAGTTTCAGAAATAAACCAATGTTCTCATTTGCAAATTCTCTCAGTACTTTGGGAAGGAATTCATCTCTGTCTGGAGACTTGTGTGTATTTAAAGCCACTAAGAGCTTACTTTCCTCCTATCCTAAGTTTCCATTCCTTTGTATCACGTTTGTTCAAACCTTTTCAGCTTGAAGATTGCTACTCTTGTGGATGAAGATTGTACTCTCTATTGAAAGGATAGATAACTCTTATTTACTGTTAGCATCAGTTGTGTTTGATAAATGAAGGGTTGTGCTATAATTAAATGAAGCATTTTTGATCACACAATCTAAGCAAAGTGGAGAATTAATATAAACATGCAAATGATGTTAGCCAAGAACATTTAAAATTGATTTAGATGAAGTAGCTTTGCTGCTTAAATTAATTGGACACTCTAAGTGCCTTCCTTTACTGGTGCTCAGCCTAGAAGTTTATTGGCAAAGAAAAGACACTATGGTCAGATCCTTAGACAAACAGAATTTTGATTCTGTCCTGACTGGTCAAAAAAATCAGCCAAGGAAGGAATGCAAGTGTTCAAGATTCTTATAATTATTCAATCTCTGTGGGGCTCTTTGCCACCCTTTCCATGAAGATAGAGGTGTTTTGCTGTGTCACTAAGGATGCTTAAACTTCAATGTCAGTCACTGGGACAGGCTCCATCCAAGGTCCTGTTGGGGCCCAAACAATGTTTTCATTTGGACATGTGTAGCAGTGAAATTTACAATGTGTTCAGACCTATCACCTTCCTCTTATACTTTCTCCATATTATGTTTATTCTGTTAGGCAGCCTTAGAGAGGTGTGAGCATTTGGGGGATCTGGATGCGAGAATTTGACATATATCTCAGGTGTTTACAATCAGTTCACTTTTTTGCTTTTTTTTTTTTCTTATGTGGTAGTGTTTTCTGGGGGTTAGTGGTAAACAAGGAGCAGAACGGAGGTGTATTACGCTACAATGGTACTCAGCACTGGAAGCAGCTGGGTCAAATGGAAAAATAAGACTTGAAATATGTAGACTTAAAACTAATTTGTAGGAAATAACTTCAATCATAGGAACATACAGTTGTAGGCAGAAGAGTCATCAATTCCTAGTCAAAATAGAAATGATCTTATGTAGGGAATATACTTGATTATACAGAATATACAACTGTCAGCCCACAGTACTATTGATGGGAGCTGCTGAAATAGAATTTGTCAGACTTCCTGTGTTTGTAGAACATGAACCTGCTGTCGTTTTACAAGCACTGAGGAGACCTGGGAATGAGGTTATGTGTTTTAGTTTTCAGACTTTATTCATGTTCAAGAAAGAATGAGTTATCTTTTTGTTCTTTCTATTAAAAACCATTGTCATATAAAGATGTGGTAAAGGAGAATGTACTCAACAATGCAGAGAAAAGCTACTACAGAGCCTTTAGCAGTTCATAAAAATCTTTTTTGCTGTTTTTTAAAAAAAATTGCGCAGTCTGAGATTTTTTAGCTTCTTACATTTCTAATTTTAATGATGATTTTTTCTCATTCTAAACAAATATTCACTTTGATACTTACATTTATATTTGTAATTTTGTATATTTCCCCCAAAAAAATCCCTTAATAAACCCAAGTATCTCTCTTCACTATGTATTATATTTCCAAATGATATGTTCTTTATCATTGTCACCAGATAACACATTTCAAGTAGTACTCCCTGAGAAGTTGTGATATACAGAGATGTTTTAAAGCTTTGATTTGTTTGACCTGAGGAAATTTGTTCTACCTCCCTAAGCTGAAGATTCTTTATAAAATACAAAGAACAGGTTGGCTCAGTGTTGTCTTCCTGAAGCTAAATGAGGCCTGTGAAAATATGTTTTTAATTACCCGATGCTGTTTCCAAAGCCAGTCCAGTACACTGATATTGAGACTAGTCCACCCTCTGTTTTATTCTGGCTTTACTTTATTAGTTATGTGGCCTTGAACTTACTTCTTTCTTGACCTGTAAGGTGGGAGAAAGTGTACCTAACTCATAGGATTATTGGAAGCAGCAAATCGTTAATCATCATTATATTGATTAGTAACTGTGATTCATTTATAAGATCTGTGTCAAATAATGCCCCTAAAGAACTATGGGGAGTTATATGAACCTTTTAAAATTAACTTATTGCTTTTATTAAAATGTATTATTATTTTTCTACTTTTGTTTGTATGAATCACACTCATTTTGCAGTCATGATTATTATACTGGTTTTTAGTTTTATAATTGATGGTGTTTTTACTTTTAGCTTGGCCCATATAATTAAGAAAGATAACATGTAAGCAAAGGCCTAAATATTTTGTCAAATCACTTGTGCATTACACTATACACAGTGTAGACATGTCAGGTCAAAGAAACAATAGCAGGCACTGTTAAATACCTCAGACCTTGTACACATCACAAGATTTTGTGCATGATTTGGTAAGATAAATTACTAAAGCTATTTTGTTTCCTACCATGATTTTTAAAAATGTTTGTTTTTTATTATTCTTTCACACCTCTTATCATTTATTCAAAATAATAACGTTAAAGAGTAGCCCTTAGAAAAGAGAGCCTTTCCAAACTTATGTTTATGTTTATTTCCCTTCTTTATGCCAGAAGGAAAGAGTTCCCCTTCTCTCATATTTGAAAAATTTCTTCCTACATGTAGATAGATATATCTTACATATAGTTAATATGGACATTGCCTTTGGGTCTATATTTGGGGATGTGTGGTGTAGCTTCAGAGATCATACAAGGTAGAAACAGAGAGTTAGGAGGCAGATGACAACATTCACTGGTCCTAAAAAGAAAAAGATCGGAGATGCTATATACTTGTATAATAAGCACTGAATCTAGTTTCCTGGCAACAATGTTCTTCCTTGCATATTCCTCAAATAGTATGTTTCTTTTTTTGCTGTGAATTTCCACTTCGATGGCTTCCCTTTTGGTTCATGTCAAATGTTCCAGTTACTATTGCTGCATAACAAACCACCCCTAATTTAGTGGTATAGAACAACCATTTTATTATGCTCACAGATTCTGAGGGCCAGGAATTTTTACAGAGCGCAACAAAGGTTCCTTGCTCTGGTCTAAAAATCTGGGACTTCAGCTAGGAAGAGTGGAACAACTAGTGGTGACTTAAATGATTGAGGGCTGGAGTCATCTGGAAGCTTCTCCACTCACATGTTTGATTCCAAGTTTCAGTGACTCACATTTGGCTTCACCTGAAACTGTTGGCCCGAAAATCTGCTTCTGGCCTAAGGTATGGTATATGGCTCAGGCTCCTCCATGACAAGGCTGTCCAGGGCAGGTCAGGTTCCCCTATGGCCTAAGTGCCCCAGCAAACATTGTGGGAGAGGCAAGGCCTCTTATGACTTAGGTTCAAAGATTCTTTTGTGTCACCTCTGTCATGCTCTGTGGATTCAGGCAGTCAACTCACCCTGATTCCAAGAAAGGCACCAAGACCTCACTTTTCAACTGATAAATTCAGAATTTTCAGCTGTTTTTAAAACTGCCTCAGTATTTGGTTTCATTTCAACAATTAAGCATCAGGAGTGAATACACATCTCAAGATAGAAACTGAGAAAAATGAAGTGAGATATTACACAAAGGCAAAATCTTGTACTAGAAAGGGCTTTGTGAGGTAGGCACCGTCCTATATTTCTAAGTTTGAACTTCATAACTTCAAGGAGCAGTTTTCCTATCAGAGTTTGTACAACTTGATAAGGTCTGTGGTTAGTGTGAAGATCCACTGAGAGTACTGGAACACTAATCTATGGCTGCAATTAGCAAAACATAAGGTAAAAAACAAGGCCAAAAAGATAAAAGTTTAATAGTTTTTTAAATGTTCAATCTTGGCTTAGATGAATGAACCACAGGTTACATATAGAAGGAAAACTATGAAACTATGGTGGTCATTATAAAGTTCGATTTTGTGAAAAGCCTTGGGATTGGCAATTTGGACTGAATTTTGTTTGTTTTAGAGTCCTAAGTTACCTCTTAGGCCACCATGTGTTATGACAACATACTATAGATTTATATATAGCAGAAGGCTATAATATTATAGCAGAGAATGTTTAAGAGTTTTCTGTGTCCAGGTTTTATGTTATATACTGTACATGGGTTTAGTTTTAACAACTATATTTTTATTATCTACATGTTAAGGTGGAGAAACTGAGGTTCATGAGGCTTATGTACTTGATGAAGATATAAAAACTTGTAAGAGATGAAACTAGAATTTGAATCCAGTTGGTGTACATTGAACTGCCTAATAATCCCAAGTCTTGCCTATTTGATAGCCATTTCTAGATTTTGTTGATGTGGCAATAAATTATGATATAATTAAAGACATTTACTGGAAACTTTTTAATCTAACTGAGCTAAAATTTTGCAAAGATGACTATCAACCAGGTGCTAGCATAGAGTTAGTAAGATAAAACTTCACCTTTAAGGAGTGTGTATAGTCTGTTAGATGAAAGAACACATGAATAGACCATTGCAATAGTGAATGGTAAATTTCAAACCAGTTTTAAGTATTGTGTGAGAGATGTGGAGGCTAACAAAAGAAGCCAGACACAACATCTGCTCTCAAATATTTGTAATTCATTTAAAAAACTAGAATTTAATGGCCTCATCAGGTAACTCAGACAAATGTCCATTCTGGGTTGGGTCCTGATTTACAGTTTATGATCATTTGATGCTTTCTTTAGATTTCAAGATGGAACTACCTGATGCAACATTTTTTAAGTGAATGTGACTAAACCTGTCAGAAAATAAACAATGATGTTTTTAATAAAAGAACAGTCAACCGTGATTGTATATAATTACATATATATAGCCACCACACAGAATGACTGTTGTGAGGGTACATTACCTTCAATTTCAAAGTGTTAATAACAAATAAGGAAACCTATCCCTGAGAACTGCCTCTTAAATGGTTAGTGTTTTAATTATATTTCTTTCCATCCATCCATCCATCCATCCATCCATCCATCCATCCATCCATCCATCCATCCATCCATCCATCCATCCATCTATATGTATAGGGGGGTGATAAGTTTGATAATGTCATTTTTCAATGTGATTACTATGCTGGCTTATAGAGCTTGTGTGTGATGATTGTAATTTCCAAAGTTCCAAAGTTTAAATTGCATGATTTATACATGGCCATTTAAATTAAATGAATTAAAAATAAAGTCAACAAATACTCAAAACTAATCCCTTCCTATTTTGTTAACTATTTAAGTATTATCTGGGTGTTAACTATTTTAAATTTATTGTATCTGTATAGTAGAAATGCTACATAATGATGTGTTACTTTGCACATCTTCCCACCTGCACACACAGTGATGTCATTCTGGTAGCTTGAAATCAAGCAAAGTGGGAATATCCTGTGGGAATTAGCGAATGCACAACATATATATGTTGTGGGTTAAAAAGAACTAAGGTCAGTATCAGCTCTAAATGTGTTGGTTTATTTGTTCTTAATTTATTTTGTAATGAATAGCTTTTATTTTATTGAACATTTTAAATAAACTAAATACATTTGATAGCTTAAAAACGTGAGTCATTCAGTGAGACTTTATAATGAAAGAAATGTTAAAAAACAAAACAAAACACAGCAAATCCAACACACTGCTTTACTCTTGTGGCAACCACTTCTAACACCCAGCTTTATTCCTAGCTATTTTTTGTATTTGGAAACATGTTTTTTTCCAAACATAAAGAATACAAAGAAATTACTTTTTAAATTAAGATATAATTGACATATGTCATTTATATTAAGGTGTGATTCATCCATCTATATTAAAATGTTACACATTATTATATACTAGTTATTTTCATATTGCATTAGGCTTACCACAGTAGTGTTAACTGAAACCTCCATTATGTCACAGAATCATCTTTTTTTGTTTTGTTTTGTTGCGAGAACATTTTAGATCCAATCTCTTAGCACCTTTAAAGTATACAGCAGTCTTGTTGATGCCAATGACCATTGACCACATCCCTAGAGACTGTCATCTTCTAGCTGCAAGTTTGCACCCTTTGATCCACATGTATTATGAGAAACAATGCTCTTCTACTGCTTTAACTTGAATTATTAATTTCAACATTATTTATTAACTTGCTATTACAATAGGTGAAAATTTTGCCCTTTTAAACTTCATCTCCACACCATTTCCATTAAGTTAGTGACTAATATTTTTAGTCAATGTATGATTAATGCATATTTTGTTATTACTACATAAACAATACTTATTTTGTTATTACTGCTAGACACAGCTAACATATGCTGGTTTCCCGCTTTTTGAATTGCATTTCAAAAAATAATCAATTATTTAATAATTGATTCCTTGTATAGTTGTTTAAGTTGTATATTCTCATTGCACTTAAAAAACATAGTTCCATAAATATTAGCTATTATTTCAGTTGCTGATGTTCTCCAAGTGCCTTTAACTACATTAAAAGTTTTAGAAAATCTTTTACTTTTATCAATTTGAAGGCACTTTGTCTTCTACTAGCTCAAGGTCCTGTTGGGATGATGTCTTGTACCTTTGTATTTGATCTTATTTTCCTCTCTGGAAGCGTTTTGCCTCTCTTCTTTATTCCTAATGTTCCCAAATTTCAAAACAATAATTCCTGTGTGTTTTCTGTTTAATGGGATGGGTATTTATTTGAACCCTCTCATTTTACTTCAGTTTTGTTACAAGAGAATTCCTTTATTATATCTTATAACTTTTTATATTATTTTTTTTAATTTCAGGAAACACATTTTTAAAATTCTGAAGTGTGTTTTCAAATAACGTTATTTTAAATATATTCTGTGTAACATCTCATTGAAGTTTACTAACATCCAGACTGAGATTCTTTTTGTTTATAATAGGTGATAATTATACCATTTATTGGAGATGATTTATATAATCAGTCTTAAATTTGCCCTTTTATTTATTTTTTTAAAAAAATATTTATTCATTTTGTAGTAGAATTGAGGTATGGGCCAGAAGTGTGGGGGTGAGAGATTCCTCAGAGACCAGGTAGGGAACAGAACAGGCAGATTTACTGAAATTTGCTGTTGAGGGAAGCAGTGGGCAGGACAAGAGAGGTCTGCTGTGCCATGTGGGTTATTTCCTTGGATGGGGATCAAATTCAGGCTTAACCTGTAGGCCACCAGAGAGGCCTCCTTTTATTTTGTATTATACTCTCTGCTTTGAATTCTTTTTGCTGGGCACATGATGGGATTCTTTAAGCTACATGGAGTTGAACTTTGTTAATTTTATAACTGCAGGACTAAATCACCTTTTATTTCTACATGCTTTCCCCTCCAGGCCTATAATTCCACAATAATGCTGAGTTTATATCATGTATTTGATAGAACTTATTTGCTTATATTTTCCTGTGTTATTTAGAGCCTGTCAGATAAATGTTATATTGAGACTGTCAGAAAACTTAATGCCTTCTAGTACTTGATGTTATTAAACATTATAAAAAAGTATTTTGTGACTGATAAGTAGTTAGAACAATTTTTTTGAAAAATAACTCATTGTTCCATATTGATTTTTCTTTTTGTAATATATGGTGAAAATACATCAGAAAACTGCTTCCTGATCTCAGAACAGGAGAAACAGAATAATCACTCTTTGGGGTAATATTTTTTGAAAGAAGATGCCAATCTCACTATTGTACTATTATTTTCTCTGAGAATAAAACAAAAGAGAAAATATCCATTATGTGGTTTTCAATCTTATTGTATCATTAGATGTCTTTTAAACAAGAGAGACATTTAAGTGTTTAAATGACACAGCTTTGAGTGTAACTTAAGACTCAACTAACTTAATCCCATTTCATTTTTTTCTGGCTCACTCTAGTTAGACTGCTGGAGTGTATTTGAGATCATGAAAGTCTCATATGAGTCTGAGCCAAATTTCCAGCTCATCAAAGTTCTCACTATTTCCAAGTTCTCACAATTTTGTCCTGAAAATTTGTGCTGTTTGCATATCAAACTCTTTAGGAAGGAGCTAAGATGGTTCTGATTTGACATTTTTGTGGATCTAAAATGATGTGGTCTGTAGTAACTATTAAGGCTTTGTGTGAAGGTTGATCAGGCAGAAACTGGGTAAACTTCCACTCAGTTATCTTTAGGTTCTTGCTAGAGAATCTCTTAGCTGATTATCTTTTATTTCCTTCTTTCACATTTGCTTCCTTCCTCTTTGTTTAGATAAGAAGGGATGAATTTCCCCGTCTTAGTCTTTAACAGTATTTCTATTAAACTTTCCTGATTCTCCTAACATTTGATGTAGTCTGGTGGAATAATAAAGTGTGGCAGAGAAGTTGGCCAAGAGTTAGAGTGAAGTGAGTGGGTAAGGTATGTGTCAATCCTCAAAAGAATCATCACTAGCCTAGGCCAGGTTTGGTATACAGTTTATTAAGAAAGTCAGTAGATATTTCAGCCTGGATGGCCATCTGAGTCTTACACTAGACTTAAATGGTTTTGGAATCAACCATCCTAAGAAGTGTGAACCTGTAACTCTAAACCACATACAATAATTTAAACCAATGATACCTCAATAAAAAAACCACAATTTAAAAAATAATAAGATTTTAAAAATGGCTTTGGAAAGATAGCATAGATAATCACCTTGCCTGCCTGCCTGCCTCCTTTTCCTTCCAGCACCATTCTGTGCTTTCTATTTGGAGAACAAAACAGATGGGAGGAGACAGCCAGAGACAAAATACACATTAGATAATTTACTTACAAAGTATCTTGAAAAGTGATAAATGCTGTGAATAAAAGTGAAGTAGGGAAGGTAATAAGGAGCATTGGAAATAGGGAGTGAGACTACCCAAACCTATCCAAAGCAGGTACATGACTTATGAACTAGCTCCCAAGCACTCGTGATACAATTCCAAATTTGAGAAAAACTGATCTATATAAAATTCATGTGTTGCTTTGTCTCTCTTAAAGAAAGAAAGGCCACGTAGAAACACTCCTCCAAAAATTTCATAGATTCATTATGCTGTTCATGGAGGCTGTCTTCTCCATTCCCTTTTCCTTTGAACAAATATTGAAAACCTCTTAGCATGCCCATGCTGTTTTCCACAGCTCTCATGCTGATACCTGCAAGCTGGCTTTCAGAAGAAATGGTGAAGGCCTGAATGCCAGAATCTCAGACTCAAAGACACACTGACTGGTTTTGATAAAATAACCTAGAGAAAAATATCCTTAGACAGTAATGAGTTATCATAACAAAATAATTAACTGTCATGTTACTTTATTCAATTAAATAGCAGTGCTTTTGTTTGGACTTGAATATGCAATTCAATTTCCTTTTGCTAAAAACAGGCATGGTCATAAATTTTTATTATCTTTATCATGAAAACAGATTATTCTGGATGACCTGTTCACTAAACATTTGGGCAGGGCAATAAATCTTGATGGACTTCGCCCATTGTTCTTGTTACAGAAAGATTAAAAACTGAGATACAAAGCAAACAATAACTAACCCCTGCTCTTTAGAGACAGTGGGTCAGGGTTTACTGTAGGGAAATGCAATGGAAGCACAATTCTTTCCTTCTGGTTCTCCTGAGCAAGGTCAGATTCTCTTGGAGGGTCCTAGAACCCTCCCATGATTAGGCTGCAGGACACAAGAAAATGCTTTCTCCTGACCTCTTTCTGAGTCATGAGAAATAGGCTAGAAATGAGGTCAGGACATGAATAGGACATTGTCCTGTGATTTTGTAGTGAGAGTGGGTTATTAAACTTCCAAAAAATTACCGAACGCACCAACATTATTTTTATATTTTAGCATAAACTTGAATTTAACTTGGTCTCCAAGCAAAGAAAACATACTGGGAATTAAACTGATGAAGAAAATATATTCTGTTTTCTGCATAGAATGATTTACCCATTACTGAATGAATGTTAATTTTGAGTAGATATTTTAAAAATTATTTACTTTTGAGGCACAATTGACATAACAATATATTAGTCTCAAGTGTTCAACATGAAGACACAATATTTACTTATATACACTGGAGATGATCACAGTAAGTCTGGTTACCATCATCATCACTCAGAGGTACACAAATACTTTATTAGTTATGAGAACTTTAAAGAGTCACCTCATTACTTTAAAATAATACAATATTCTTGATGATAGTCTCCATGCCATATAATATATTGCTATGGCTTAGTTTATTATTGGCAGTCAATACCTTTTGACCTCCTCCAGTTATTCACCCACTCTCCAAGTCTCCTGCCCTTTGGTAACTACCAGTCTGTGCTCTATATTTATGATTTGTTTTGTTTGTGCATTTTTTTTTAGGTTCTACATGTAAGTGAGATCGTATGATGTTTATCTTTCTCTGTCTCTTAATTTACTTAGCATAATACCCTGAGGATCCATTCATATGTTAACAAGTGACAGGATTTTATTCTATTTTTATGATGGAATAGTTTTCTGCTCCACATATATATGAACATGTATGTGTATATGTGTATATTTGCATACACATATATATAAATGAGATTATATGTCCATTCATTTATGAATGCTAAGTTGTTTCCATATCTTTGTGATTGTCATGGATGTTGCAATGAACTTAGGAATGCAAATATCTTATTGGATTAGTGCTTTATTTCCTTAGAACAAATAGCCAGAAGTGGAATTGTGATGTCCTATGGTCATTTTATTTTATTTTTTTTTGAGTTGTAATTCATACTGTTTTCCATAGTGACTGTACTAATTTATATTCCTATCCCAGTGAAGAACTCTCTTTAGCATTGCTAAAGTTTATTATTTCTTATCTTAAAGAAATTAAGGCTTAAATTTTTAGTTTTTACAATTATATGAATTTTTTACTGACTGATGTTTCCAACACTGTGTATGATTTGGAGGTACAATAGAGCTACCACCAAAGCACCCGTAGTTCTTCACCATAATGCATTGGGTCCCTTCCCCCCTTTGTTCATCACCCTCCCACCTTTGCATTTTGGACGAGATCGGGCGCGTTCAGGGTGGTATGGCCGTAGACTCACCTTTGCATTTTGGTAGCTTCAATCCTGCAGTCAAATTTTTAGGGCTCATTTTGATTCAGTTTTATCTCCTTTTTGGTTTTGTTCTCTTATAGTCAACATATGAGTGAAATCATCTCATGTGTGTCTCTTGTCCTTTGACTTATTTCACTTAGCATAATCCCCTTCATTTATAGTCCTGTCACAAATGGTAAGATTTCATCTCTTTTATAGTTGAATAGTATTCCACTGTGTGTATCCATTTTCTTTATCTACTCATCTGTCATTGGTCACATACATTGTTTCTGTTACCTGGCTCATGCATATAGTGCTACGGTGAACACTGGAATTCATATGTCCCTTTCAATTAGTGTGTTTGAATTCCTTGGTTAGGTACCGAGGAACAAAACTGCTGGATCATATGGCAGATATAGTTTTAATATTTTGAGAAACTTTCATATTGTTTTCCATAAGGACTGAACCAGTCTACATTCCCGTCAACAGTGCACAGGGTTCCTTTTTCTCCACATCTTGCCAATACTTGTTTTTTCTTGTCTTTTTGAACAACCGTTTTAATGAGGGTGAGGTGATACCTCATTGTGGTTTTGATTTGCATTTCCCTGATGATTAGTATATCCGTTGGCCATCTGCATGAGTTCTTTGGAAAACTATCTATTCTGATTCTCTGTACACAGAGTCTGAGATACTAAATAAATGACATTTTGATGTGGTTAAGAACATTCTGGAGTTAAGTTCAGAAGACCTGAATTTGGATTGCATAACCACTAATTAACTTGTGCAGCTATTATGAACCCCCATTTTTCATTGGCAAATATCAGAGTAACACATAAATCCCAGGACTGTTGGGAGGATTAAATAAAATAGTACCCCAATGCAGCTGACATAGTACCAAGCATGTATAATAAACCCAATTAATGCATATTCGTATAGCTTGATATGACAATTTTCAGTCAAAGATTAATGCATATTATTCCATTGGTGAATATTTCAATGCCTACATAAGGACTCTTTTATGGGAAATGACAGCTTATTATCAATGATTTCATAGAAATTTTACACTTGCTGGGAATGATGCATTTGCTGGACATAATCATACCATCGTACCAAATAAAATGCTCAGATTTCTGAGGAATATTGATTTTATTTTCCATAATGGCCATATAAATTTACATTCCTATCAGCAGTAAACAAAGGCCCCCTTTTCTCTGTATGCTTCTCACCCTTATTTCCTATCTTTTGAATAACATCAATGCATTTTAATAAATCATTTCATAAAGTGAAGATCAGCTTCAAAAGACAAACCCAAAACTCTGTATATTTGATTTTGTTGGTCCCCATGAAAGAAAAGGCTGGTCCATGTGTATGGGTACCTAGCAGGGGAGGCTGGTGCATATGTGACAAATCTTATATTTGTATAGACTCCGGGTTGAAAGACTTATAAAATGTGAAGAACTAGAGCAAGACCACAATGTTGACCTCATTGAGAATGTGATTGCTGGGTGATAACTTTTTTGAAGTTTGGAGACTGTTACCAATTTGGGGCCCCGCCTCCAACAGTAGCAGACTTAATGTCATTAGAGCCTTTTAATATCTGTCTGCAGAGTATACAAGACAACATCTCTAAAGATTATTTGAATCCTTGCAAATACAAGCTCTAGCAAGAACTTCCAGAGAACATAAGATGGACATGCTCTCTTGCTTCTCATCATCCATAAAATGGAGTTGTTCCTGGGGTCGAAAACACACTTGTTTCTAGGGCCGTAAAATGAAACACTCACCTTCTAGACCAACAGGACCTAGGTAGCACTTGGACTTTCCAGCTGTCATGTTTGCCTTTCCATGCTGCACGTCTGGTAGGTGCTATACATTAGATAAGAAGAGAGGGTGGACTATGAAATTTACAAATAGTTTTCTTACAGAAAGGACAGGCTCAGAGGGCATCTCTTAAAATATAATTCTTTTTCCTTAAGTGTTGTTTTTACATTGAATTGAGCCAGCAAATATGTGTTAAAATTAATCTTCACTTATTAAACATTTCATCAACCCTTTTCAATGGGCAGGATATAAACTTAATGATCAGCAGTGAAAAATGAAATAGTATAATTCTGAAACAGTAACATTATTCCCAAATCAAATAATTTCAGAAATGTGACTATTTTCCATAGCCCATTAGTAAGACAGTATTTTCCCTTCAGATTTGGCTTTCAGTTGCTTGTTAGGGGAAATATTTGTTACAGTGGGCCCCTTTTTGGAAAATTGCCCATAGGGTTAGAAAACAAACTTCTAGTATCACAGAACCAGATTGTCTTAAGGCTTCTTTCCCTAGAAATGAATACAGTCCTATTAAAGAAAGGTGATTTATTTCAAAGCAATACATTTTATATAGGTGTGTGTATAAATCATATATATATGGTTTATTTATATCTGTCTATTATATATCTGATAATACACTGTGGAAGTTGAAGGAGAATCGGGGAAAGTATCAACATAGGTCAAGGTCTGACCCCAATTAGGACAGATTCTCAGGCTCACTGAAGAATGGCTGAACAAGAGACAATGGGATGGTAAGCAGGGCAGCATTGCAGAATTCTGTGCCAGAGTGATCATGTAGGTAAAGAGTTCTAGCAATGGAACTGTCATCCAGAACAGACTCATGGTGTGAACAGTATTAAAATCACTCTCCTGGAGGCGTTTGGCATTAGTTAAAAGTAAGAAGAATGGACTGAAGTAGATGGAGAGCAGTATAAATTTTATAGGCTTAAACTTGGCATTGCAACATATCAAGGACTTATAGTTCCACAATGCAATGCTAGTTTTCCTAAAACTGTGCTTAACTCTTCTGGGTCTTCTAGGAACCTGATTGTTCCTTCATATACCTGAGTAAGGATCTTTTTTCTTTAAAGTCAAGATTTTGTTTACTGGTTAATTCTACAATTGTGGTAATTTTTATAGTTCTGTCCAAATAATGAAAGTAAGTTACATCAAGACAGACAGACTTTATTTGCTAAGTCAGTAATGATTTTGGATGTAATGTAGACCCTGGCATTGCTTACTATAGTCTGCAACACAATATTTCCAGAGATAATGTTTATTACTGGAAATAAAGCACATACTAGAGATTTGCTCCTGGACCTGGTGCTCATTATAACAGTGTTACAGTTATAACACTGTAACAGGGGGAATACGACAGAGTCAGTACAAGGAACAGCCAAAATGCCAAGCCAACACTGTTACAGTTACAGTGTCTGGGGGTAGGTATTGTATTAAATTAATTGGGATGATCCAAGTTAAAGAGTATTCTTACAGAGAGTGGGGCAGAAGACAAAAATCAATTTCACGCCTTTCACTGAGGTCTCCTTTATGTGCTTTTTGTTTATAAAACAGGATTTAAACACAAAAAGTGAGAATGAATTCTTGGCAAGGTCCTCTTGTTCCAGTTGTCTGGCAGTACTATTCAGAGTGTAAAAGCAGTTTTAGTTATGATGGTTAATACTGGGCCCACCTGTCACTGTTTTCCAGAATTCTGGGAGAGACAAGAATGAGGCAAGAGAATTGGTTTTCTTTTCTTCCATTTCAGGTCTAAACACTGGGGTGTAGACTTATACAAGGCAATCAAGGGTGAAGTGGGTAAAGTTGTCTATCTATAGAATGTCATAAACCACGTGTAGAAGGAGGTGGCCTATATGGAAATCCTATTGCTAAGGTCTAGACACCTCATTTTATTCACAAGATTTTGGGTCACCAAAAGAGATTTGAAAGTAGACAAAACAGAGAAAAAAGACAGAGAGAGAAAATGTCACTCAGTAAATTTTTGAAGGAACAAATCCGTATTTCACATCTGGTTATGGGAAAAAAAAAACACCTATACTCCCCTGTGACCCACTGAAACAAATTGTTGGAGAGAAACATATATTCCACATTTTAAGTAGAAGGTGAGCATGATAAATAGCGTGTCTGGAGAAGAGGTGGAGATTTTGCTGCTTCAGTAGGAAATCCATATCCGTACCAGACTATGTTGGGGGATGGGCTGCAGGAAAGTACAAAAGAAAGAAATTCTTCAAGAATCGGGGCCACACTAGGCACAGAGGGTCAGAAGCATTCCTAGGGTCTCTCTCTAAGCACATTTATTGACATACATAGTGGTGATGGAGAGGCTGACTTTATGAGCTATTTTCAGTGAGCACAGAAAATGTACTCCTTCTCTAAGCATTTGCCCCTACATTTCTGCAGGTTTATGTCCAAGATTAATGATCCATCATGTAATCTGCCAGATCAATGGATTTACTTATTAAGGACTTGCTAGAAGATCCAGATTTAAGTCACTTACCTAAAAATCTGATTCACAACCTCAGCTTGACAATTAGGGTATCCCCACTGCATCACCATATAGCTGCAGCAGTAGTCTCCACAGAGAGAGCCGGTAGGATCCCTTTCCCTCTCTTTACTTCCTTGTCTGCGTATGTATCTGTGGCTCTCACCAGACATACTGAGGATTGATTCTCTTGTAATGATACACAGTCCAGCAAACTGAAGGGGTCATGGATCTTCCATGTGAAAACTGGGATACTCGCTTCCTTCACTTGTCTATATTAGTGACATTGTAGTAACCTTTGAAAATTATTAGTATATAATAACTATTAGTAACATTACTTATTTTATAAGAAACTATAGTAGCATATTAGAAACATCATAAACAGTATATTAGCATTAATAGTGTTACTAATATTTATTATGTATAAATGTATTTTATTAATATACTAGCCATAGATTACATTCATTTAGTAAATAATTTTTCAGTACTCATTTGGAAAATACTCTTGTAGATCTATGAGCAAAATTTTTGACAAAATAGACACAACCCCTCAGGAAAATAAGCTACATTCTGTTGGGGGAAACTAAAATCAACCATAACCATAACAAATAGTTTTAGCTTATTTAAAATTAACAAATAAACCATAACAAATAAACTGCTTTGAAAAAAATGTAAAAGTGGGGCATGATGGGGAATCAGTAGTGCTGAAGAAATGGGGTATAGGTAACAATGTAGAGAAGGTAAGTATCCCTGAGAAGTTGCATTTTGAGCAAAGACTTGAAAGAGAATAAGGTTTTTGTGGGGGAATACGACAGAGTCAGTACAAGGAACAGCCAAAAGCCAAGCCAAAGGTTAGGCAGAGAGTACTGGCATGTTTAACAAATAGTAGGGAGCGTGTGTGAACAGTGCAGAGGGTTAGGTGAGACTGAAAGGTGAGGCCAGAAACTAACAAATAAAGCATGCAAGGTTGGGGCTGATCATGAGTGCTTCCTAAAACCTTACAAAGGTTTGATTTCTTATTGTGAGTGAGACTTACTGTGAGTGAAAGGGTTTTCATCAGTGGAATAATATGATTTGATTGCATTGAAAAGAGTCACTCTGGCTACATGGGAATAGGTTATAAGGAAGCAGAGGAAAGGCTGAGAAACCAGTTAGGAGGCTACTTCAGTAATCCAGTACCAGAGGATGTGGTCTGGCAAGTGAATAAAATGGTCATCATAACTTATCCCCAGGGAAATACAAATCAAGATCAGAAACAAGTACTGGTGAGAATGTGGAGAAAAGGGAACCCTTCTACATTGCTAGGGGAATGCAGACTGGGCCAGTCCTTATGGGAAGCAGTATAGTGGGCTCTTAAAACATTAAACATGATCTGCCATATGACCCAGTAATTTCACTACTAGGCATTTACCCCTCAAATTCAAATTGACCCACTAATTCTAAAGTATACTTGCACTTCCTTGCTTATTGCAGTGTTATTTACTGTATCTAACTTAGAGAAACTACCTAAGTACCCCCAAACAGATGTGTGGATCAAGAAGCTGTGGTACAGATACACAGTGGAAGACTACTCAGTAATCAGAAAAGATAAGCTCATGCTATGTGTGGCAATATGGATGTAGCTGGAAAGGATAATGCTAAACAAAACACCTCAGAAGGAGAAAGATAAATACCGATGGTGTCACTAATATGGAATTTAGAGTAACTAAACTTATAGTCAGATAAAGACAGGCTTAAAAACTAACCTTTGATAGCTGAGTATGGAACTGAAGCACCCAGAGAGGGGAGAAGATGAAGGAGGGGTGAGAACTAAGAGGCAAGGAAGCACAATGGACTGTGGATGATTTGGCGGTGGGTACAGTATGGTGGCAGTAACTGATGAAGGTGTCAAGTATTGCCTTAATTAAAATGAATGAATGACTGAATAAATAAAGGAAATGACAAATAAAAGAGCATGTAGCTGGAACCTGAGATAGCATTGGCAGTGGTGTGGTATTGTCACCTATTCTAAAGTTACAGTAGAGAGAATTTCCTGACGTGAAACCTTGCAGGATTCCTGGCATCTTTTGGGAACCCTCTTAAAATGCTTTCTGACTTTTGGTATATTTCTCCATAGCTCAGATTTGATTAAGACAGATGCATCATTCCTTTGATCTCTCCTTGTTTATCTATTTTTAACTACATATTTGTTGTGTATGTTATGTTTTGTTAGTAATCCTCTTCACACTTAGGGAGAAAGAATTAAAAATAACGTTTGCTTAGCAACTATACAAATCAGGCTGGTTTAGATGCATATAATGAATTAACTAACATTTAATGGTGGCTAAACACCAGCATTATGCTAATCACTTTTAATCGGATTATTTTATTTAATCCTCTCAGTGACCTTGCAAAACAACTATTGCTATCTCTTCTTACAGATGAGGCTACTAAGACTTAGTAAAAGGTAAATTACACACCAAGGTGAAACCAGAAGCAGCACAACATGCTGCTCAAACCTATGCTTGTCTAGAATTCTTAAATATTCAGTTTTCATATTCTCTTCAACCCCCACTCCCTAAAAAGCTGTGAGATAAGAATTATTGTCTCTAAATTGAACAAATTTCTAAGTCAATTTACTGCTATTTTCTAATTGTATTGCTTCTGTTCTCTTTCTCTTACTAGATATGAATGTGCAGAGTCTGTCCAACTGACTTACAAGTTCTTTGTATATCAAAAAGTTAAGTATATGCCACAGTACCAAGCACGATGCCTTGAATGTACTTAGAGTTGGGTAAATATGAGCTGACTGATTCTCTGCTGTACTGTTTCATGACATCATCATGCAGGTCAGATTCTACTTCTTTGTGCTCCCCAGAGTACACATAGCATAGTGTGTGCTACAGAAATGTTATTCGCAGCATATGTTTGTTACTTCTATTTCTATTTTCTCAATTCTGCAATGACTCTTTCATCTCTCGCCCAGCTATTTTGTCTGCTATGACTCTTATGAGAAGAAACAAACACTGCTTTCTTTTTTTCTAGGACATTTTTTATTGTACTCCCACTTGGGCAGATAAAAATGAATCTGACATCAGAGCTCAAACAACAGCAGTGTTCACATGGACTTACTCTTCCTATTGTTACCATTCTCATGAGATTTATATACTAATTGTATTTTTAACTCCACAACAGGTCCGACAGGAGAATCAGAAATAGGTGGGTAGAATTCTAGACAGGTCAAGGAAACTTGAAAAGTATCACTAGCTGATGTAAAGAGACATAAGACTGTCTGTTACTGAATACAGAATTCAAAAGTTCAGGTTGGGTCCCTGAAGAAGACAGAAGGTCTTCTATAGTATTTCTGTTAGCTACACACTAGTTTCTTGCCCTTCATTGAATACTCTATTCTTAAGCCATGTTGGAGACCCTACTTCTGAAAACGAATAAATAAGTGAGTGATAACTGTAAGAAGACACTAAAAATCATACTTACCATTACTTAATCAAGTATTCTTCCCTTACCCTATCTTAAGAACATTGTTTTTCTTCTCTCATCATAGGGTCTGTATTAGTCAGCTCAGGCTACCATGACAAAATATCATACACTAGGCAGCTTAAACTAGAAATTTCTCACTGATATGGAGGTCAGAAGGTCAAGATCAAGTGCCAGCTGACTCTGCTCCTGGTGAGAACTCTTGAGGGTTTGTTCATGCCTGCCTTCTCACTGTTTCTTTACCTGCCAGTGAGAGAGACACATCTGCTTGTTCTTCCTCTTTTTATATGGGCATAAATCAGGCAATCAGGTCCGTATCCTTATGATCCCATTTAACCTTAAATACCTCTCAAACACCCTAACTCCATTTGGGATGTGAAGTTTCAAATTATGAATTTGGGGAAACATAATTCAGTCCACAGAGGAGTCTATCTTCGTGACTTATCTTAAAACTAGGACATGTCTATTTATTGAATTGTTCAATATAAATTTTCTTTCTAGTGCTCTCACTAGTTATTATTTAAGAGTGATAGATCTATTTCTAGAACAGCTGACTGCTGTATTATTCCTATTTTAGATGAAATGAACAATAACTTCAACAGTGAAAACAGATGTTTAAGTCAGCCTCAGGGGCCTGGCTGCTACTGTTATTAGTGTTATCAGAATAGCTCATTAACAATTTAGAAGATCCCTCAAATGATGTGACAAATCTATTCTACTCTTAGCTCTTGGATACAGATAATCTTTTCAAGTACACTAATTTCCTTCATTGAGCACAGATCACATAATAATAACATTCAGTGATAACTTTTAATAGCCATATTATTAAAATCCACCACATTTGTTGCTTTATAATTTAGTTATAAAATCATCATTAAGCTAACAATATTAGGAAGAAAATAGGAGCATTCATGACTCCTATCTAGAAACTAATTTACAAAAGCCATCTTTTCTTACAAATTACCTTCCCGATTCTATGGTGACATAAATTTCTAAAGGCAGATTGGTTTTAGTCTGTTTAGGGAAATAGCTGACCAATATAAGGAGAGAAAATAAGAGTCATAAAATAAGACTTTATAATTAAATAAATGTAATAATCACTGTGCTTTTTATTATTTTACTTGAGTCAAACATATAAATTATGATTTTTAAAGGCACATTTGAAATATTGTGCTGCTAAAATCCAGATCTCTTTTGGTCAATCCTAAAAGAGGAAGGAGCTTTAGAAATCTTTTAGCTAAAGGCTATTTGTTGATTGAAATAATTACAGCAGAGGGAAAGTAAGAAGGTAACAAATGGCCCATACTCAACAGAACCTGGGCCTAACTTTAGTTAGAAGCCACATTTATCAATTATACAAACCTCTCATCAGTATCGTTGCATGCTACATATGGGTTATTTGCAAAACATATCTCCAAGTTCTTTCTCTACCTAATGAAATATTTCTAAACCAATAATAGCTAAAGCATTTTTTGATGAAGAGTTTGAAATACACAGAGTATTTTTATAAGATTATGAGAAGTACTCTGTCTTTGATTTAAGAGTCATATGGTTATGATGTTTGTAAATTATTTTACTAAGATTTTGTTCTTATAAATTTCTATGGTTTACAAATAGTTACAATTTTCTAGGTTTGAAGAGTTGTCTTGAAAAAGTATCATAAGTTTTTATTTACTAATTCTACTACTCCATCTGAACTATTTCGCTTTATATTCCATTCTTGAATTTTTGGAACTTCCATTCTCCTCACTAGCCCTGAAGAACCTAAGATTTGATGGTTAGTGTAGGTGAGAAAACCTATGCATATATTTTCATCAGTTGAATTGAATTGTCACCAATAGTTTTTGAAAGCTGTACAATTACAAGAATAGAATTGCACATCGTATTGTTTTTAAAGATTTATTTACTTATGCACACATACAAGAATTGGGATACAGGCCAGATGGGGTGGTGAGAGGGTTCACCAGAGACAGAGTAGGGAGCAGCAGGCAAGACAGGAGAGGTCTACTACACCAGGTGGGTTAGCTTCCTGGCCTGGACTCGAAATTGTGCTGCAGTGGCTGTGGATAGCTTCCTAGTGCAGCGACTTAACCCCTTGTGCCACCAGGAGGCCCTGCACATTGTATCTTTTAAAATATTGCAACCATTTTTGTTTCTGAGTGGATTGTGATATAAAACATTTGAAATGTTTCAAAAATGGGGCTGATATATTAGAAAACATGTGTATGTAAAAGACTTAAATTTTGGATTGGGTTTGATGAATTTCATGAGATTTCTG
The DNA here is from genome assembly GCA_019455555.1 of Galemys pyrenaicus. NCBI lineage: Eukaryota > Metazoa > Chordata > Mammalia > Eulipotyphla > Talpidae > Galemys > Galemys pyrenaicus. The sequence goes on along the minus strand of JAGFMF010011712.1, from coordinate 10,317,445 downwards.
GAGAGTGAATGTGTTCTGAGGAGTGGTATGCTGAAAGTGTCATATTTATGTGACTGTGTGGTTGAACTTGTGCATGAAAAACAACTTGGTTTTCACATGCAGAATGGGCTGGGTGAGATCTTAGTGTTCTTGAATTGAATTAAGATGTGGTAGATACCATATATGTTTGCATTTTATAGCTGTAAATATATAAACCCATATATAAATATACACATAAGATAAACTTCTTACAAATTAGGGTACTAGATTCTGTGAGCACACAGAGACAACTAAGAATATATGGTCAGAGTAGAGGATAATTACATTTATATAGCATTGCTTAAAAAATGATTAAGAGATCAGGAGATTAGATTTTAGTTAAGGAAGCCCTGGAAAAGATAATGAGATACTGAGATCAATGTTTCCAAAGCAATACATAAATCCTCTGAACAAAACAAAACAAAATCCACTTTGCCTCCTTCACAGTTGTCTTCTAGAACCTTGAGGTACCTAAATAAATACAACTCCAAAGACTTTTGAACTCTAGAACCCGGTTGCATGGATTCAAATTCCTGTTCTTTTTCTAACTGTGATCTGGGAAAATTACTTAACTTCTCTGTGCCTTCATTTCATTGCCTACAAAACGGAGAAAATGATAGTACAGACATTGTGATTGTTACGAGGAGAGGACTAAGTGAGTCAATTTATTTATTTTATTTTTATTTTTTTAAAGATTATTTGTGCATACAAGAGCTGGGGTACAGGCCAGAGGTCTTGGGGGGTGGTGAGAGGATTCACCAGAGACAGAGTGGGGAGCAGAACAGGTGGATTGACTGAAATACACTGCTGAGGGGAGCAGTGAGCAAGACAGGAGAGGTCTGCTGCACCATGTGGGTCATCTCCCTGGCTGGGGATTTAGCTCTGTGCTTCAGTGGCTGCAGATGCTTCATAGTGCGGTGTGTAACCCCTTGTGCCACCAGGGAGGCCCCTAAATGAGTCAATTTATATAAAACACTCAGAAACATGTGAATGACTATTTTATCAGATACAGAATCTCTAGCATACTAACTTCCACAGAGCAAGAAAGTTTCATTCACAACTGAAGTCAAGTGCATATAACCACAATATGAATTTACTGGGAAGAATCCATAATACAGTAATATAAGCATACGACTCAACGGGCAGCAAAGAAGGAGGGGATGTTACTAATTTCTTGGCAAAGTTCAGGAGACTTGCACTTGGAGTGGGTAGGACCAGGACTGGGAGCTCCTGGTAGACATCCATCTGCAGGGAGTGTTGCTGCCTCTTCTCTGGGTAAGGTTTCCAGGAGGTGCTCGCCAAACCTTGGAGAAGAGGGGTTGATGGGCTTAGGCTCTATACACATCTCAGTTTGACTCAGATTCAGAACTGATATTTATATCTCTTTTCAGAGGCATATATTATGTAAAATCACCAGTTAATTTTGATTTAGAAGGGGCCTCTCTGCACAGATTTTTATCTGTCACAGCCTTTTGCGTGTCTATTAATCAGTGTCTTCCTAACTAAGTGGCTGCTTTTTAACTGATAACTTAAGTCACTCCATCTCACTTGTCTCAAACACTTTGCATTAGTCAGGGTCATTATAATGTCAATACATGTAACATCTTGTCCAGCTGGGATCATCACAAACCCAGTGACATAACTCAGAGACTGGGCCCAGGCTTAAATGCGGCTGATGGAGAGTATTTGGGGTATGATGTGGAAAAGGAAGGATTTTCTTTTGCTTTTCCCAAGGTCAGTGTATTTTCTAGTTTTAAAGTCTATAAAAGAAAAAAAATAGCATGAAAAATACTACAGAGATAAAATATCAAGTTTGGAATTTCAGAATATAAAGGCCCTAAGAAATATGAGTTCAATGGATCTTGTGTCATAGCAGTTCTCAGATTCCAACTTTTCTTTAATGAAGATGAAGATTCAGTCATTTCCTCAATCAAATTATAGAAGAACAGATAGATCAGTTAACATTGTTTGTAGACTTTTCACTTCCTGACATTTAGGTCAGGAAAAAAAATAGCGCTTAGTTTTTACTTTATATGTTTTCTCCCTGTCAACTGAGAATAATATTCCTTCTCAAGTCAGTAGGGATTTCTGAATGTGCAAACTGTTCTCTGGGCTACTAGATACTTTCAGAGTAACAATTTATTATAGTAAAACACAATGAGATTAAATAAAACCAATGTGCTTTATAGACAACTGTCTTAAAAAACTATTAAAATATTTTCTCTTTAAAATGTAAATTCAACACCTTGGACTGTTTTCCTTTCAAGATTTTTCTGTAGAGTATTTTAAAAGACAAAAACAACCACAAAACCATCTCAACAATTTCTAGATGAATGTTTTCAATAATGTTTGTGTTTAGACCATTAAGTTTGCATCATTAAACTGGGAACTCTTTTCTCTTCAAAGATCCTAGTTTCATTTGATTTGACCTCTCCCATGTTTAAGATTTCAGAATAAAGAAATAGAAGCTTTTTGCCCTTAGGCTAAAGGAAAAGGTATAAATTGTTTCTTTTTCTTGAAGGATTTATTTTATTTTCCATGGTTAAGATTTTCTTAGAAGAACTTTTGGAGGGAGGAAAGTTTGCATAGACATATGCACTTTAAATATTGACCAAAAACAGTGCTATGCTTCAAAAGTGGTAAGAAGTATTAAATCATTAATCTCACCAGCAAAAAATAAAAAAAAAAGAAAAACACTATAATTTGATTTAAAGGTCTTAATTTTTACTTATGCATGAAGCTATGGGTGTTCAGGGGTTTTACATATGGACTTAAAAAAACCTAATTAATGCTTAATAGTAAGAAAGTGAGAGCCTCCCTGGTGGTGCAGGGGTTAAGTCTCAGTGCTATCAAGCTATTGCCAGTAGCTGCAGCATGAGTTTGATCCCAGGCCAGGGAGCTAACCCAGATGACACAAGGCAGACCTCCCCTGCCTTGCCCACTGCTCCCCTCAGCAGTGTATTTCAGTAGATCTGCTTGTTCTACTCCCTACTCTATCGCTGGTGAATCTACTTACTCCCCACACCTCTCGCCTATACCCAGCTCTTGTATGCATAAATAAATAAAAACAAATTTTTAATAAAATTTATAATAAAAAATAGTAAGAACGTGATTTATAATTATAATTTATAATATATAGTTCGATGTAAATTTCAATATATACATATTTAGGTGGTTGGTTATATTACCAAATGGTTATTACAACCAAATGAGTTAAATTCACTAGCTTATGGGAAATCATGTAAAAATGGACAAGTGGTTTCAAAATGATTAACTGCTTACTACAAATGTTATTCAAATATATATGCTTGTTAAGAAACTAAATTGTCACCAGTATCTTTCATGTGATATCTAACTGCATTAGAAAACTGGTATTTTCCTACCTTGCAGGTAGGAAAGGATGGTTAAGGAAACTGACCAGACCTAAGTAGTAGTGTAGATACTGGAAGATCATGTAGTCAGGTGCTCCTCAGATTATTCTGTAAAGTGATATTCAGTACTTAGAGGGACTCTGGGGACTAGGGGAATAATCTAAACATAAATGAGGGTTAAAGAGCAGATACCTCAAGAAACATAAATCACTTTTGTCATAGAAAATTTCCCCTCTCGGTGTGTAGAGGGAGAGTGACTTCTCTTGTTAATCTGATTTCTATCTGTTAGCACGACGGATTCTTTGAACACTTTCACTGCCAGAGGAAGGGGGAATTAAAGGGGAATTATTTCTCTCAGGCAATCACTGATGAGAGTTGGTGGAGAAAATGCCCAGTTCTATGAAGGCATAATTGTGACTTCTAGAGCTTCAGGTGGGAATAAGGTCCAATGGCTTATAAAATAACTGGTCTGATTGTGTCTTCTTCATTGATTTCCTTCACTTCCTTGCCTCTGTACATCCTTCCAGTGTTTCCTGGTATCATCCCTGAATTGAGTTGTTTACATGTGAGTCTTGCCTTAATGTCAGAGTAACTCAAAGACAATTCAACCCAGCGAAGTACAGAGACAAAATGCTTTACATAAGATAAAATATCATAATGTCCATAAATTTCCTTCTCCCACTGTACACGGGCCACCTATGTATATGGATGGGAGAAAACATACTCTCACAGTTCCTTTGAGCCATGGTGTAGCCTACTATTCTTTCTCTATGAAACAATAGTAGTGATGACGGCTTAGTGTCTTCATTAGCTGAGGTATGTGCACTTTAGGCCTCCACTAACTGGGTGGCAATGTACCTTGCAGCTTCTAGTCTTGCAACTATGTGGTGACCTCCTCCAGGTGCCAGTTTCTGCTGCCTCGAGGGACAGTGGGGCATGAGGAAGGGTCCACCAGTGTTTGTGTGGTTGTGAGAACATGTTGCCTCACACTTCTGCTGGTCACTGTTGTATTCTGCCGTGTGTATACAGGCCACATTGGCAGGTAGGTCTACCACTGCTCAGGAAATTTTCACAGACATATTGGGAGCTGGGGTTGCCTTTTTTTGCTGCTGAGTCTAAAAATTATGTAGTCAGAATCTTCTCATAGCTCTGAGAAACCTGGTGTCTAGAAGACAGGGCTTTAACTGTGGTTTCTTGGGCTGCAACTTTCTCACAAGCCTGCATAAAAGTTCACTCTCTCTACTTTCCCTGAGCAATCTGTGTCCCTAGCCATAAGCATAGCATGATGATATGATATATTATTTTTTTTAAATAAAGAAGGAAGAGAGGTAGATATGGGACAGACTGCACTAAATCAAGTTAAACATTTCTTTTCTAAATGACTTCCTCTAACCTTTAATATGCAATATGAGGCTTTAATTGGAAATTACTTACTGTATGACTTTCATAAACTATTTTTTTCAATAACCAAGCCTCCTTCTTAGTTTGAGCTAGGAAATCAGGACTTGGGGCAATTCTTTAAAGTATACAGCTTCCATTCAGTATCCAGTGAGTTGTACAGGTGTTTTCAGCTCAAATGTCTTTACGAACTGGATGAAAGTCCAAGGCAGGTAGGAGATATTTTCTCAAGCTAAAAACATTTTAATTCAATTTTTAAAAGGCATTATATGGCCAGGTAGATTAGTTGACTTGCCTGTGTAATAATTGTTCTAAAGAAATCAGCATCCCCAAGTAAACATTAACTCACTGTTTCTCTTATTTGGGAACATGGAAACAGCTAAGTTAGCTCACCTGACTTGGGATATCTCATAAGGTTGCAATCACATTTTGGCTAAGGCTGCAGGGATCTGAAGGCTTGATGGGAGCTGCGAAATCCTTTCCAAGTCTATTCATATGACTACTGGCTAGAGGTCTGGATTCCTTGCTACCCCAGCCTTTCCAAGGATGGCACTTTTATGGCAGCTGAGAGACAAAGAACAAGCAGCAAACTACAGTGATTTTTATGTTGTTTCCAATTTTCTTCTATGATAAAATACACTGTTTAAAAATCTACCCAGTGAAATATTTTAATGTTATTTATGTAATATATATTTTTAGGGGTGGAATTGCTCTCCCACTACAATTAAGACTCAAAAGTTTCCTCCTCTGGAGGGCTTACCCGTCTGTCTAAAATAGACACCTCTCCTGTCACTGTTTATCAAATTATCCTGTTTTACTTTGTATAGGATTACCGCTGTCTGAAACTAGTTTAATGATTTCTAATTTTTCTCTCTTACAGAATATAAGCTCCATAGTTTAGTAATTTATAATTTTCTCCTTTTACAGAATATAAGCTCCATGATTTTATAATTTATAATTTTTCTCTTCTTAAGAATATAAGCTCCACAAGGGCAAAGAAATTTTCTTGAGTTGATCATTATATTTCTGGCATCTGGAGTAGTGCATGGCATGCATTATATGCTCAATAAATACTTAGTACTTAAATAAGTTCATTTGAGTCTCTGTTTCACTGCCACCGGCCTAACACTTGTTTTATGAAACATTATCTTATATGTCTTTGATCACTATCTAGGTTTAACTTTTTCTTTCCTATGTTTATGATGACTAAAGTTGTCTTTTTAAAAATTGCCATTTATATTCATTCAGTTAAAAATTTCTAGTTAAAATAATGGGAACAATTTTTAAGTCTGTACCAGTTCTATCTGTATTGATGCGTTGTCTGCTGCTTGTGCTGCTGGGGGAAAATTGCTCTAAATTTGTTTCTCGCTCCAGGCCACACCACTTGCAGGCAGAGACTTTTTAATTCCAAGCTGACAGTGACTGAGACTGATAGTTTGAATCGGTATGGCTGAAAGTACTCATTGTTCTTAGAAGTGTGGTTGCAGATGCTGTTAGGAGAATCTACACCTTTTGCTGCTCTATCTGAGTTTCTTGAGTTAGCCAAAAGTCTTTGAAAGTACTTACCTGCCATTTCAAGTTGTAGTTCATGAAATCCTCAAAATAGGCCTCTTGCCCCATCCTGCTTGTGACTGTTTTACTTAGTTTACAATTATGAAAGTTCCTTGGTTCTCTGAGTGTCTGGTGGTCATCTCTTTCCCAAATGGGGTCAGTCCCATACAGCTACCCCAAGACAAAGGTCTTGCAATCCCTGGCTAGCCATTTCCTCTTCATTAGGTTTTCAGGAAATGCCCGTGGAAACACTCAAGTAAAAAGTGACTCCTAAGGTAGGTACCATTCTCAAGATGTTCAGAGCTATAATTCAAGCTTCCACTGAGAATTCTACTGCTGGCTTCTCAAAGGGATTAGCCTTCTTGCTTCATGTTTCTTCCTTATTGGTCTGTAAAGTTGGACTGACAACTTGTTAAAATATTTAGAGCATTGTTTCCACCTTTAAATGACTGAATATATACTTTAAATATGAGTAGACATGAGCTTAATGGATATATAGGACACTACACCCAAAAAAATCAGAATATACTTTTTACTCAAGTGCACATGAATCATTCTCCAAAATTGACCACATACTGGGCCACAAGATCAATATCAAGAAATACAGTGGCATATCAGAATCATTCCAACTATATTCTCTGACCATAAAGGCATCAAACTAGAAATTAATCATGAAAAGAAGACAAGAAACCTACCCGTGGCATGGAGTTTGAAACCTTTACCATTAGAAGACCAATGGATTGTGGAGGAGATCGCAGAAGAAATTAAAAAATTCTTCGAATTGAATGATAAGGAAGATACACATTCATTCCAGAATGTGTGGAATGCAGCAAAAGCAGTAATAAGAGGGAAGTTTATAGCAATCCAGGCTCACATCAACAAACAAGAAAAAACCCAAAGAAACAATCTAATTGTCCAACTTAATGAACTAGAAAAAGAACAACAGGAAAATCCAAAAACAAGTGTAAGAAAGGAAATAATAAAAATCAAAGCAGAAATAAATGAAATAGAAATCAAAAAAACAGTCCATAGAATAAATGAAACCAAAATTTGGTTCTTTGAAAAAGTAAACAAAATAGATAAACCTCTAGCCAGACTAACAAAAGAAAAATGGGAAAAAACACAAATAAGTAAGATCACAAATGAAAGAGGGGAAATCACAACAGACCCAGAAGGGATTAAAAGAATAATCAGGCAATACTATGAACAGTTATATGCTTACAAGTTCAACAACTTAGAAGAGATGGAAAAGTTTCTGGAAAAATATAACCATCCAAAACTAAATAAAGAAGAACTAGAACTCCTAAATAGGCTGATTACAAGAAGTGAGATTGGAACAGTAATCAAAGCACTCCCCAAAAACAAAAGTCCAGGACCAGACGGCTTCAGAAATGAATTCTGCCAAACAGTCAAAAATGAACTAGTACCTATCCTACACAAACTCTTCCAAAAAGTTGAGGAAGAAGGAACACTACTGAACACATTCTATGAAGCAAACATTACACTAATATCAAAACCAAATAAAGACAACACAAAGAAGGAGAACTATAGGCCAATCTCTCTAA
>JAGFMF010011712.1:10289606-10308440 GCA_019455555.1 Galemys pyrenaicus | reverse complement strand
CACTGAATGGGAAAAAATCTTTGCGCTCCACACAACAGACAAGGGTCTGATCACAAAGATATACAAAGAACTCACAAGACTCAAGAAAATCAAAGTAAAGGACCCAATCAAAAAATGGGCAGAAGAACTTAAAAGACACTTCACCAAAGAGGATATACAAATGGCCAACAGGTTGAAAAGATGTTCAACATCTCTCATAATTAGGGAAATGCAAATCAAGACCACAATGAGGTACCACCTTATACCGGTAAGAATGGCATACATCAAAAAAAAAACAAAAAAAACCAACAACAATAAATGCTGGTGAGGATGTGGAGAAAAAGGAACTCCACTACACTGCTGGTGGGAATGCAAGTTAATCCAACCACTATGGAAGGCCGTATGGAGGTTCTTCAGCCTACTAGAGATGGAACTACCATATGACCCAGCAATCCCACTCCTAGGGAATCTACCCAAAGGACACAAAAACACCAATCCAAAAGAGTACCTGTACCCCCATGTTTATTGCATCACTGTTTACAGTTGGTAAGACCTGGAAATATCCCAAATGCCTAAAAGTAGAGGACTGAATCAAGAAGATGTGGTACATATACACAATGGAATACTATTCAGCAATCAAAAATAAAAACTAGGGACATTTATAGAAACATGGATGGAGCTAGAAGGAATTATACTCAGTGAAACAAGCCAGAAGGCAAGAGAAAAATATCGGATGGCCTCGCTTTTAGGAGGAATGTGAAAGAACAACAACCACAACAAAAAATAAAAAAGAAGAAAACAAAACAAATAAAAAACAAGAGAAAGCTAAAGAAAATGGGTAATCATAACCAAAAACAACAAAACAAACAAAAACTCAACAAGATCAAAAGATCAAAGACAAACCCAAGGGACCACAGGGGTGGGCAGAGGGAGGGGAGGGCAAAGACGGGGATGAGGGCATAAAGAGCACAAGGGACTGAGGTGACAGTGCACAGGTGAAAATGGTGGTGGGAACCCCCTGGGGACTACAAACGATGTCAAATACAATTAAATATAATAAAAAATTAAAAATAAATAAATAAATATGAGTAGATTCCTCCAAGGTGATTTGGCATGTTCATGCTGTCTCTTCTCTCTCTTTCTATTCCTATCGATTTTTCTATAGGAAAGATGAGAACGATTATGACAAGTGACAAAATATGACTAACTGTGGTATTGTAACTCTGACCTACATCATATTACATATACCTAGAATGGATTTTAAATGACACCATTATAAACAGCCTCTTCCTCTATTTAATATAGAATTAGTAAGAATTTCAAACTTTAACTGTATACTGAGCTTCTCGTTGTTATAAAATGGAATAATTGGAGTTATCCAATTATCAAATGGGATGCAGGGGTGGACCAGGGAGTGAAAGAAGGTTTTCATGCTGCCACTTAATTGGGTTGACTTCATGCCACTCACTGAACTTGATGAGGGTATAACTGGAATGTGTGAATGTAGCACATCAAAATCAAAGTAAGTCTTCTTAAAAGTTCTGTGTAAAAATTCAAACTCCCTTGCTATGCTTTTTTTTTTTTAGTTGACTTGGCCTCTATTCACCATATAGTTGAATTGGGCCAGTGGTAGAATCTCCTTCTCATAGAAAAATTGTCCTTCTTGAATTGTTAATGCAAATGTAAAATTGAGGCTATGCTGTTAATTCATTTTTTGCTTTTGTTTTTGATTGAAAATGGTATCACATTTTGGTGTTTTGTTCTAAGAACAGTGCTGGTCATTATCTTGTTATTTCATTTTCTGAGAGAGCAGTTTTATTGGACCATGGTCATTTTCATCTCCACTTGGTCTACAACCCAAAATCTGCTTGTATATAAATTTGGTACCTTGATAGAAATCTTCAGTATCCTGGTGAAAAAAATGGAAGGTAATAGCTTGGACTTCTGTGTCTTCTGCAAGTGCTCTCTCCCCACCAGCTTGTGGGATACAGCTCCTTCTTCAGCGGGTGAACTATATCAACTTTTTGACTTGTCTTTTTTTTTTCTTCAGAAGGTAAAGAACTATAGTTCTGAGGGTTACTGATGAGCTAAACTCTAATAAAAAGTAAGAGTAAGTTCTGCAAGTATCCAATAGTGTTGAGGCACTTTATAAGCCACAGAAGCAATCTACTCAAAAGACTATGCTTTAAGATATGCTACACTGGGGGTCATTATGGTATGAATCTAAAACCAACAGGACTGTTTTTTTTTCTTCTTAAAAAAGTTTGTTATCTACCATGCTATGCATAATTAGCTCCTTTGGCTACCAAGACTTCTTTGAAAGAAGCTTATGTTTTCTGTATTTCCTTTTCATTCCCATTCTTGCTCAGACTTTGGAAATATATTTGCTCTCTCTAGAATATTTGAGATTGGGCACTTGGCATAAAACAAAAAGTAACATGCAATATTTGTTTCTCTTAAGATTTTTTTGGTAATTTTTCCTTTTTCTTGTTGAGGTAATATTAGTTTACAACACCTATATTTTTTATTTAATTTTCTAACATTGTTTTTCATTCTGTACAATACTGATTTCTCCCATCAGATGTAATTCCCACAATTCTCCCACCACCACGGCATCTGTGAACCATCACCACAGTCCCTTTTTGCTGTTCCCTCCTGTGTTTTGACCCTTTTCTCTCCCCTTCTCCTGCTGTATGATTTGGACCTATGGTTAACCTGCAAGTTTTGTCTTTTTGCTGACTCTTTGTTCAGTTTTCCTACATTCCTCCTGTAACTGAGACCATCTGATATTTTCCTTTTTCCTTCATACTTATTTCACTTAGCATAATCTTTTCAAGCTCCATCCACATTGTGTTAAGTGCATGAATTTATCTTTTTTGATTGCTGAGTAAAATATTCCACTGAACAGACAATATTTAAAGTGCATCTTGAAATGGCCCTTACTATCACATTTACCAGTTCAGTGATGTGCTGGGATGAGAGCAGACTGTGCTCTTTTCTTCCCAACTCCACCTTTCATGGTGTCATACTGTCAACTTGAAATTAGCCATGGTAGCTGATCAGATGTGACTACACCTATACAAATCAGTGTGTTCTCAACCACACCCCAACTCCTCAGTTGTTAAATGTTCCTTAAAATGTCACTGCCCATGTTAACATAAATGCAGGAGAACAAAAGTGAATCATGAAAATCCACCAGTCGGAGACCTTATGTTTGATGGGATTCTTATAGTCACCTCAGCTATGCAATGATCCCAGTAAACTGAGACTGCATTTATTTTATTGCATTAAGTAAATGCAATAAAATAAGTAGATCTCAATGTGTTTTCTTGCAAAGATATCACTCTAAAATCAACATATTTGTTCCACTTAACTGTCATCACACAAATCAGTTGTGAAACCTCTTCTTTTTACTTTTAGCTTTTTTCTTTTATTTTTAAAGTATATTTTACACCATTCTTCATTTTTGTACAAAGTATACTTTCTCCTCTCGGGTGTAGTCCTGTGAAATCCCTGCCACCTATTCACAGGTGTCCCATCACCATAGTCCCTCGTGTTCTTCCCACCCATTTTGTTCCTTCTCCCTCCTCCTTCCCAGGGGAATGTCTCAGGTTTATAGTCGTCTGTTGATTTTGATATTTATTATATTTCCCCCTTATTTGTTTCCTCTACATTCCTGAAGCCTCTCCTTGAAATCAGCTTCGGAGCAATGTTTATGAAGCATGTACATACTTTATTACTTTATGTTCTGGTATGCATGATACAGAAATGCTGAAATTTCTTAATCCTTACTACAATGGAGTCAGCTCGGTGACTGTGCTCCGGTTCCCAGCCAGGTGCCTAATATTCCACTTTCCTTGCTTGAGTAATTTGGGCAGGTGAACCACCTAGTCACTAACAGATATTAACCAAGAAATAAAATAAATCTCCACTTTGTATGGTCACTCCAAACCTTTATCAGAATTCTTGTGGAGCTACTCCTCCTTGACTCAAGGAGGAAAAGTCTCCTCTTGCCAGTAGGGGGAGCTGAAGGGAAGAAATAGTCTTCACTCACTGTACTTGCCTAAATGGTGAAATCTTTCTGGCTTCTATTACACTTACATTGTTGAGAGGTGAGAAGAATGGGAATAGAAACACCTCACTCTGACACCTCCAGCCTTGGAGAGGTGATTGAATCCAACACAGTTCTCGTAGGAACTTAGCACCTTTTTTCTCAGCCAGGGGCCATACTTGTTTAAAAAAGCAGTTTCATTCAGCACCTAATATCAGGGATCCTGTTGCAAAAATAGGGACTTTTTTCCAGGTTTTATGCTTGGGAATTTAATGTGTGAAAAAACGCAGGCCATGTAACAGATTAGACTTTTAAATGCTTCAGCAGAAGAGCACATGGTGACTGTATGCACATGTCTGCGTGCACCCGTTATACATAGAGTGATCAGGATTTTCTTCTTTTTGCAATCACTTGCGGAAGACGGCTTGTATCACTGTTCTTTCTTTTTTTTATTTGATTCATGATCTTATCTTACTCCGTAATCTTTTCAGGCGCACTCTCATATTGCAGAAACTTTTCTCTTAGCAGTCCTCTTGCCACTTGGAAAGAAAATGTGGAAGGTGAAGAAGAGAAGAAAAGCTCTGAGAAATTGCATGATCCACAACATCTACTCATTTTTTTTTTTCCTGTTGGGAGAATCGCATTTATGTAACATCTGCCATTGATTCAAAGCAGGTGGACAGCATTTTAGAAAAATGGTAAGAATGTTAGAATAGCTTCTTATCACACTTTCTCACTCTTTGTGGGTGAGTATCAGTATCTGAGGGAATATGTGCATTTCAGTTCGAACTAGCTGGAATTTGGGACCGGGGTCAGGCTTCACTAGGAAATTTAGGGTTAAGAAAGAATAGCAAAGCAGAGAGATAGAAATGGGGAGGATTCTGAGGATGCAGTGGCAAGGGCAAGGACAGATAAGATGAATTTGAGTGTGACCTGCTTTAAAAGGCAGGGTGAATTGGAGAAAGGGCCATAGGAGAAAGGTATTTAATTTAACTGAATTCTACCATCACCAGCTCCTGAGAAGTGCTGACAGACACCAAAAGATGATGGGCTCTGGAATGCAAACCACTGTGTAAATTATATTAAATGAATAGCACATGGGAAAAGTCTTAGAAGCATACCTGACACAAAATGGAAATTCAATGAGTATTACTTTTCCTTCCCTTCTTTCTCTTGATGACGCTGCCAGGTGGCACATGAAACACAACGTATCAGCTTGGGTCAAAGCATTGTTGTGACAATATTTGCTCAGCAGCGGTTCAATGCAGGTAAAAGTTGAACTCAGTGTGTGAAGTGACTGAGTGAGAAAAATAGCAGTTCACACATGAGGATAGAAATAAAATCTCAACTGAAGGTTTAGTTGGAGTTGAGAAAGAACTAGGAGGGATCTGGTTTCCCACTGGGGAAGCAGGAGCACCTGGAGGTTCAAAACTATCAATAATATTTCCAGGGACCATTTCTTGAGCTAGTGCCCATGAATAAAAGAGGCAAATGATGCCTAAGGAAAATAGTTGGGAATCATGAAAGAAGTTAAGTGATGTGATATGGATGAATGGATAGAGAGTCTTAGCATTTGATACATACTCAGAAATTAGATTTAATTTTGCCCTGAGGACATTAGGATGCATACATAATTAACAGGGCAAAATAAGCCTTGCCTGTATGTCTGTGTCCTCTGGGTAGAGTTTGGCTGAATAGTGGTTGGACTCTTGTAACCTTCTGCTAGCTAATTATTTGTATTGTCCTAGTGGACCCCTTCACCATTTTAAAAAAATTGTGTATTATTTAAACATTTTAAACAATAATGACATAGTCAAAGCACACAAATGTACCATTTTTATTTTGATACTTTTACACATAATTACATTATTAATTTCCCACTACTTCAGCAGCCCTTCATTATCTACTTGAGTTTTAGGACCTAAATCAAATGTCACTTTAGGAAGACTTATTTATCTCCTTCCCTTGGGATAGTTAAGTTTTAATAAAGTAGTGTGACATTTCAGGATTTCAAAAACTTTGGTTTGTGTAATGGACCAACAATGCATTCTGGATTTTATTATCCTTGAATTCATTTGCAGGATGGTTGTTTGTTGTTTTCTGTCACCCACGAGCCATCATCCCCAACTTTTATTTTTTTGCTCAGAGTATCATATTTTCTTTTGGATAATTGTTCCTCTTCCATAGTGTGTGCAGCCTTGGTGAGGATGCCTACTGACATGTCCTGCCCGTCCCTGGTTGACAAATGGGCATATGAACCACAATGGCCATTGGACTCATATAGGACCTTCTCTAGTTATTTAAGCAGAAGGGGGGTTATTACGGAGAACTGAGCCTCCAAGAGTTGCTGGCAGTACAAGCCTGATCTGCAGAGAAAGCAACACTATCAGGAAGCTAAGGGTTCAGGAAGTCACAACTCTGGTAACCACTGCAGTTGTTTGCTTCAAAACTATTCCAGCTTTGCTGTGTATTAGACTAGAAGTCACTGCCCAAATTGTTAGCTCTAGAACCAATGACATATCTGTAGGAACTATACCGAATAAAGGATGATCCATGCTATTTCCCTCAATACTAATGAAGCGAGTCCCTGGATATTGGACCCTTGGCTAGACTTTTTGGCTGCAGAAAAATCAAGACCTTGTCAAAGAAGCAGTCAAAGCATGGTATCTAGTTCACTTCTGCCTTAACAGTGCATATGACTGAGTAATAAATATCTTCTGTAAAACTGACTGCTGTGGAGACTGAGAAATGTAGTCATTGGTTTCTACCTTTTACAATGAGTGAGGGGGCCCTGGAATAGGATAATGGGTATTAAATATCAGTCCATCACATAAGGAATGTACTTTCTCCTCCACACTTTGTCTCTTGAGCCTAGTCACTTAAGTACAGAAGAAATCGGTTGGAGAATGCCACTTGGATCCCTAAGAGATACTGGTTCTTGTCCTGTCAGGCTATTTCTAGAGGTTTCCTCTGGGTTCTGTGAATCCCACCATAACCTGACAATGACTTTCCTTTTACCTAAAGTTGGTTGAGTTGAGTTCTATGATTTATAATCAAATACCTCGGTGGATACATTTATGAGCACTGTTTTGCAGTGTTAACAATCCTTAAGTTTTTGATGAATGGACACATTAATTCTGCATTTAGAATTGACTATTGCTCACTGGTGTGAGTAGCACTCTTGGATTTTATTTCCCTAGAACTCAAAAACCCAAGTCCTCAGAAATCAACTAATCCAGACTCCCTCTACTTTTTAAAGGTAAGCACAAGAGAGCAGATAAACTCATTCCTTTTCTTGCCAGATACATCTTTTATATTGACATTATAGGGATTCTTCTAAATATTTCATCTATATAACAAGCACAGTCCTTTAACAGGATGGGAATATTATTGGGGAAAGAAAGTTAGATGAACAAGTTGTTAAAATTAGAATGGCCCATATTATGAAAACAGAAGCAGTAAGTGTTGGCAAGGTTGTGGAGTAAAAGAAACCCTTGTATACTCTTGGTGATAATGTAGATTGGTCCAGCTCCCATGGAAAATGGTATAGAGGTTTCTCAAAATATTAAAAATAGATCTGTCACATGATCCAGCAATTCAATCCCAGGTATCTATCAGAAGAACACAAAAAACACTGAAAAGACATATGCACTTCTATTTTTGTTGTAGCACTATGTACAATAGCCAAATTATGGAAACAACCTAAGTGCTTAATGATGGATGCTTGGATTAAGATGCTGTGGTATATATACTCAATGGCGTACTACTCAGCT
Organism: Galemys pyrenaicus; assembly: GCA_019455555.1. Taxonomy (NCBI): domain Eukaryota; kingdom Metazoa; phylum Chordata; class Mammalia; order Eulipotyphla; family Talpidae; genus Galemys; species Galemys pyrenaicus. The sequence goes on along the minus strand of JAGFMF010011712.1, from coordinate 10,300,637 downwards.
ATAAAAAAGGATGAAATTTTGCCATTTGCAGCAACTTGGAGCTAGAAAAGATTATGATAAGTGAAGTTAAGTTGGAAGGAGATAGACAAATTATATGGGATTTCATTGTGTGGCATGTAAAGAAACAAAACAAAGGAACAAGAAAAAGTTAGCTAAAACAAACCCTAGAGAAATGACTGCAGAATTTAGGTTAGCAGTAGAGGAGGATTGGGAGTGGGAGTCAAAGGAGGCCCAATGTTATCTGTAATCTGTTTTCATGGTAGAGGTATGTCTGCAGAAGTGGGTCCCTATACCTCTAAATCATATATGGTGTTACAGGGCAACAATATCTCAATAAAAAACAATACAACTGTAAAACAAACAAACAAAAATTAGAGTTACATAGGTTCTAAGTTTCTCTTGTCATTAGCTAAGAATTTTATTTTATAATTTGTAGTCAGACTTATGAAAGGCTATGAACAGCGTATAGAAGCTTCCTTGAAATGGAAAATCATGCTCAATGGAAAGCTTTTGGGGTTTTAAATCCTCAGTGCAAAGACTTTTGGGGTTTTCAATATAGCAATTGATCTCTCCTTCTTAAATTTTAAAAGTATAATGAGTCCATCTGTCCAAACCTACGAAAATATAAACTTTGCTATTGGTCCAGCCACACACAATCTTATATCCTACGAAGATTTCAAAAACACTCCCTACAAAAACACTTTCTGATGAATAATGTTTAACTAAGTTTTTTATAGTGGTGGCTCAAGGATTGGAAAAACATCCTCAAGAAGCTACTACAGGAACTACCGGTTTAATGAATTTTAACAGCTGTTTTAGCCACTAGGCCTATAAGTGGAATTTGATTTCCCTTGAGGCAATTACATTAATTTGTTTTTATTATTTTAGGATAGCTAATATGCTGTAGCTGGCTGGGTTCTGACCTTAGGAACAGTGTGGGTGGCATGGCAATTCTGGTCCTAATTCAGTTCTCCTTGAGGGCTTCCCCCGAGGACCACCCAGGTGGATGGATGGTACAAGGGCAAGTGGCCTGGTGTGAACAATGCCACGAGTTGTCCCCATTTTGCACTCAGAAGCAAAGCATTTCTGTCAACCGCTCTGGAAAAGTTCTCAAAGAGCAGGACACTCAGTAGTTTCCCAAGATGGTAAAGAAACATTGCTTCCTTTCAGCTTTTAAATGCGCACTCATCCCTCAGATGTCTAAGCCCCAACCTGGTGGAAAACACTTTTACTAGGAGGTCAGGGGAAGTGTGCTTGTAATGCAGTGTGGGTCAGGAGGACTCAATAGTGGCTTCAGATTCTACATCAGAAGATTATGGAGAATAGTGTCGTCTCTGAATTTATCAGTGCTATTTAATGCATAAAAGGTGGAAATAAGTTGAACACATTTTATAAAGAAGTGCTGAGTACACTCATCAAAAGTTTTTTTTTTAGACATGAATCTAATATTAAGCTTACCTAAAAACTTTGTTTCTTATAGACAATTTCCTTCTCTACACAGTGAAGATGAAGTCAGGTGTCTTTTCTTCCTTCCTTCTTTCTTTCTTTTTTTTTTTTTGAGGTACAGTTGATAGCATCATATTGGTTTCAGGTTTACAACAATGATGATTCCACATCTGTGCATACCATCCCAGCTATCATACAGCATCATATAAAGCTGTAATTTTTTTCTTGTGATAAGAACCTCTACTCTCTGACAACTTCAAATATGCACTACATCAATATAATCACACCCCCAAGTCTTATCAATTTCACAACTGGAAGTTTGCATATCTTAACCACCATTACCCATTTTACCCATCCTCAACCCTTCTCTACAACAACCTCATTCTGTTCTTTTTATCTATGAGTTTTGTTTTGTTTGTTGTTTACGTTTTTTAGAGTCTACATTTAAGTGAAATCTCATGGTATTTGTGTTATATGTCTCTTATTTATTTCACATTTTCAAAATGGCAAGATTGCATTCTTTTCATGGCTGAATAATATCTTATTACACATCTGTCTATCTATCTAAACACATAATTTTCAGTTCTACACTCAATTCTTTAATCCTGATTCAATAAAGTCTGGAATTCCTATATAGCATATATTTCTTACTCTCATTAGCTATTTCCTAGGAATATGCAATTTGTATATAAAATTCCAATTGCATAGGTAAGAACTAGAAAAATGTAAGAGGCAGACTGAGGCAAATATAGATTTAGGAGTACTGAAAGTGATAGGCTAAGAGTTAGCATGGCTAGACAATGAAAGATGCTAAACAGAGGGGAGAAAACTAATAGGATAAGAAAAATTGAGGAAATAAAAAAAATTCAGGGACATATCTCTTCTTTGGTTTCTAGTGGAAAATGTAAGTTCCCCCATCAATAGTATTTGTTATAAAAGGCAAACCAAGACTGCAGTATGTTAAGGCCTTATTATTCAATATGTTCCTATAGAGTAAAATTTTAATCATTCCATCCTCAAATTAACCTTCATTTTTTTACATATGAATTTATAAGAAGAAAATGACAAAGAGAAAATGCTTAGAATTACAAACTTAAATCATGGAAATAAGAAATTTCTTTAATTAAAAATTTTTATAGGGACCTCCCTCGTGGTACAAGGGGTCAAAGTGTAGCACTATGAAGCTATCCACAGCTACTGCAGCAGAAGTTTTATCCCTTGCCAGGCAGGTGACCCACATGGTACAGCAGACCTTTCCTGTCTTGCCTGCTGCTCCCCTCAGCAGTGTATTTCAGTAGATCTGACTGTTTTGCTCCCTACTCTGTCTCTGGTGACTCCTCTTACTGTTCCCCCCACCCCCGCACTTCCTTGTACCCCAGATCTTGTATGTATAAATAAATAAAATACATATAGCATACATATAGCATAAACTTTACTATCTTCACCATTTAAAGATACTATAGTTCAGTGTGGTAAATGCATTCATATTGTTGGCCACCCAATCTCCATGACTTTTTCATGTTGTGACATCAAAACACTGTACCCATTAAATAGCAAGTCTTTATCAACCCCACCCCGATTCTTGACAACTGTCATTTTATTCTCTTTCTATGAATTTGATTCCTCCATGTATTTCATATAGGTAGAACTATACATTATTTGTCTTTCTGCAACTGATTTGTCTCAACTTAAATGTCCTCATGGTTCATCTATGTTGTATCATGTGTCAGAATTTCCCCACTTTATAATACTGAATGCTACTCCATGGTAAGAATAAGATGAGTAATTTTCACTCTCTATACATTAAATTTTTTTTTACCCAATCGTCTACTGATATGTATTTGTTTAGTTTTATAGCCATAGCAGAATAATCCTGAATTATTAGGATTCATAGAATAATTATTCATAGAATAATCTTGAATCCTGCTATGTATGTAAGTCATAGACTTTTTATAAATAGGTCTTTTAGAAGATAGCCTCAATTTGGTATAGTCATCTTGTTCATCAGGATCACGTAGGAAACGTATTTAATAATCATAATGGTAGCCTGAGAACACACAAAGATATTTAAAACTGTCAAATGCATTTTTTAAAAACAGAATTCTTACTCAAATGTTTCCTTATCAATGTTTTATCTCCTGGCATCTAGAATCAGTGATCACAGACCCAGAAGATTATTTTATTTTTAAGACATTTAATATCTAATTATTCATTCAAGTTACTATTATCAAATTATATTCAGTATTCCCTGACTTCTAAAGGAGAGAAAACTATTCTAACATATATTAACATAATTTTCAAGAAGCACTTACTGGAATTGTTTAACATTTAATTTAATCAGAATATTCACTTAATCAGAACATAATAAGTATTCCAGTGTTTATTGACTATATTTCCACTGTAAGGAATAGTGCTTCAAATAACACGAACCTTGATTTAATCAAATGTTGGAAGATTAAAGATGGCATTTGTGTGTGGTTAATTTGGGGTAGCATGTCCTCAGCCAGATGCAAGAACAACATGATTTCAAATGGGTCCTTTCAGGGCTGAACTTAACCCCAATACATGAGGCAAATCTTTTTAGAAAGATGAAGAATTCCTCAGCCAATTCAGCCAAATTTCACCAACCATAATTTTTACTGTTATGAATGCCTTCTCTCAGGATTTTTGTTCCTTTTTTTGGATTCTGTTAAATAGCCCGGTGAGGTCTTTTTTACACCACACACTGTCTTGAACTCCCAAACCCACTAAAGGCCTTGCAACACATCTCTGTAGCTGATAAACAAGTTCACAAAACAGTCACAGGGAACAACAGAAATTCCTGATTTTTTTCAGTTTCAACGGTCTTTTAAGTGTGGGAGAAGGAATGCGTGCTAATAGATGAAACCACAAATTTATAGGCATTTATCATTTGGAAGGAAATAAAAAATATCTCAGCCAATTTTGTTGGTTTCATTAACCAAAAGTGAAACACAGTTTCGTTTGACTGAAGACTTTATCCTTTCAGTCCTTTGTGACTTAAGATATTTATATATTTTTTCTCCACCGAGGAATAAACATCCTGAACTTCTACTTCTCTCTTTGAACTTCTCAGTGTAAAAAGCAGCAGAGCTGCCTTCCAGGATAAAGGACTTGATTTTATAACTTTTATACCTCAGGGCTATTTAAAAAAAAGCACATGCCTGCTACAAGAGACCAAAGTATAAAAAATCAGTGCCTGCTGGCAAAATTTGTGGTAATGGCCATCTAGTGCCCATGGCTTCCTCTGCTCAAGCTCATCCATGAGTGGGCAATATCTGTTCCCTTTCATTCCAGCTCCTTTCAGAAGGATATAATTTTGTCACATGGGCACTGTCCACTAAACCAACCTGAACAGACACTGAGTTGTATGATTGTGTACATGGGCAAGGACCTGAGGAGGAATTTGAGGCTCTGGGTCTGAGTGACCCCAAATGGGGAGAGATTTCCTGGAAATTGAACTTCAGCCGAAACCCAGGAGTTTAAAAAAGGTAAGAAAGTAAATGTCAGCTTCTACCACTGGAATAAGTTATTGACAGTGGATTAGGGCATAAAAAAATCATAGTAATTATCTACACATCCCTATCAACTATGTCTTTTTCATAATTTAATAATATTTCTTTGGGTTTGAAGAGGGGTTTTCCATGTTCATATTTGTGTGTGTATGAAAACAGAATATATTTTAAAAAGTAAGTGAAAACAAAATATAAAAAGTTTGATTGTCTTCCCAGTTTATTTCTACCTTTTTTGGTTTCACAAATCTCAATGGGAACTCTGTAAGCTAATTTGTCACATGATTCTTTGTTATTTGAGAACTGCAGATGAAAGGTATTTGCAAAAGAGGAAGCATATCATCATCCTTCTTTCTCCTTTTCTCTACTCTGAAGCTTGATTTTAGGTAAGACTGTTTCTTTGCTTCACTTCGCCAATGTAGCATATTTGGTGGAGGAATTTATGACTCCTGGCCTACATATCCTTTCAAATTTCTTCTGAGGATATTCAAAAGAAAGTAGGAGAACATGAAAACTATTTTAGAAGACTTTACTTAGATGATATGGATTCAAGTTCTGCCTCTATTACTTAGCACCTTGTGATCTTGGTAAATATCTCTGCCTTTCTCTGCAATCTAAGGGTAGTGATACCTATCTCACAAAGCTATTTTATAGATTAAATGACATGATGGATATGAAGCACTAAGTAAATTGTGCACACAACACAAATTTAAGACACTCTCCTTGTAAGATCTAGGTCAGATAATATCAAAAAATATCAGGCAAAGGAATTTCTATTCTGGGCTTGTGCATATCGAACTGATAGGATGAATATATATATATAAATAACTACTTATATATTTATATATAAATACTTATATAACTTATATATAACTTATAACTTATATATACTTATATATAACTTATATATATTTATATATAACTTATATATAAATATATAAGAACATCTGGGGACTGTTTGAGAGTGATTTTATTAATACCCCAATTAACCCTATGAGGTAGTTACTTTTTCTCACTTTACAGATGTGATATGGACAAATGCACAGCTGAGTTACCTGGTTATATTTCTACTTGTGGTAGAATTAAGATTTAAATACCAGTTTGTAGGAACAAATAGCTTGATGGTCTGTAGTCCTAACCACTGCTATCAATACCTCTGCTATTAATGACAGGGACCATGTTCCCAGGTACTCTATAAAATATCTTTGGATTCCTGAAAGCCATCTCATGACCCTACCATGGCTTCTAATGACTAATGTGAGAGCCATATGTATTTTTCAGACTCAGAGCATAAGATAATAAGAGATGGCATGCTTCAAGTGCTCGCTGTGTCAGTCACAGATCTAAATAATGTTTATGTATTGTTCTCAGATTCCTTTTAGCACACTAAGTCAAGTTGTTCTTTAAAACCACCCTCACTTTACTAATAAGGAAACTGCAGCACAAAGAGGCTAGGGAACTTGCCCAGATTTCTCAACTGAAGAGAGGAAGAGGAGGGAACTGACCATGGGCTGTCTGGCTCCAGCAACTCACGTTCTTAACTATTGCACCCTTTAATGGTCTGTGGAAATAAAAGCATATTCACAAAGCATTTGGTTCATATTGTTTGATCCTGTGCAATATGTAGAAGCTTGACCAATTCGGAGGTTCTATATATAACTTTGACTCCCCCCAAAATTTCCCAATAGCCTGTTATTGATTAGAAACTTTGCCAATAATACAATTGGCAGATTAATTACATGCATGTCACATTTTCATAATAAAGTAAAATAGAAAAAAGTAAAATAGAGAAAAGAAAATGTTATTAGGAAAATCATAAGGAAGAGAATACATTTATAATACTATATTGTATTTATCAATACTGAATATTTACATTGTCTCTTTATAAGAAAATTTATGTATAAGTGGACCTGCCAGTTCAAAGCATGTTATGTATAAGAGGCTCTTGTCATTTAAAGGTCAACTGTACTTCAATTTTGATGTGATTCTTTTCAGTTACTATTTACATGTACAGAAAAGATACACATTCAGTGTCTCTATGTTCACAAGCTGTTGTCTAATGTAACATACACATCATTTGCCCGAGTTGTTAGTATACATGGAAAAGTAATGCAGGAAATATGGCCAATATAAATAAATCCTAGGACCTGCTCTTCTACTATCTAGAAATCCTATGGGAAAGGGGAATAGCATGGAGTTGGGGGGAGACCAGGCTACATCCCAGGATATAGTGTAACCTTGGGCAGGAAACTTAAGCATCTGAGTCTTACTTTTCAAATTTATAAAACAGATCTATAAACCTTGCTTATGCAATCATTGTGAGAAATTAAGAGATGATTTTGTAAAATGTCTCTCCTAGAGTAAATGTCTAATAAATACTGATTTCCTCCATTTTTGCTTCTATTGGGATATATTTTTACGTTCTAGCTTTAAAAAACTCTAAAAACATCAATTCATCTGAATCTCTCAGAATATCTGGTCCTTAGAGAGGTTTTTGGGACATTCAAATATTTGTGATCACAGATGGTACTTGATGTCACAAATGGAGGTCCCATGACAAAGCCCATTTTAAGATTATTCTAATGACTAATTAGTTTAGCTGACATGAGTTAGATTTATCATGAAAACTGTCAAAACATGTGTTTGGACTAATATGCTGTGACTGGCCTCTAGAGTCACAGTGATCACAACCCAAAATCCTATCTTTCAAATAGCAAGCAGGGGATGGAAAAGAAATAATTTGACTGCTGTTCCTGGATGTATCATTTTGTTATTGTTTATGTATATTTAAAGAAACTGACATTCCTGGACATAAGAGAAAATATTATATAGTTTTCAGGTATGCCACATTATAATGCTACAATTTTTGTTATTATGATTATTACCAAAGGTCTAGTTCTCATTCATCATCATACAATTGATTCCCCTACATGATTTACTTATTCTGCCTCCCCCTTCCCCTCTGGTAACAACCATTTTGTTCTTCTATTATAAGAACTTGCTTTTGTTTTGTTTGTATGCATTATTTGTTTTTTTATATTCCAAACGAGTGTAATCATGGGTATTTGTCTTCATCTAATTCCCTTCACTTTTCACAGTACCCTCTAGGTCCATCCAGATTGTCCCAATAGAAAGATTTCATCTTTTTAATAGCTGAGTAGTATTCCTTTGCTTGTATATAGCCTACATTCTCTTTATCCATTCATCCACTGATGGACACTTAGGTTGTTTCCATATTTTGGCTAATGTGAATAATGCTGCTGTGAACATAGTGGTACATATGTCATTTATAATTAGTGTTTTTGTGCCCTTTGGATATTCAAAAGTAAAATAGCTATATATAGTATTTTCATTCTATTTTTTTTTAAAGAAATCTAACTCTTTTCCAAAGAGGCAGCACCAGTTTATATTCTCACCCACAGTGCTCAATGTCAAATCTGTTGTTTCTTTTTGATTATATCCCTTCTAACAGGTGTGAGGTGGTGCCTCATTCAGTGGTGATTTTTGCAAGATTGTAGACATCTCTTCAACTTAGAAAATTCTAGAGAAAAAAAATATCTATCATTTGACATACGGATTTTCTGCTGAGGAAGGTCTATAACAAGAAGTACTTCCTGTATTTCCTGGCACATTTAAAGAAATTACATTATGAAAGAGAACCCTGAGGGAGCTAGAACTTTGCCAGAGTAAGAAAGAAAAAGAAAAAAAAAAAAAAAACACCAGCAAACCTGGAAAACTTTCATGCCCTCCAACATGAAAGATAAAAAGAAAATTAAAAAAAGAAACAGTAGAGAGGTTATAACACTATCAGAGATGAAAGCTAGAAAGAGGCCCCAGCCAAAGGACTGATACAGGCATACGATATGCCAAACCAACCTTCCCCAGTTACAGACAATTAAAATGAAAGGTCAAAGCACAAAAGGATTTCTTGGCAGCCTAATGTTGACATTAAGGCTCTTATCTGGTATAGTCAATTTGCAAACACAGATGAAATTATGTAGAACTTAGCCTACATCCATAAACCAGATAAACTTAGTATATTAAGGAACTGAAGCAGTGAAGCAGCAGACTTCCTGGAATATAGGAAATTGCAGACATCTAGGTAAAAATAACACAATAAGGAAAGCAGCATAACCCTAGCCACATTCCCAGACAACCACTGGGAAAAATGTCACTTCGAGGTAAAGCAGTAACTAGTCCTCAGTGCAGTAAGAGACTGTGGCAGCAGAAGCTTAGTTGTAATTTTGAGAGTGATTTTTGGTGGTGAATCTCAAAACAACTAAGTTTTTGTAAAAATGCATGTAACATTGACTTAGGTTTAAATTGCATTTGAGAGACTACAAATGCTCCATCAAAAGCATAAACATCTCAATTCTCAGCATTTTTCATATATAGTGGCTAAATCTTTCATGAAATTGGGCAATAAGATATGTAACGTAACAAGTAAGGTTTTTAATGATATTAATTCAGTAAGAATTAGAATCATGAATTACAGTTTCTCAGCATTAGAGTAATAAACCTATTTAATCAGGTAAAACTTTTAAAAAGCTTCTTGGTCACAATATTAGCTATGTTTGAGTAAGTGGGGAAAATTTAAAGAGGAATATATGTAACTTTCAGTAAAGATGAATTATTAGAAAAAGCTACCTCCAAGGTACAGAAACTGTCTTTCAAAGTTTGATTGGCTGGGAAACTCATAAAAGCTTTGAGAGATTGCCAAAAAAATTAGGATACCCTTTGGAATATTAAGTCAAATTTGATAACCAAACACTTAACACATTCTGTCAAGAAGTAGAATACTTCATTTCAATATTTATTCAGTTGAGGAAATATTTCTGACATGCATGAAATTTAACTTCACAAGATGAAATTTATTCTGGTGAAAATGCTGGAAGTTAGAGATGCAACATAAAGTATAATAGTAAATAAACCACAGTTTCTATATAAATGAGGGTGCTATGAGGTATGCTTGATTTGCTATTTTAGAAAACAGGTTATATTAAACTTGGGAAGGCTCATATTTCAAAGAATAAATTTTGGCAGAGATATTGATTGAAAGCATTAAATCTAACTTTGAGATAATGTGATCACCACTATTCGATTTCCCAAAGAATAACCTGAAAGAAAAAATTAAGTAATTGTTGTTAGTTACATCTAGCTCATCCTTTCAGCATTAGCAAGACTAAGTATATTTTCTGTAAATTATTATCCCAGTAAGTTTGCCATTCAACCACACAACTTTTATAACTCAGTAATATTTGAAAAGTCTACTGCTATATGCTGAATGTTGTACGCCCCCAGCCCAATTAAATATTTGAAATATAACCCCCAAATGATGATATAAGGAGGTAGGACCTGTGTGGTGATTAGATCATGATGGAACCCTCCTGAATGGAATTAGTTCCCTTATAAAAGAAGTTTTCCAGAACTCCCTTAATCTTTTCCCTTGTGAGGATACACCAGCAGGAGGCAGACTCTTAACCAGATACTAAAGCTACTATTACCTTGTTGGGGACTTCCCAGCATCCACTGTGAGAAATATATATTGTTGCCGTCACCCTTCTATATCTTGTTATAGCAGCCCAGAGGGACAAAATAACTCAAGTTTTAAAACCAAGCATAAACACACTGAAGTAAAATTAAATATGGCTGTATCAATTAATCTTTGTTGTTTAACAAACTATTCTAAAACTTAGTCATTTAAGACAGTAGTTATTTATCTAGCTCTCTATTTCAGTAATTTGAGCTTGGCTCAGCTCAGCATTTTTCTTTGTCTTTGCTGATTTTGACTGGTGTCATGAGCTAAATTTTGTCTCTCCCTACCTACAAAGTCTATGTTGAGTCCTAACCTCCAGTGACTTACAGTGTTACCATTTTTGGAGGTAACATCTTTATAATTAGGATAAAATGAGGTTACTAAGGTAGATCTTATTTGATATGGTTGATATTACTGATGTTCTTTTTTTTTTTTTTAAAGATTTATTTATTTATGCATATAAGCACTGGGGTACAGGCCAGAGGTGTGGGGGGTGAGAGGATTCACCACAGACAGAGC
>JAGFMF010011712.1:10271185-10289556 GCA_019455555.1 Galemys pyrenaicus | reverse complement strand
TCCCCTCTCTGGCCGGCAGCAGGGATCGAACTCGTGCTGCAGTGGTTGCGGTTTGCTTCATAGCGCGTTGCTTAACCCACTGCGCCACCAGGGAGGCCCCTGATGTTCTTATAATAGGAAATTTTGACTCAGACTAGTACAAAACAGAAGACAACATGCAATAATACAGGTAGAATGTGTGAATATGAAGTTAGCTCTTGAATACCAAGAGAAGAGATCTGGGACAGATCTTCTCCTCACCATCCTTAATAGGTACCAACTCTTCCAACACCTTGATCTCAGACTTTTATCCTCCAAAATTTTGAGGAAATAGATTTCTATTGTTTAATCCACCCAATCTGTGGTACTTTTTAATAGCAGCCCCAGCAAACTCATATGGCCTGATTTTCTCATGTATCTACTGGCAGATGGTGGGTTGTCCAGGCTGGCTAATTATGATGAGTTTATTGGAAATCTGTCAGAATTGGGGCATCTCTCCTTATCTTTGCTCTTCCTCCAGCAGGCTACCCAAGCTCATTCACATGATATTCACATATTTATGAAAGCAAAAAAGCATAAGCTATAAAGATATTTGAAGTTGAGTTTTAGAATTGGTACAGCATTACTCCTGTCATATTGTATTGATCAAAACAAATTTGAGGGCTAGCAGAGCTTCAATAGGTAGGAAAATAGACTTGACCTTTTGGTGGGAGGATACACCATTTTTGCTATCTCTCTCATTGGCCATGTGACATTTTGGACTAAAGTGTGGGATGATATTATGCTCCAATATAAATTCTGGAAACTCTGAAAGGCAACTTTCTATCAAAATTTATTAAGACTAACACACAAATAATAACTGATGAGGTTGATGATTTAAAGTACATTCTAGTCCCCTAAATAGTCTATTTGAAGCAGATGTTAACATACAAGTTTGGATCATCAATTTTAACATAGAAAGTTAAATCTCTACCCACCAGGCTAGTTATTAGAGTTCAGTTTTTATGGATAAAGTGAAATCTCTGTCCACTAGGCTAGGTATTAGATTTCAATTTTTATGGGTAGAATAAAGCAATTAATGGAGTCATAGCAAATCATTATTTGTTGATACCTGCCTTTCCTATGTGCAAATTGTTAAAAGCTCAGGTGCTTCATTATATATACAGCACAGTATACAGTCTTGACCTTTCACCATTACCATTTCCAGTGCCTTCCATTGATTGAAAATCATTTGATACATTTATTTGTTGAATAAGCTTCTTCTTGAAAATTTGAATAAATATTGAATACCTTATTGGAATATTAATTGAATAAATATATGTTAAGGGTATTATTAGTTGCAAGTTCTCAGTAATATATCAGTGAGCAAAAAACCTGACTTTTGCTCTCATACAACTTTAATAAAGATATTATACCAATAAAAACTTACATGAAAACATAATTAAAATTGCAAAACCTATGATTATAAAATATATAATAAAGGATTATGCATTCAATAAACGTGACCTGAGTGGCTTATTACAAGCCACTCAAGGCGCTAGTCACTGGAAACATCAATGTGAATGAGTGAGACTTCTTTTTGGAGCTCACTTTCTAGAATGAGGGTCGGTCCCAAAGACCAATTTGTTAACTAAAATAAGTGAAGACTTATGATACTTTGTGATAAATGCTATGAGAAACAAATGAATGAAAGACAAGGGCAAAGTAACACTGTATTTAGAGACTATGATCTGATAAATTCTAGAAAAGAAAGTTTTAAACTGAGACTTAAAGATGAAAGAAGCTTTCATTTTAAGAAGTAGATTTCCAGGCAGAGGACACAGGAAATGCAAAGTCTCTGGCGGGGTAAAAGATCTTGACATGACCAAGCAGGGATCTTAACCAAAGTCCAGGGACCACTGCTATGAAAGGTTGGTGAACCCCAGGGCTCAGGAACCCGATCACACAAGCACTCGTGGGACAGGGAAAGAAGTCTGGATTTTATTTAATGAATGGGAAGCCATTGAAGGCCTTTAAGCAGAAAGTGACATGACCTAAGCTAAGAACAGCCTGCTGCTATGTGGAGAGTGATTGAGATGATTAGAAGTGGGACCAAATAGCAAGTTGCTGCAGTGGTTGAGGTGAAGGCTGATGGAGGCCTAGAGGAAGGTTGTAGAACAGAGGAATAGCAGACCAATGTGGGGTTATACAAAAAGGCGTGATGTAGAGCCAGAAGGCCAGGGAAGGCTTCTCTAAAAAAGGTTTATCGATGGTGAGACTAGTATGGATGGTAAAGAGAGCAGCTTACATTTAATTTATAAAGGTGTGAATGAATTAAGTATAAAGAAACCTTAAATTCTGAAAAGTGTGTTGTCCTCTCCTGGAAGACTCACGCGCATTTCTACATACTCAAAATAAAAATGTTACCAGACAGGGTGAGGGACACCCCAGGAACCCCTAATCTGGCCGTTCTGAATAGATTCTGCCATCTATTCTGCTGAATAGATTCTGCCATCTATTCTGCTGCATCAAGACAAAATATATTCTAGTGTATAAGACCTTTAATGGAAAGGAACTTTAATACAATTAGTATGAAATAAAGAGAAGAAAAGAAAAAGGCAAAGAATATAGTTTCCAAATCAAGCACCTGAAGTTACCCATCCCCTCATAGGTAAATGCCCACACAAAGAGGGCTGGCCCAAAGCAGGCTGTTGAGGCCTGAAATCTGCCACTAGTCTAAGGCACCTCCTGGTGGGACCCAGAGGAAAGCGGCAGATGGGGCCCAACATGTCTGGTAGAGAAGGAACAAAATCAAAATCAAAATCAAAGCTGCCATTGTTGACCCCACATGTGTTTCTCACCCACATCTGTTTCAAGTGTCTTCTTCCAAGTTCCCCAAGTCCCTGGTACAATTCCAAGGCTGAGAAGCAATGTAGCTTTTTCACATGTCTTTCTGCTCCATGTGCCTCTTCCAGGTCTCCTTCTTGCTGTCTATACTTCTATCTTCCCCAGTCTCCTCTCCAGCCTCACCTTTTCCTTGCTCAGCTCCACCCTTCCTTGAGTGGGGCAGGGAACTTGGAAACTCCCTTACCCCTGGGGACCACCCTTTTACGAAAAAAGTACTAAAAAACATAGTTAAAATAAATTCTACCAGTTTCCAGTTTTTCACATCATGACAATGTGAATGCTTTCATTTTTAAAATTTCAAATACTAAATCATTTCAAGATAGTTTTGCTGATACGGATATGCTGAGTTTGGTTTTTGAATTTAGCGTTTAACAAAGACCTGGAGAAAGGAATGTATTCGAAGTGTTTTATACTGATAGCAGGCTACATGTATTCTATTGATTTAGGGATAGTAGCTTGGGGTAGATCATGCAATAATCAATAAACTAAGCTGGGGGCTGAAACTTCAGATAAAGGTCCTTTCTGTCAAATAGACTTACATCTGTCTATATAGTAAGTTAGTCTGTTTGATAACTTGAGATGAAGAAGGAGGCTGCTAGAGAGTAAAAGTAGAGAAGGGGACTTCAGTTAGCACATGGCTACACTAACAGAGAGGAGAAATGAGTGTCTTTGGATTACAGGTATTGACTGCATTTTAGGCAGATTTTTCATCCAGAAAGACAGGTTAGTTGTTTCTGGAACTCAGTTCTGATCAGAAAATGAATTATTTACCTGTTCTACTGTTTTTCCTACTGTTTTCTCTATTTTGAAAAGGAAAAAAGCAGAGTTGAGAGTTACTTTAGCTACTGTAAAAAAAAAATCAGATATTGTGTGGGTTAAAAGAACTGAAAAATACTGTCATTCTTATATTTGGAAATTCACTCTTCATTCTGTTTTGATAGGGATGGTTCACTTTAAAGATAATACTATCATTACTATTTTGCTTGTATGTCTTACAGTAGCTTTTAACCAAATACATTAAATTTTGACCCTGTAAAAATTCATTTTTACAGGCTCAACTTATTTTTTCTTTTTAAAATTTCATTTCCCTTGACTCTTCTATTAGGCTAAAAGCTCCTTTTCAATATTTGAATTATTCAGTTCTTTGGTCCACAGGTTTAATAAACTTGAAGTGAATAACTCATTTGTCTTTGTATCTGGAACAAAAAAGATGCTCAGTCTGCTTGTGGAAAGGAATTTGGACAGTCTTGCCCTAAGGAGCTTGCATCTGATTTGTGTGCAGTGTTGTAGGTGTAATAGGGAAAGTATGTCACAATTCAGAAGTAGGAGAAAGAAAGAAAGGAGTATCAGGGAGAGCATGAATATGGGCCGATTTTAAGTGAGGAAGCAGGGAAATACGCTCAAGTGTAGGAATCACTTATGCCAAGAAGAAGCAAAGGGGAATATTCAGAGATTATAAAGTTCTATAAGTATGCTAGAATATACTAAGAAGTCCCTATATAGGAGACAGAGTCTAGAGATAAGCAGGAACTAGGATTCATAGGTCATGTTATGGAGTTTAGACTTTAATTGGCAGGCAGTGAGGCAAGGTGCATTGAAAGATCTTCGCATGGATAAGCAGTCTCGAGCAAGAGGATCAGACTTTCATTCTGTAAAGAACGCTGGCGGTCAGGTGGAGTGAACAGTAAGGTGCTATAACAATAGAGCAGAAGAAAGAAGACATGGAATTTTGTAAAGCAGAAGAAATGGAAATGGAGAGGCAGGTTAGATGAAGAGATTTAGAAAATTCAATTGTCAGGACTTGATTACTACATAGGTAGAGAATACAGGAATTGTGGGAGAGAGACAATTTGGCAGTAAGGGAGAAAAATCAGTATGTTGGGACATTTTGAATGGTGTAATCGCAGATCTTTATTTTCTATTATTATCTTTTTTATTTATTTTTTATTTTTTCTTACAATGTTTGCTTTCTTTTCTGGGTATAGTCCTCATAGAATTTAAATTATCTTCAGTTGTGGTTTACAGCATAATATTGGTTTACAGCATGTGATTTAGGGATATAGTTTTATTCATCCAAGTCCACAGTACCTGTTCCTGTGACCTTAACTGGAAATTGTTTTTTGTAGATGGGATCAAATGAAGATAAGGGCCATTAGGGTGGGCTCTAAACCAAAATGACTGGTGTGCCCGTGAAAAGGGGAAATTTGGAGAATAGTCACACAAGGGGAGGGTTATGTGACACCAGAGGCAGAGATTGGTGTGCTGTGTGGCTACAAGTCAAGGAATGCCAAGCACTGGTGGGCACTACCACAAGCTGGGAGGAGTCTAGGGAGAATTTTCTGTCTGGTTTCAGAGGAACATAGAACTACTAACATGTTGGTTTTACACTTTTAACCCCCAGAACTGTGAGTATATATTTCTGTTGTTTTGGGCATCTAATTTAACTACCTGGTGGTAGTTTGTTATGACTGTTTTAGGAAGAAAATACAAACGTCGTATTTCATGGGATACAAAGTGGAATGGCCCCGTGGCCGCCAGCACTTCCAGTGAGGACAGCTGTTCTAGCAACTCTGTCCCCACACAGCATAGGTGCCTCAGACCTGGAAAAAGTGTCATTACACTTTGATATTTAAGCTACTGTATCATCCCTAAAATTTGGCCTTCTGTCTAGAGAATGCTTACAAATGTTATATTCTTCTGGTTTCTGATTCAAATTCAACATTGGCAAAGGCATTTCATCCAAGGAGAGAAGGAGTATCTCTGAATCATATCCATGCCTCCAGGTCCCTAGCAAGTCCATTTCCATGCAGACTCACCTTTGATAAAAACTGCAAAATGCTCAGAAAATTACTTTTTGTCTCTTTTTAAACCATTGTGTTTCACTTTATCAAAGACTTTATCTCTTATTTGTTTTTCTATAAGTACTGCAAGGAATGATATTTGAACAAAAACAATGAAATTCTGATTTTAACTCAAAGATGTTATGGTGTTTTATGATGTCAGTGGTTGGTATCAATTTTATTTTATTTTATTTCACTTGTTTTTAGGATGCCATTTGCTCCTTCATGTCTCCTCACTTTTGCATATCTGGTTTTCCTCATCTACAGTGTATGTCTGATTGAATTCCAACTGGCATATCATCAGTTTTTTTATGTTGGTAATCATTACTGTCCTGGGTGAAAAAAGGTTATAAAAAGTGGAGGTAGTACAGGAACAGGGCACTTACAGACCACAGAACCAGTGATCCTATTTCTTGACCTCTTACAAATCTGGAAATTTTCCTTATTGCCCCTAGCCTCTAAATTCTTATGGAGCTATGTACTTATTTCTAATATGACTTAGTATATTTTAACTGCTTATTTACATTTGTAGTCCCAGCTGGTTGAATTCCACAAAACAAGAAATGGTTCTTCTTTGTCTCTGTTTTAGTAATGGCACAGAATAAGTGACCAATACATATTTTTTAGACGGATTAGTGTATGCCAAATAAATGCATGCATGGATTATAAAATTATAGCATGTTTTATTTGACTATGCACTTCTGGAAATCACCTTGCCTTGTAAAATCTTGAATCCTGAGAGTTCAATAAAAGTCTGTTGGCTGAATGAATGATTTGGCCAATGAACAAACCTTGTAATGAATAATTATTTCAAATGATGCTCTACATCAATAATTTTCCCTCAATAGTTTAAAGTTATAGGAACAAGTGATAAAAGATAATACAAAAACCAAGTTTGTCCAACTCTGTTACATGGAAGGCAGTCAGTCCGGCGTCATAATGAGGACTACAAGCAAGTTTCAGGATCAAGAATGAAAGTATTAAATTTGCTGTACGATTTTGTGTTTTATGCATGTATTCCTTCATTTACTTAAACTTGAGAATTGAGAAAGCATACCAGAAAGTAATTTCCAAAATCCTTCTCTCCCCACCACTTTTCTTTTTCCATTGTTGGAAACCTGCACTTGGGAAAGGCAATTTGACCAGTTTGGGGGCCGAATCTCCAAAACAGTTATTCTTGGAGATGCCATTGGGACCATCCAAGGCGCAGGCAGTAGCACGGGGCTCATAAATTAGAGTAGAGGTTATCAAAGTGTGGTCCAGGAACCCACTGGAGTCTTCAATTCTTAATCAAGGAATTAGAGATCAGAATTACTATAACAAATACCTTATTTGTGGTTGTTGATGTTTTGTTCTCATTCAGAGTTTTCAGATACTGTGTGGTATGTTTGTATAGCACTAAATTAAATGCAGAAGTCAATATGCAAATCCAGCTCTCTTCTATTAAGTAAAACAAAGAGTTATAAAACTGTTACACAATTCTTCTCTTCACTATTATTTTTGGGAAGTAGTTATTTTTCATAAAGCAATGTCACATAAATACTTAATAGTTTTATACTATTTATTTAAAAATGAATACTTATAAAAATTTTCACTGTTTCAATTTTTGAATAATTTAACTACTGCTGGATAAAACACTATGGGAAAGAAATTATGTTGGGGTCATCAATAATTTTAATACTGTAAAAGTCTTCTGAGATTAAAAATATGAGAACCACTGAATTAGAGACTCAAAAGAAGTTTCAAAATTCATTCTCCCTTATCCCCAGGAAGTATTGCTTAGAAATTGTTTCCTTCTAACTGGTGTGTAGGTTGGGTGACTCATTTGCACCGTTTGGGACATCCTCTCCCTTCCCTGCGTTATTATTCTGAACCTACTCACTCCACAAGGGCAATTTTACTTCTGCTTTCCCAGAAATTTGCAACTGGGAATATATATTTAATCTCTGATATGAGACCAAACTCTGGGGTCTATTCTCCTCACTACAAATCACTCAACATGTTCTCCCAGCAGTATAGAGCTCAACTCCTACATGAAATCTGTTTGAGCGTGCGTGAGTCATTTACAATCACTTACTGGAGGGTGAACTAATTATGTAGATTCTGTAATGTTTTTTCAATAAAGGAGTCATTCAGTAATGGGGAAAATATAGTAACTCTTAATCACAGTTGTAGAATTGCTTTTTCCCTTAATTTTGTATTTTAAAATTTTTCTTTATTAGGTAATGTTGGTTAACAACAATGTGTATGTTTTAGGAATACAGGATCACACTTCTTCAAAATGTATGTAACCACTCTATGCCTACCACCGAAGTACCAATCGCAGTCCACTACAGTCCATTTGGCCCCTCCACGTGTTGCCTCCACCTCCTCCCCTTCTGGAAGCCTCATTTTTGACATCAGAGTACAGGGTTGGTTCTGGTTTGGTTTTGCCTTTTCCTTGAACAAAACCACATGGTGTTTATTTTTCACCTTCTCACTTCAATAAGCATCATCCTTTCCATTCCATCCATTGCCACAATTTTCATTTTTTTAACAGCTGACAGGTATTCCAGAATACACACGCGTGCGTGTGCGCACACACAGACACACACGCACTTAGGTTCTTTCCATGACTTGGTTATTTTAAATAGTGCTAAAATAAAAATAGGAATGCATATATCTTTTTGAATTAGTGTTTTTACATTCTTTGGATAGAATTTAATTTGGTTTTTTACAGTGCTTTTCCTAGGAATGGAATTGCTAGATCATATGCTAAATCTATTTTTAACAATTTCAGAAAACAACAAAAAATGAAACTCCATCCTGTTTTTCACAGGTACTGGACCAATCTACCTTCCCACCAACAATGCACAAGGGTTCCTTTTTCTCCACAGCGTCACCAACACTTATTTTTTCCTGGTCTTTTTCATATAAGCCATTCTCAGAAAGATGAGCAATGATATTTCATTCTAGTTTGATATGCGTTTCCTTGATGATAAGTGATGATCAGCATTGTTTTCATGTGCTTATTGGGCATCTGTATGATTTCTTTGGAAAAGTGTCTAACTCTTTTGCCCATTTTTTGATTGAGTAATTTGTTTTCTTTTTGTTGAGTTGTATGAGTTCTTTGTAGATGTTGGACACTAGCTCCCTGTCAGATGTATAATATGCAAGTATTTTCTCCCATTAATGATAGTTTCTTTAACAATGCATATGTTTTTTTTAATGTGATGTAGGCCCATCTGTTTATTTTTTCTTTTGTTTTCCTTGCCATTGGAGTTGAGTCCCCAGACATTACTGAGGACAATATCATGGAACTCTCATCTATGTATTTTTTTTTTGGTTTCGGGTCTTATGTCTAAGTTTTTAATCTATGTTGAATTTATTTTTGTATATGATGTGAGGTTGTATTTCAGTGTTATTCTTTTGCATGTGGCTGTACCAACATGATTTGTAAAACAGATTTTCCATTCTCCATTGTATTCCTGCTTTTACTTTGTAATGCGTTGACTGACCATATAAGTGTGGGTTTACTTATGGGCTCTCTATTTTATTCCATTAATTTCATTTACATTATTATTGTAATACTATACTGTTTTGATTATTACAGTTTTATAGAATAAAAGGGATCACAATATCTACATTCTTTTCCCCCTCAGGATTGCTTTGGTTATTCAGAGTTTTGTTCTATTGCCCTGAAAAATTTTTATAGCTTTTGCATTACATATGTATATTGCTTTAGGTAAGATGGCCATTTGAAAATGTGAATTTTCCAATATATGACAAAAAAATTTCTATTTCTTTGTGTGTCCTATTTATCTTATCAGTGTCTTAGAGCTCTTGTTGTACATATCTTTCACCTTTGGTAAGTTTATTCCTAGGTACTTAATTCTTTTTGATGTGATTACAAATGAATTGTGGCTTTTTTTATTTCTTTTTCTTCTTGTTTGTTGTTTGCATAAATCATTGTAACAGGTATTTGTACATTGATTTTGAGCCTGCCATTTGTTTACACTGCCATTTATTACTTCTAATAGTTTTTTTAGTGGAGATTTTTTAGTTTTCTATGTTATCATATCATAAGCAAACAATGATAGTTTTATATCTTTTCCAGTTTGGATTTATTTTATTCCTTTCTATTGCCTAAATGATCTAGCTAGAGAACTTGGAATACTCTGTTAAATAATAATGATAAGAATAGGTATCATTTTCTTATACCTGATCTTAGAAGAAAAGCTTTCATTTTTTTCACCATTGGATGATGTTAGTTGTAAGTCTGTCACATGTGGCCTTTGCTATGTTTAGTTATGTTCCTTCCATCCTTGTTATAGCGATAGTTTTATCATAAATGGATACTGCATTTTCTTAAATGCTTTTTTCTGTATATGTTGATAGGATCAATTGATTTTTTTCTTTCCTTGTGCTGATATGGTAAATAATATTGATTGATTTTCATATATTGAACCAACCATATTTGCATCCTAGCATCGATCCAAATTGGTCATGATGTATGACCCTATTAGTGCTCTGTTTGATTCTGTTTGCTACAATTTTGTTGTGGATTTTTCCTCTATGTTCAACAGAGATATCAGTATGCAGTTTTCTTTTTTTGTGTGTGACACGCTTGCCTGCTTATAGTATTAGGGTAATTTTGACTGAAAAATGTGGCAAAAAAGCATTTCCCATCTCCAAATTTTTGGAAAAGTTTGAGAAGGATAAACATTAGGACATCTTTGAATGGTAGAATTTACTAGTAAAGCATCAGGTCCTGGGTTTTTGTTTTTTGAGAGACTTTATTATTATTATTTCAATTTTGTTGCTTATAACCAATCTGTTCAGATATTTTATTTCCTCATAATTCAGGATTTGGGTATTATATGACTCCAAGAATTTATCCATTTCTTCTAGATTTATCCAATCTATTGGTATAAAGATGTACTTAGTAATCTTTCATGATCCTCTGTATTTCTGCTGTCATGGTAACTTCTTTTTTATTTATAATTCATATATAGTTCTATTTATTAGCATCTTCTCCCTTTTTCTCTTAGTGAACTTAAGTAACTGTCAATGTGTTATTTTTTTCAAAAACCCAATTCTTGGTTTCAATGATCTTTTTGTTTTCTTAATATCCATTTCATTTATTTCTGCTCTCGTTTTTACTACTTCCTTCCTTGTAGTGACTTCTGGTTTCATTGTTTTCTTATTGTTTCCAGTAGTTTACTTAGTTCTATTGCATTGGAATTTTTTCCCCAAGGCTTTGTCTTGACCTACACTGTCTCATCTTGTTTGAGGTTCTGTGTCTATTTTTATGGTTTAAGTTAAACAGCCTTCCTTACCAGGACTCATGTATAGTCTTGTGTTAGTCTAGATTGTAGGGTTTGAGCCTACTATGTTAGCCTTGGATATGCTTCTTTCTGTTTTTGTATAGACTGACGCCTCTTCCCCAGTCAGAATGTAGTAAGGTGGTGGCCCAGGAACCCAGCCTATAGTCAAGGGACCTGGTAGAAAAGGAGAAAGGAGACTTTGCTATAGAGTATTAAGCATACTTCGCCTCAATGGATGCTATAGCTGCTTGAATTGAATTAAGTATCTGCTAATTTGAAGCAGATCCCATCGGTAGAGCTTTTTCAAGAGACTCAGACCATCACTGACCCCTTAGCTGCATCCTGGCATTGATCCCAGCAGGTTTCATAAGCAAAGATTTCCGCCTGAGGCTCAGGCAAGGGCAGAGCATTGTGCCTGAGGCATTGTGGGCTTGGCCGATAGGCAGGTACCATGGGTGTTTGCAGTCTTAGTAGCAGGCAGACTTCCCAGAAGCCTGTACAACCCGGGCTCAGGAGGAAGTAAGTGTCTCTTGGTTCCATGAAAGCAAGCCCCTGGCAGTAGCTATGGCTACCCTCTACTCTCACAAATTCCAGTGTTTGCTCTAGAGATAAGAACTCCATGGACAGTGTAAGGAACTGAACTCTAAGAACATGACAGGAGATGGGTTTTTCCCAGGGGATCACAGGCACTGGCTGTGGGAAAACTCTGTGAGGTTATAATGACTGACTCTTCTCTGTACATTCCCTGCAAGTTCAGCATTAACTTGCTGAACTGTGGGCTGTGTAGTCTGGTAGATTTGAAGATTGACTAAGCCATAAAAGCCCCTGGTGGCAGAATGGTAAGGTAATCTGCCCAGCAACCTAACTCTATATTTGATTTCAATCAATGTGGCATCAGTCAATGTTAGTGCTACATAGACTAAAGGTATCAAAAGGATCTATGTTCAAGGAGAGACTTCACTTTCTTCTTGCTCACACTGAGGTTTTAGTTTCAACAAATTTAAGTTTTTTAGCTATATCTGTGCCTTTGTCACTGATCTCTGCTCCCCCGTTCTTTTGTTTTCCAGAGGAAATATTCCACATGCATGAGTACACTCCCCTCTCCAGCACAGTTCCCAGGAACAGAGACAACCAATTCCGAAGTAAGCCCTTCAGCCCCTTAATGTTCCTCTCAATATTGGGGCCCAGAAATATGGGGGCCCTGATAGAATTCTTGGCAGGACTGTGTTTCAGGCTTTCTTTCTGTGTCAGATAGCTTCTGTCACTTTTCCTGGTAGAGATGCTGATAGTAAAGTCATTGGTTACCTTTCTTTCTTGTTTTCTCTCTTTCTTTTTGATTGTATGCAAGTTATGAACCTGTTTTTCATTCTTTAAACATTCACACAAATAGAAAACAACTAACCAATGCCAGACTCACAGTGGAATACAACCTGCCAGCTCTTTCTAGATCAATGATTGCACAAGTAGGCCATCAGAAACTTCTAAGCCAGCTTTGAAACCCTTCTTTGTGAATGAGCTCGCTCTCATCAATTTGGATTTCAGTGAGGACCCTGTAAAATCCTTGAAGAATCTCATATTTCAAGGATTCAAATGGATAAGAATTAGAGACTCCACAAAGTCACTGCTTCTTAGCAGTGGGCACAGTAAAGAAACAGGCATCTTTCTTCTTTATTTCAAGCTAAAGCTTTGGCTTCAACTTCCCCTTTGGTGGGCTCCATATTTCTGCCTGTGCTTATGCATCAAAAGAAGAATCATCTCTTCTGGAGTTAAGAGTTCCAACCCTGAGATATGAATTGGTGAGGCAAATGTTCACTATGCTTGCACCTGGGTTGGGGCAAGATCTGGAGTTTCTCATGAGCACAGCCCGTTCAATGTCTTACATTGCTGGTGATGGGATGCTGCTGGCCCTAGGTGCCAAGGCTGTTTATGTTGAAGGGCTGTAGATGCAAGAAGACCTCCAAGCTGACTGCTCTGCAAACATCTACACCAGTGTCCTATCTTCTCCATGATCATTAGTGGATACTGTCGTCTGCGTGGCTGGATTAGGGTCCTCCACTACTACTCTGGGCACAAAGCACTGCAACGAATTCACATGTATTACCACCTCTGGGTTCACTGGGACAAAACAGTCACTTCCTGTTCCATGAAGACCCTGGCACCCTGGTAGGAAGACACATTGCTGCTAAGGTTAAAGCTGAGATGCTGCAGCCACTGCAGGCAGAGAACAAATCTTTGGTGGTGAAGGCTAGGTGTCCTTAATGTCCACTGTCTTGGTTACAGCTTCCAGGATTCAAAGCAAAGCCTGAAGGTGTGGGAATAGGCTTTTTTACATGGACAGTTGATGCAGGTTTGTTGTAACTCAGGGAGGCCACTAAATATCCTCCTAGTCCACATCTCATCTCCCCTCCACAGATGTAAAACTTCTAAATCTATAGTAAAAAAATGTAAGTACATATTATTGGACAAAATAATTAGGAAAGAATTATTCTGGGTAGTTTAACATTTTCACTTTTACTAAATTGTCCCTTCTGGTCTTATCTCTAAGTAGCCTAATAATATTTCTAGTCTGTTCAATAAATATTTATTGAACCACCTACTCTGTGTTAGGTATCTGTTGTAAATGTTTGTAAATACCCACCATAGAGGATGCTATATATCCTGTGGCCAGTCCCTGATAAATAGTTACTGAACCTTGACCTTTAGAAAATGAAATAGCTAGAGACTAGAACAAACTATGCGTGAAATTTTTATTATGCTTCATTAACATAGGAACCTGATATAAATGAGTATACTAGCAATGAAATTAGTAGCTTCTTCTAGTCAGTGTATTTAAAAGTAAGGTAGATGTGTAGCTTGCAAAGTCAGCAGCAAATAAAATAGTCAGAAGAAAAAAAGAGCAACACATAGCTTAGGTTAATCTGTCATTACCCAAATGGCAAGACCATGACATGGAAAGAAGCAGTGATATGTGACAAGGAGTGAAAATGGAAGACTAGCTAGTTGTATTTTACTGGCTTCCTCATGTAATATTCTGGCTAGATATAGACCTGGACATGATTTATTACTTGCTATCTCTAAGCAGATGGTTCTGCCTAGCATCATGGCATCCAATGAACTCACTTTGAGGTAGACTCTTTACACAAACTGAGCAAAATCTTAAAAGCAATTTGACCCAATGAAGCCCTGAACCTAAACAGATTTCTCAACTACCATTATTTCTGGGAAATATTATTGCTGACTGGTTAAGTGAAATTGTCAGTGTTTGGAGAACTGGCTGAAGGAATCAGTTATAGACAGTTTGTGTTTGGAAAAGAAGATAACTTTATGTATGTAAAGTGAGGTCCAATGCATTTGGTTTCTCTTGAATGGTTATATGAAAAAAATACAATGTAGCTCAAGTCAGGTTTCTGCTATTTAAATGCCAAAATGGGAAAATACTACAAAATTGTTCATATTAACATGGCACAATTCTCTACAAGAGTCAACTGAAAAAAAATAATATTCAAATTATTTTCATTTATATTCCATGCTTTGGAAATAAAATTGCCATACAACAACATACATGACACAACAAATAAACCAATAAGCAAAATCTGCCACAATTAGCAGTTTATGCTATCTTAGCTATTACTAGTTAGGCATAGGTGTTCTTTTTACACTTGCAGCTAGAGTTGCCATTTATAGAGCTGTTGTAACATGTTATTTCCATTTGTTGTTGGGTACATGTCATCTGATTTGTCAAAACAGCTAACCCATCTCTAGTTACTGTGCACAGCTTGTCCTGGGGAATGGAATTATTTCCCAGCGTTACAGAACAATGTTGCCTTCAATAGGCAACATTTAAGGCAGTAGGTATTGAGCATCATTCTTTTATTAACTAATGTATATAGTTTTTACCACAAAGAAGAGCTCATTTTAGTAATATAGGAATTTATGATTTTAAAACCAAAACAGGTACGTGAATATAAGATTATAAAACTTTTTGGTAAAAGTTGTGATACAGACAAAAACTCAGCCAGATTCTAACATTAGAGACCCAAGATTGGGGGCAGACTGAAGATTGGGTGTGTGTTTAATGTGAAAGCATATATAAAGATTTGTCTCAAAGATTACACTCAGCTCCAGTACTACAAAAAGTCATCTCATCTTTTAATCCTAAAATTCATGTTCTATAAAAAGATTTTCCATCAGGCTACAAGCACCTCCTATTCTCTGAACCTCCAAGTCAATTTACACCCTATGGAGCTCATAGCACTACAGGAGAGGCTGCTTTTGGGGGTTTTGTTACTCTAGTGTGATCTGTGGATCAGCAGCGGTTCTATCACTTGGGAACTGGTGAAATATGCAATGTAGTATCTCAGGCCTTTCCACACTTATTATATGGGAACTTGCACTTTAACATGACCCTCAATTGATCAGAGCCAGCTTTAAGTTTGAGAAACATTGGTCTTGGGCATCCTAGGAGACCAGTTTACTCCTCCAAATTAAAGTCCCCCTAAGGCAAGCTGTAGATGCAGCACTGGCATGCTAGTAAGCCATGTGAAAGATTTGGGATGTTATTGTAGAAGTGGTGAAAAAGAAAAGCAAGAAAAATATAAAGTAAACAATCTAACTGTGCAACTGAAGGATATAGAAAAAGAACAGAAGTATTCAAAACCAGTAAGAGGAAAGAAATAATAAATATTAGAGCAGGAATAAATGAAAGAAGACAAAAAGACAGTCCAAAAGATAAAGAAACCATGTGGAACCAAGAATTAGTTTTTTGAAAAAAAATTAACAGAATTGATAAGCCTATAGCTAAGCTTATGAAGGAAAGAAAAGAGAAAACCCAAATAAAAATAGAATCAGAATGAAAGAGGCATAATTGCAACAGATACTGCAGAAATATGGAGGATAATCAGAGCTTATTTTGAAAATCTCTATGAAAATAAACTGGACAACTTAGAAGAAATGAATATTTTTTTAAACTCATACACCCTCCTAATACTGAATCAGGATGAAATATAGAGCTTAAACAGCCGCCCAATCACATGTGTTGAAGTTAAAAAAAGTAACAAAAATCTCCCTAAGAACAAGTGTCCAGGACCAGATAACTTGAAGTGAATCCCACAAAACTTTCAAAAATGACCTAATTAATACCTATTTTACTCTAACTCTTCAAAAATAAAATCAAAAAGGAAGCAAAACTTCCCAACACATTATATGAGGCCAACATTACCCTGATCTGCACACCAAACAAATAAAGTATAAAAAAGAAAAACCAATAGATCAATATTCCTGATGAATAAAAATGTGAAAAGCCTAGCAAACCGAATATAGCAATATATTAATAGAGTC
The DNA here is from genome assembly GCA_019455555.1 of Galemys pyrenaicus. Classification (NCBI taxonomy): domain Eukaryota; kingdom Metazoa; phylum Chordata; class Mammalia; order Eulipotyphla; family Talpidae; genus Galemys; species Galemys pyrenaicus. The sequence continues at coordinate 10,273,208 of JAGFMF010011712.1, read as the reverse complement.
ATCTACTATGGTCAAATAAATTTCATCCCAGTGAATCAGCCTGGTTCAACATACACCAATCAATGTTTTTTTACCAGGTTAACAAAAAGGAAGCTAAAAATCACATGATTATTTCAATAGATGCTACAAAAGCATTTGACAAACTTTAACATCCATTTATGATAAAAGCACTCAATAAAATGGGAATAAATGGGACTTAACGAAACAGTATAAAAGTCACATATGACAAGCCCACAGACATCTTTATACTCAAAGGTGAAAAGTTCAAAATATTTCCACTAAGATTGAGGAACAACAATACTACTGTCCCCACTATTGCTTAACATAGTATTAGATGTTCTAGCCAAAGCAATTAGTCAAGAAGAAGATATAAGAGGAATCCAAACTGGAAAAGATGTGAAACTGTCATTATTTGCAGATGACATGTTCATATACCTATATAACCTAAAAGACTAATAGAAATAAAAAAATTATACAGTAAATTGACAGGATACAAAATTAATACACAAAAATCAGATGCATTTCTATATGCCAACAGTGTATTAGAAGAAAGGAAAATAAAGAATACAATTTCATTTACAATCACAAGAAGAAGAATGAAATGCATAGGAATAAACTTAGTGAAGGAAGTGAAGGACCTACCTATTGAAAACTATAAATCTCTGTTAAAGGAAATAAGACAGAAAAAAAAAAAGGGAAAGATATCCCTTGTTCATGCATTGGAAGGATAAGCATCATTAAAGTGACCCTATTACCTAAACCAATTTACAGATTTAATGTAATACTTATCAAAATCTCAATGAATTTTTTCAAGGAAATTGAACTATAAATTATAAAATTTACGTGTGCCAACAAAAGACCTTGAATAGCCAAAGTTATCCTGAGAGAAATAAAACGGGAAGAATCATGAATCCTAACTTAAACTATATTACAACTGCAACAGTAATCAAAGCGATACAGCAGAACAGTAACAAAAAACAAACTCAGAGCAGTAGAGTAGAATAGAAAGCACAGGAGTAAGTCCACACAAGTATGGATAGTGACTCTTTGACAAAAGAGCTGTGGCTATACAATGGAGAAAAGAAGACTCTTTAATAAATGGTTTGAAAAAAAAATAAGTGGTTCTGGGAAACATGGATGGTAAAATCCTTGAAAGAAAACATAGGGAACACATTGCAAGCCATCTACCATAAGATGTATTGGGGAACTCAACATCGATGACAAGAGAAACAAAAGCAAAAATGAACAAGTGATGTTCCATCAAACTAAAATGCTTTTGTACCCCAAAAGAAACCATCACAAAACCAAAAAGGCAACCTACAGAATAGGAGAAATACTTGCACATTACATATCTGACAAAGGACTAATCTCTCAAGTGTACAAAGTTCTTATATAATCCAACAGCAAATAAAACAGACAAATGAATCAAAACATGGACAAAAGACCTAGTTGGATATTTTTCTAAAGAAAATATTCTCATGGCTTACAGACATGAAAAATTGTTAAACATCACTTATTACAAGGGGAATGCAGATCAAACCCAGAATGAGACATCACCAACCCCCTGAGAGTATGGCCCATATCAAAAAGAATGGAATCAACAAACGTTGGTGAGGATGTGGTGAAAAGTTACTCTCATCCATTGTTGGTGAGAATACAAGTTGGTGTAGCCTTTTTGAAAAATGGTATGGCTATTTCTTAAGAAGATAAAAATGGTAATTCTGTATGATCCAACCATGCCTCTACTAGGTATTTATCCTAAAAATATGAAAACTCTAATACAAAAATATTTATGTATACCTATATACATAGCACCTCTGTCTACAATTGAAAAATCATGGAACCACCCTAAATGCCCTTTATTTTTTTTTAAAGATTTATTTATTTATGCATACAAGCACTGGGATACAGTCCAGAGGTGTTGGGGGGGCGGTGGGTGAGAGGATTCACCACAGAGAGCTGGGAGCAGAACAGGCAGATCAACGGAAGTACACTGCTGAGGGGAGCAGCGGGCACAGCAGGA
>JAGFMF010011712.1:10181430-10271135 GCA_019455555.1 Galemys pyrenaicus | reverse complement strand
CTGAGGGGAGCAGCGGGCACAGCAGGAGAGGTCTGCTGCACCATGTGGGTCCCCTCCCTGGCCGGCAGCAGGGATCGAACTCATGCTTCAGTGGCTGCGGTTTGCTTCATAGTGCGTTACTTAACCCACTGCGCCACCAGGGAGGCCCCCCTAAATGCCCTTTAAAGAATGAATAGATAAAGAAATTGTGGAATATATACTCAGTGGAATACTACACAACTGTGAAAAAGATGATATAGTGACTTTTGACATAAAATGAATGGATCTTGAGGCAATCATATTAAATGAGTAAATCAGAAAGTAAAAAACAAATATCAGATGTTTTCACTTATCTTTAGTATATAAATAACAAAAATGTACAGGCAAATATAACAAGAATAAATCTTGAATGTAATGAAATAATTTAATGTTTATACAGGGGACAGTTGGATGGAAGAAGGAGATGAAGGAAGGGTGATGGGGGTATTGGCACAGGTGGTCTGGTAGAGGGTAAGTAGAACACATGGACATATGGAGAAGCAAAATGTTACCTTAAAATAAAAATTAAAAAAAGAAGTTATTATAAAAGTAGTGGGAAGGCACGGGAGATAGACCTGTTACACAATTTTTATAATCCCAATATACTCTGGAGGAGTATGTAGGATCCCTATACACTCTGAAAATCACTTTAGAAGGATCCTCTGCATGACATAGCAACCACATTCAAATACATTGGTAACCCATTCAATCTTCAGGTGTATTTTTTATAAAAAATGAAAAATTTTTATAACTTAAAATGTTGGGTTTTTATATAACTAACTTTGACTTACTTTTATGGATTTAACATTTTTAAAGATAAACATGTCCTTGAAAGTCTAGTTGATATGATACTATGTTTTTTGGATATTTAATTAAACATTTTGTAATTTTCTCTTTTGTAGTTTAGAGGCAATGGTATTTTCCAGATCCCATACAATTACACAGGTCTTTAATAATTTATGGATCTAAGCTCCATGGTTATATGTCTATTACATTAGGGATCATAGAACAGGGGCATGACAAGATCTTCTTTATGTTCTAAAGAGATCACTTTGACAGTGGTGTAGAGATTGGGCTGAGGGTGGGGTGAGTGCAGAAGAAGATATATGAAGATGGTAAGGGTATTCTCACAGCAGCTCAAGCAAGAGATTAGGTTGACAAAAGTGATGGAGAGAAATGGATGAATTTTAAAGAGATGTGTAGTAGAATTGCTGGGACATCGTAATGGAGAATGAGAGAAAGAGTCAGTAATAACTCCCAATTCCAAACTGAGAAACTAAGTGGGTGACTGCTTAGTTGCATAAGAGACACTGGAGGGAGAGTTGCTGTTCTTGAAGATAATCTGTTTCTTTACTTTTGGTCATGTTGATATTGAGGGACCTGCATTTTGTTTCCTGAGTAGAAATATGAATCATGGAGAGGTTTGATTAAGAAATTTGGGAGTGAAGGACTGAAGATGCTGATTTAAACGAGAGTATCTTAGTCTTCTTTACTGAAGATCAGAAAAGGGGGTCTGCTTTAAAGAGGATGGTCACACACAAAGAAGAAACAACTTTGTTCATTGCTACAAGGGCTTTTTTTTTTAACAGTTATGGCTAGAGGCAGGGTCCCTGGACAGGAAACACATCAAGGAGCAACTAGAGAAAGAGAGAAACCCAGGTTGAGTGGTGACAGAACCACTCCTGTGAGAAGTGAGGCTCCTGCATTCCAGGGCTGCTGAGAAGGAAGCAAGAAATATGGAGGTCTCTATGACCTCAGGGAAAGAAGTTTCGGTAGGTGGGAAGACAGATTAATGTGTGTGGTGGGCAGAATGACAGCACCCCCAAAGTCCATGTCCTAATTTCCAGAACCAGTGAAGATGCTACCTTTGTGGTAAAAAGGACTTTGTGATGTAACTGAATTAAAAACTTTGAGAGAAGATTATCTGGGATTATCTGTATAGGCCGGTTCTAATCACAGAGTTCTGTTTAAGTGAAAGAGGGGTGCCAAAGGATCTGAATAAGAGAGCTCTTTGAAGGTGGAGGAGGACCACCTCAGAAGTTGTGGACAACTCTCAGAAACTAGAAAAGAAGACAACAGATTCTCCCCTGGAGCTTCCAGAAGGAACACAACCCTGATGGTCTCCTAATTGGAGTCTACTAAGGTCAGTTTCATGGTTCCAACCTTAAGAACAGAAAGAAAATAAATGTGTGTTGTTTGCTACTTTAAGCCACTACATTTTTACTAATTTGTCAAAAGAATGATAGGAAATGAAGACACTGAGTGGGACTGTTGGGAAATTTGAGAGGAACTCTATGAGATGTAATCCTAGAAGCTCTTGCTTAAGATGGAGAAACTTAAATATCTATACACTAATGGGGAGTAGCAGTAAGATAAGAAAGAATCAGAATTGGAATCTGGAAGTTAAGTAACCAAGTAGAGCAGGATGGAATACAAAAGTACTAATGAAAGCACTGACAGGACTAAGGCATACTTTACCCTAACAGGATGTGGGGGAGGAAAAGCTCCCTAAGACTCAGATGGGTTCCTAGATTTGGTACGGAGTTATTGATGTAGTTATTCATTAACACCTTATTTTCTAATTTAAGATAATAGCTTTATTATCTTAATATCTTAGCATCAGTAGTGATGATAGTTGTATCTAGCAGGGTCATCATGAGAATTAATTGCATGAATACATGTCAGGTGCAGTGTTCACATGTATTGTGTGTGCTCAACCCATGTCAGTTATTGTTATTATTATATTAGCAGCTTTCTAGGACTGTTATAACAAAGTATCCCAAACTGAGTGGCTTAATAACAGAAATGCATTCTCTCACAGTGAATCCAGCCTGGAGCTATGAATTTGGAGTTTGTGTGAGGAGGGTGGGGGTGGGCACAATTTATTCTATGACAATTATGAGTACTTTTCCTATAGTCAGCCAGTAAGGCCAACTATCGTGAGTGCGGGTGGTTAGATGAGATAAAAGTCTAAAGAAAGAGGAAAAGGTTTGCTGTTTCCTGAGAGAAAGGGAGCTGCCCAAGTAAATGCAATAGTTTCACCAGGGGAGATTTAGTAACCAGATGAGATTGGTATTAAGAATTTATAGTGACATAAATGCCAACCTCCTCACCACTGACTACAGGTTCTGGTTCCATGACTTCTGTCATTGACATGTGCTGTGTCTCATTCTTCCAAACTCATATGTTCCAGCCACAACGGCCTTCTTTCCACCCCCAGGCTTCTTCATTAAGCTCTTCCCAACTCAATGGCAATAGCACATGCTCTTCCTTTTGCACAAATTGTTGTTTCCCTGGATCATTTTGTGATAGGTGTTGCTTCCTCCTTTAGGCCTTTCTTAAATGTTTTCTCTTCAGAGAGATCTTCTCTGATCACTTCTCAGCAGTAGCCCTCCATACCCAGCATATATAATTTGATTATATAGTCTATATAACATTTGTCAATATTGGAAAACGTCTAAGTGGTATATTTGGTTTTTTTTCTAGCTCTACTTTCTCAGAGTTTTCCCTTTCTCCCTTACTAATTCTGTAACAGTGTAATGTTCACTAAAATGGGAGGTTCCAGGTTCCCTGCCCCACCTAATGAGGGGTGGAGCTGAGTGGCCAGATGAAGATATAGATATAAAAGACTTGGAAGAAGACACTAGGAGATGAATCTCAGGAGGAGACTCATGGAACAGAGAGACATATGAAGAAGGACCTGCTTGTTTCTCAGCCTTGGATTTGAGCCGGGGATTTGTGGAACATGGAAGAAACACATGGGTGAGAGATACATAATGAGGCTGACAGTGGCAGCCTTTATCTTGACTTGTACTTTGATTTTGCTGCTTTTGTACAAGACTTGCCTGGCCCCTTCCTGTGGTTCCCTGCCAGAAAGTGCCTGAGACTTGTGGCAGGCTTTTAGGACTCAATGCATCCTCTTTGAGCTAACACTGTATGGCAGGCGTTTGTGGGAATGGGTAACTTTGGATGTTTTATTGGAAAACTATTATCCTTTCCTCTCTATGCACACCTGTCCTATTAATGTTCTTTCAGACTAAATACATTTTGTCTTTATCTAGCAAATGGCAGAACTTCTTTAGAATGTGTAAGTTTCGGGGTCCTCGAGGATCTTCCATGTGCATGCTAACAATTCCTATACCCAACATTTCATTACCACCCCCCCCCTTATCCCCCAGTGGTGAAAATTCTAATGTGCTAATTTTGTATATTTTATTGTAAGTGTTTTTGAAAGATGCATGTTATTTTATTTTATGCATACTTTTGATTTGTCCAAAGGATATTTTGTTATCTATGTCCTTATTATAGTTCTTCCATTTTCTGCTAGATACTATATTTTGAGGTATTTTCATTTTGCTTTGTGAGTATTGAATTTGCTGTTTTTAAGTGTTTATAATATTTTATGATATAGAACCACTGGTAATTTATATATTCATTCCCTAAGGGATGGATACCTCCATCCTCTAGCCATGACACCAAAGAAGCTTCAACAGACATCTTTGTTCATTTCCTTATGTCCCAAATGAATTTCTGCAGGGCTGTGGGTATACAGTATATTCAGGAGTATAACTATCAGTGGGAAGTGCATATTCTTAATTTTAGTAACTCATCCAGCTGTTCTCTTGAATTGTTCTTCCAGTCTAATCTATGGACTGGAGTTTTAAATTCCATGAGAACAGTGCCTCTGTCATCTTGCTCCATTAGCACTTACTGTGCAAGTACAAGAAAGAAAAGTTAGCTCCCTCAGGATGGGAGCTTCATCCAGCCACTGCAAGACACACTGTTGGGGCAGAGCATGGAGTAACTACACATTGTATCTTTTTTTTTTTTAAAGATTTATTTATTTATGCATACAAGAGCTAGGGTACAGGTCATAGTCATGGGAGGTAAGAGGATTCACCAGAGATAGAGTGGGGAGCAGAACAGGCAGATCTACTGAAATACACTGCTGAGAGAAGCAGCAGGCAGGAGAGGTCTAATGAGCCATGTGGGTCCCTTTCCTGGCCGGGGATGGAACTTGTGCTGCTGCTGTGCCTCAGATGTTTCACAATGCACTGTTTAATCCACTGTGCCACCAGGGAGGCCCCACACATTGTATCTTAAACTGAATAAGAAGCAAGAGAAATACAGAGGAAATACGTAAAAGTCAGGGAGCTAGAGTCACTTTAAGGTAAAAAACACAAGCAGATGTAATTGAGTCTTTAAACTTGAAGGACAGAAGAAGAAAGTGGTGGTCATAGAGAATAATGACTTATTTAAATGTGGCATCACCAGAAAATAGTCTGAGGGAAAACTGACATGCTAATTCTTAATTAGAGAGTGTTAACCTAAGGAAGTAGGAGTAGGGGGAAAGGGAATGATGGAGAGAAGGAGAAAAAAAAAGCAGATTCAAAGTGGTGCATGACCAATCTGTCTATGGCTTCTCTGGAAAGCAGAGCTGGTGCTGAGTCATATAGCCAGAAGTAAAAAACCATTGCATATTTGAATAGCTCCTAGGTGGGCAGGAAGGATGAGCAATTATCTTCTGACTTCTTCCTGGTTTCTATCTCTCAATGGTCAAAGTGGACTCCATGGGACTTTGATTCTACTGCCTCTTGGGTCGGGGGGGAAGGGGAGGTGTTTTGTGCTCCTCTCAATAGCAATCAGGGAATTTTGAGTTTCTGAGGTACCAGTCAGATTGGGTCTGGGAGCTTGAAATACTGAAACTTCTTCTATGGTGGGTATTACATGGAGGTCAAGTTGGTCTAGTCTGGTCCTTGTTCCAGTGGAGGCAGAGGTTGGTACCAGGTGGATCCTGGATTTTAGAACTATGTGGCAGCTGGAGGTACTGCTGTGACACTTGTGTCTCAAAAAGTGAGGCAAAGGGGTGAAGCTTGAGAATCAGGCAGGGCTAAGCTGATGTACGGTGCATATACAATTATCTGAATCAGTGATTTTAGAGGAGATACCAGTTGTAACTGGGGGTGTGGAGGACTGGAAGCTGAGTGGAAATGAAGGACATTGGATATGACAAGTATATGGATGGTGACATTGACATTGAAATAGCACATAAGGTGGGATGGTAAACACTCTAAGCCTATATGTAGTTAGTATATACTCACCATATTATTCAACAAACACCTATGACCAGGAACAAAATCAGTATTTAGAAAAGTCAAAGTGCTATGGGCTGAAACACAGTATGAGCAGAGAAACATAAAAAAATAAACTTACTTATATGTTGTTTCTTTATAGTAAATTTATGATTTCCTGATTGTTAATCAAATAGATTATTAATTTTTAAATTGTCACTGTTCCAAACATTTTTTTATATTTTAGAAGGTAAATCAAGACCATATTTCAAATTCTTTCTGTAGAGATTCAGAAACCTAAGTACAATTCTTTTGGGTAATGAATCATAGCTCTCTCTATTCCTATAATTTGGACCTGCAATGGGTACTGGGAAAGTTTCAGCAAAGAAATATCAGGTGAACCATGCCCTCCAGGTGTTTACAGTCAAGCAAGACAGATAAGAACTGTGGATAGGTACCAATAATACAATGCAGAAAGTGATAAATATCCTAAGTACTAAGCTAAAAAGTGTAGTGCTGTGGGATTTCTGAAGAAAGGGCATATGCATAAAGGTAATGATTGAAGCATTAAATAATCATTGAGGAATGATTGAGCTGAGGGGGAGGGGAGAGTCAAGGGTGGAAGAGAAGAAAAAGATAGGGGAAAGGGGCAAGGATAGGGAGAAGAGAAGGGAAGGAAGATAGAAAAAGAGGGAAGGGAAGGAAGGATGGAGGGAGGGAGAGAAGGAGGGAGGACAGATTCCTGGGAATGTTTAGAAGGAATTAGAGTAGAGGTGGAGGAGAGAGGACTTTTAAGGAGAATATGGTTAAGAGACTGATGGGTTCAAAATGGGGAATACATGTAGGCTCTGGCTGCTGCTTGCGGATGATACTGGGCAAAACTAAGGGTACCTATGAACCCCAAATTCTTAGGGGTAAAAACCCATGTTGCCTGTTTTTATGCTACTCATGTGCATAAAAGCAAAGTAATCAAACTCTATTTTGCTTAAAGATTTTTAACTGATGAGAGGTTCAAAAGTAATAGAGAGTGGAAGAAGAGTAGTAGGTAAGGGAAGAATTTTCAATTATGCTCTTTTCATCAAACACCAAACTAACCATTGTTTTGAGGAGCCATTCAGCCAGACAGGTAGGGTAAAGCCCAAGTACAGTGTTGCTAGAAGAAAGAAACCAAGGCACTACCCAATAGGAAACACAAACAAGAGGTTATTCAGGGTTCAGAGGTCTGGGAGAGAAGGAGAGAATCAAAGTTCAAAATGCACTTCCAAAATTGAAACCACTACAATGTCAATGTCAAGATGACATAGTGTCTCAAGAAAGAGGGGTGTGCTGGAGGTTGAGAGTAGGAAATTTAGAATGGAGATGTCACAAGACAAGAAACTTGAGGTTGGCGTAGAAATGATTACTATAGTTGTTAATCTGGGTATAGAAATGAGATTCTTAGGCTACTGCTATAGAAAATATTCAGAGGCAGAGGTCGAAGGAGGCAATTTGAAGATTGAAGGTCTTTGTAGAAAATCACCAGTCCTTACAACTCAACCTAGTCACACCCTAAAAGTGATTTAACAATAGGAAACAAATCCACAAAACAATCAGACCTTCCCAAAAGAACACTATCAGTACAACTTCTGCCCTGTGACTATGCAGATCTGTCCTTTTAAAATGTAACCTTTGCCTGCTTGTTTCTGTGTCTATGGCTTCTGGGTAAACTGCCCTGTGCTGCTGAAAGGGAAACTCTGCAGAAACATTATTCAAAGCTAACCCAAGGACCCTGTCACTAAAGCCATCTCCTCAAAATGGCATCAGATTGTACTGCCTGCTAAAGTGCTGCAGCCAGAAGAGAAAGAAGGTGGACCAGACCACCCATCTGCCTCAGGGCTTCAGTCCTTCTCATTCAGCATGGCTGCCAAACCCTCCATCCATTCCAGCAGTTTTGCCCTACTGTGGTCCATAGGTCAGAAAATCTGGTTCACGGCATGCTGGGATTTGTGATACTAGGTACCTGAGATGTCAGAAGCTCAGAGATTGGGGGTGGGAAAGATAATGCTTCTTCCTAGGGCCTCAGCAAGTATTCCCCCATACTGCTATAGTTCAGCGATTCCTCTTGTGTTGCTGTTACAGGGCAGGGAGAGGAGCACCCAGAACCCCCAAGCCTGCCCTCTCTGAATGGGTTCTGCCATCCTCCGCATTAAGACAAACACATAAAACTTTTAATGGAAAGGAACTTTAATACAACTAGGGTACAATAAAGAAAGAACAAAGGATATAGTTACTAAGTTAAGCATTTAAAGTTACCCATTTTTTTGGAGGGTAAAAGTTTAGTTAAATAGGATTGGCCTAAAGCAAGGTTTAAAAACTTGCCACACATTTAAAGGACTTTTTAGTAGAGACTTATAAAAAAGGGTTAGAAAGAGTTAGACAAATTTGGGAGGAAAAGAGCAAAATTAAAATTAAGATGACAGCTGCTATTGTTAATTTTTTTAAGGGTCTCTCACCCACATCTGTTCCAACCAGTCCAAGACTAAAAAGCAAGCACAGTTTTTTCACATGTCCCTTTGCTCCACGTGCCTCCTCCAGGTCTCTTTGCTGTTCTCCATCTTCCTTTTTTCCTTTTCTTTTCTCTGCAGAAATTTTTTTTTTCCTCAGCTCCACCCACTTAGGGCGGAACCAGGATTTTGGAACTTCCCTTTTTTGGGGATGACCCTGTTATATTGTGAGTTAATGATCAGGAGGCTCTCCTCTCCGCAGGGATCAGCAGGAAGAAGGATCTGGCACATGAGAGGCCATTGTCCCTTTGCAGAAAGAAATATGAGTGGAATGGAGAATGGTGTTCCCAGTGTGAGGCCTGGAAGATCATGTGATGTTAATAAGGAACTCCCACAAAGGAAGAAGAGTCAGAGTTGTGTTGACCCTCAAGTGTAATATCTTAACCAGTTTTTTTGGTTTTGTTTTTTTAGGAAAATAGAGATAGCAGATTGAAGAGTAGAATTTCTTGTATGGTATGTATTGCAAAGACTGATGCTAGATATGTTCTGATGGTATGATATAACACAGCTTCCCTGCTCTGAAGATTAATAAGGGAAATGGACAAGTTAACAAGTATCTGTGACTTGGAGTAGACACTTATATAGGATCACAGAGGAGAGAACCAATATTCTGTAAAATCAAGGCACTTCATCAAAGAAATAGTTGGTTTTGAGGTGAATATGGCTTTGGGGTCTGCAGAGAGGTCAGATAGAGAGGACTGGTAGAATCAACTGGCCCAGTTTCATAATCATATTGAGTATGGTTGGCACCAGGAGAGCAAGAATACCAAAAGAGAATGGGGGCTATCAGCAATCCTAAAATATGAAAGCACTGCAGAATGACCTAAGTTTTCAACTTTAGCAATTAAAATGGCTGCCCATGGGGTCAGTGTGGCAGATAAGTAAGCCAGAGAAATTGGAAGAAGGGAAGGGAGCAAAACCAAAAGGATGGTAAAAAAAAAACCAAAAACCTGAGTGACCAGCACCAGGAGGGTGGTCTTGTCCATTTATGTCATCAAGAACTTTCTGGTGATAGAGAGCTCAGCCTGCATGTTGGGTTTCAAATGTTGTGAGCATAAATAGTGATCTGATGGGGTACTGGGCAAAAGTCTGTGGGCAACTCTAGAGCTTTCTGTGATGGAATTTATCCTAAGAAAATGACATTCAGCTTGGATGAATGAGTTTGAGTTTGAGAGTCTGAGTTCATCGTGGAAGTATTCATCGGAGTTCATCTGCTCTGTTCCCAGCGCAGCCATTTGAACACAGGTGCATATTAGAAAAAGAAAGTAGGAAAACAGAGTTCTACAAACCACTGAAGCTTCTCTAATTATGTATAACAGAATGAAAAGCTTTTTACCCTTCCAATGTTAATACTCTAGCCTGAGTTTTGACATCAGGAGAACCCTAGTATTTCAGAGACAGGGACCAAGACCCCTTGTAGAGCAGAGTGCTTACTTCACAAACATTTGTCCTGCACTCGCCCTGGGCCCAGAGAAATCTTGCAGAGGGGGCCTAGAGAGAAAATGTGTTCCTCAGTCAATTACCAGGTTTCTTGCTATCTCTAGAGACTCAGATGAGGTCAAGATTTTACACTCTGAAGTTAAATATATTGACTCCATAACTGACTACTTTTGTGAATTAGATTATGTTCTCTAACTCTGTGCTTGCTTTCTTAGGTACACTTACCTCCTAGGATCAACACAGTGAATGGGAAATTACAATCAGGCTTAAAGACATAGTTTAGAGCCTCCTTGGTGGCTCAGGGGTTAAAATCTAAGTGCTATCAAGCTATAGCCAACCATGGTAGCATGAGTTCGATCCCTGGCTAGGGAGCTGACCCACATGGTGCAACAGACCTCTCCTTTCTCATCTGCTACTCCCCTAAATAGTTTATTTCAGTGGATATGCCTGTTCTGCTCCCCAGTCTGTCTCTGGTGAATTCTCTTACCCCTCACATCTCTGGCCTACACCCCAGTTCTTGTATGTATAAATAAATAAAATAAATCTTTAAATAAAAACAAACAACAACATAGATCAATGTCAAGCCTCATACACACTTCCGTCTGTCTGAAGGATCTTCCAGGTCACTGCTTGCTAACTCCTACTCATAGCAAGGTTAAATGTCATTACTTAAGGCAAGTCACCCATGAGCCCTCCTAGCAGAGCTGGATTGATTACCATCGTCCATTGCTACTTTCTCTTTCTTTTGTTTGGTAATCCATTTCTCAAAGAACAAAGTCCTGAAAGTCAGGGCAAATTCTGAAAAGCTCAGCCAGTCGCATAATCCCCCTTTATTCTTAGCACTTAAACATAAACATGTGACACAACTTGGACTAATGGCAAGAAGATTACTAGAAGCTTTTTCTTTGTCATTTCTTTTACTTACTTATTTAATTGAGGTAACATTGGTTTACACCAGTGTATGTGATGTTGAAGTGTAGATTCCTAGCTCTTCGACATGTGTGTCACCACACCATACCCATCAGTAAGATACCCACAGTTCTCCACCATAGACTACTGGACACCCAGTCCCCATATTCCCCTCCCCCTCTGATAGCCTCAGAGGTGTTTGTTTTCAACAAAAATGTTTTATAGTCAGAGTTCTAGGGTTTGCTTTTGTCTGACTCTTTCTTTTGTTTCTTTCATTTAGTCTACATATGAATGAAACCATCCAGTACCTGCCTTTCTCCTCCTGGTTTATTTTGCTTAGCATCATCCCCTCTGTTGGAAGTTTTCTAGAGATTTCCACACTTTTGAAAAGAGACACACTGCCACCACTGGACACTGTCAGGACTGTCTGTCATAACTGGAGTTGCTCCAGTTTGCCTGGGACCACGGGTGAGACACCCAGAGCTGGCATGCTTGGAGAAGGTAGGGGGAATAACGGGAACAGCCCAGAATTCCTTTACATCACTGAGTTGCTGAATCTTAAAGCCTCTTGACCTTGGGACTTCTTATCATATGACACAATAAATTTCCTTATCATGTAAGACAATTTAATTTGGGTTAATCATTAATTGCAGCCTCCCATGTCTGAATTATGACCCCATGTTTTTTTGCTATCACATCATTCTTTCCTTCATAGGCATTTATCACATATAGTTATTTTATGTTGATTTCATGTTTCTGTCTCCACTGAATTGTAGACTATAGGTGTCAGATGTTGATTTGTTCACCACTGAATTCCCATTTTTTAGCACCAGATTGAGGGGTAGGAGCTACTCGAGCATGTTTATTGAAAACATGAACAAAATGTTCAAAAATGGTTACTTTTCACCTCTTCACCTTCTTTCTTCTGTTCTCTACAATTCTGTGAGGTAGAGTTGACAGAAGATCACAAGGATGGAAGTTACATTCCCCTACAAACTCTGGCTAGTTGGGGGGCCCTGGGTAACAGCCTGTACTACATTAGTGAATTTCAAGCTTTGACCTCAAGGAACAGTAAGAAAAGACATCTTCCATGGTTGACCTGTACATATATCTATACTTACCTAACTAAAACTAAAGATTTATAGAGTATATTACCCTTACCATGAGTAATATATTCTGACATCTTCACTCTATTTTATTAAAAAAAATGCAGACTTTGACCTAATACATCATTTTCTGTGTCCATTAATTAGCAACTGATAATTCAAAAAGAAATCATTGGACTAAATGACCTTGACAATCTCTGATTTTTGTTGTTATTGTTGACCAGTTCCTAAAAATTCAGCCATTGACTGAAAAGTCCATTATTACAGTGACTTATCAATAAGGTAATTCTTTCTTTTCCATGGAATTCATCCCCAGCTCTATCTCCTCCAGCTGAGCATAAAATGGAACGACTTTGACATATGTTTATGAAAAGTACTTTGTATTTTGTTTATTTTTTCATAGTTAGCACAAAAACAAACACGACTACATTCTTCCTCCTCAGAAATTTAATGGAACCATTCAACATATTTTATGTGGGCCTTATTTCTATATAAGTTTATGTATGTAATAGTGAAGACTGGGGTTATATGAGACCCACTGCTACCATGTGGTTTAAAACCCAAGAGCTGGGTTCTAACATTCTCTGAAGAGCTCCATGAAGAATAGACCTTCATTGTACTTCCCATTTCTCAACAGAAACTGCCCTTGTCCTCTGGATTTGCCAGTGAAATTCCTTGGGGGGCAAAAGGAAAGGGGGAGAAACCACATGAAGATCTCACAACTCCAGAGCACAGCAAATAATGTGGTGGGATATATATGTATATTTAGAAAACCATAATGCAAGCCTTAGGAAAAAAAAAAACCAAGTAATCAAAAGGCGACTGGGGGTGGGGAGCATTACCACCTTGGGTAATCAAGAAAGTTCTGCGCCAAAAAAGACCTACAGATTCTGAAGAAGATATAATTCCTGTTCCTTGAAATAGGTTCAAACCACAGCCTCAGTGTCACGTGAATTGGCAAAGGAGAGGCAAGCTCTGGCTCCAGAGTCCGGGAAGAGCGCGTAGCCAAGCGGCTTCAGGGTCACATATCTTCTGGAAGGGCATTGGTGTGACAGGAAGAACACGTCCAGTCCAGGGTATGCGTGCCTGTTTGCGCCCTGGGAGGGAAGGCGAGATGGGAGAGAGCTTGCAGTGAAAACAGAATGGAGGGGTGGGGGAAATGGAAGGGGAAGGAAAAGATGACCACCTCCCTGAACTTTCTTCTCCCCTAGTCCCACATGCAATAGAAATTATAACACGAAAAAAAATTCCTATGACCACGATGTTATCTCAGTACTTAAGTTGCCTGGTTATGGAGGGCAAGGGGTATAAAGTGCAGAATGCGGCTTTCGTGGCTATCTTGTCTTGGAAGTAAAGGTTCGGACTGGTGTGAGTGTGCGCGCGGGTAATTCCACCTTTAGGGAAGCCGGCCCCCTACTCTTCCACGCAATATCCCCGGCTGACCCCCGCAGCTCTTTTCCCTCCCAGTTTCCTCCCTCCCAGCGACTACCCTCTGCACCAGCCCCCGCGGAGGAGGCAGGCGGCAGCGCCGACGCCGCAGCAGCTCCTGCCCGCAGCGCGCTCACACGCGCCCCCCGCTCCCACGTAGCCCGAGCGGCGGCGCCTGCAGCCCTGGGCCCGCGCTGCGCGCTCTGCGCACCGCAGGGGCTAGCTGAGCTGACCTGCGCTCGCTCCGGTGCCGCGGGCGGCTGTTGAAGGGAGGCGTGGGAGAGGACGCCGAGACGCAGGGGCAGCGGCGCAGAGGTGGCCAGCTGCGCACCTGGAAAGTTACCCGGCTGTCTGGTGAGGTTAGCGGGCTGGGTACTTGGCAGCGGGGAGGGTACGAGGGGCGGGCTCGGGGTCGGGGTGCGCGCGTGTGCATGCTGTGCGTGCATTGCGCTCCCTGCGCCTCTGTTCCACACCCAGTTGGTTTCGTACATGTGCTGTTTGCGTGTGGACGTGGGCACGCGTCGCGTTCGCTTGGTGTGGCAGCCTGTCTGAGTTCCGGAAGACAGGGGAAGGCTACTTGGTTTTAAGGGGCAAGAGGGGCGAGCTCAGCCCCAGAGGTGAGTGCTCAGGTTTCTCACGCCTTTTCCGAGCGGCGGCGGCGGAGTCTGTTGCTCTGGGCCGGGGGCTCTGAGGTGCTGTCTGGGCACAGGCTCTCAGCTTCGCTTCGCTGAGCTCAGGGTAGGTGCTGGGAGAGGAATACTCGTGCTAGGACTTTGTGCGTCCTTGTAAACTTGTGTGGGTGTCCTGTGTCACTCTCGGCATGGGCACCGTGATGCGCTTTCATATTCTTTCTTATGTGTTGTTTTTTTTTTTTTTTTCCTGGTGAAAAAGAAACAAGAGCAAATAAACAACCTATCAGCTACTTTGGGGATGGTAGAAAGAGCAACGGGTTCAAGTTTGTAAAGAATTAGGGTGTAAATGGACTGCAGTTGAGGCCAGAGCCAAGAATAGAAAGAAACAACGCAGGCAGAATTAACAGGTAGAAAGGATGATAGCCTCCTTGGCTTCCGATTTGATTTTATTCCCCAAGTTCTCAGGACGTGATTTCTTTTCTTTTTCTTCTCTTCTTCTTCTTTTTTTTAAATAAAGGAAGAGCGTGACCGTACACCTGCCTCCATCCCTACACCCCTACCCCCCCTCCCCAATTCCTTAGAAATTACTGTCTTTTTTCTTTGCAAGTTTCTGTTTAACTCCCAGGGAAGGCAATTTCCTCATAGGCTCTCATAGAGTAGGCTCTCATAGAGTAACTGTCTCCAGTACCCCTGTTCAGCTTTTCACAGGGGAATGGGACATGATATGGTGGAGAATTCTCTATGGAAAATTAGAGTTGATCATCTCCATTGGAACTTTGTGTAACTAAGAATAAAGGACACAAAGATCTTTTCATTTACATGAAAACCTTAGTCCTCTGGAATCTTGCAAGTGAGGCTAGTTCAACTCACAGTGAAGGCAGAGGTTGGCTGGATGTTGACCAAGTCTTTTGACCCACATGTAGTTTTGCTTCCTTTAGGCTATGTTCCTATCAATTACCCCCCCCCCCCAATGTTTTATTTTATCTATCTTCTTTGGTTAATTGTTCTGAGATTACAAATTCTTTCAGATTTTCACTAATCTTAAAAACCCATTGTGTGAACCTTGATTCTATCTCAAAGTCCATACTCTCAGTGTTTGTTCTTCCTATGACCCTTTGTTACTGAGTTTCTATCCCAAATCTTCCTAAAAGGCTAAATTCAGTGCTTTTTTCCTCTCTGATCGCATTTGCTTTGATATTTCTGTGGAATGTGAATTGTAGCCTCCTTACCTCTTGAAAAACTTAACATCATGGCCTCTTTAACTTCCTGTAGATATTTTAGCTGTACAACTACTCCTTCTCTTTCTTGTTTGCTTTTCTTCCTCCTCTCCTCCCATAAATAATACACATAGGTATTATCTAAATGTGTATATGTAAACATAGAAGTATTTCTCTCTTTTCACCTCAGTGATAACTCCTACTATTAATGGGACTTAATTCTTACCTTGATGGAATGGTCTTTTGTCTTGACCTTCTTTTCTACTGTCTGATAGAGATTTCCAACTTGATGGTCCACAGGTCCCTCAAACTAAACTTATATGCCTCAGGATTCATTACTACTTTTGTAAATCAAGTTCACTCTCCTCACTTTGATCAATACCTAGCCTATAAATGGTGTTCTATTCATTTTTGAAATGAATGAATCCATGAGTTCATAGTGCTGCCTTCCTCTAAGCCTTAAAGATTGAAACATTGGAATCACTGACTCTTCTCTTGTGTACACCCATTTAATTACCACATTTACGAGTCTGTTCCTGCAGACTTTCTCCCACTATTCTCTTTCTCTTTGTCTTAATATTAATTCTTCCAGATGCTTCCTCACTTTTACCAAAGCAGTAGTTTTTGCTTACCATATTTCTAGCTCTGTCTTCAAATTTTATATAAACTAAGACACCCTTCCTCTCCTCACTGCCAGTCTGGCCACTTTCATCTACTTTCTTCAATTTCAGCCTCTTGTAGCAGTGATTGCTAAATATTTTCTCATTTTTCCTCTTCAGTTTCTAGTCTCTCATTTCTTACTGTTTACTGAGTTTCTCCGCCTTAAAGTTCCCACAGGTCCCCCAAACTTCAAGTGTCTAAAATCAAACTATCTTATCTCTCAAATTTGCTCCCTCACCGTAGTTGATAATATCACCTCTCACCCAGTTGCCACAATGGAAACCATCACATTTTTGTTCTTTTTCTTCTCATCACTCTCAAATTCTATCACATGCAATTGCCTGACTAAATTTATAAGCCTACATTTATTCATGTTTGCCTGTTTATCTGACACTGTAACATTCCAAAATACCTATATGGTGTACACCAAACTTGGCAGTAAAAATATTGGTTGCACGACCTTTATAAAACTCACTGTGAACATTCCCCTGGGGAATGGGACATTTCGAAGAGAGAATCAACCTTTGGAGTACCTGAAACTGGTGCAGTAAGAAGCTCACATGACTTCCCAACAAGAGAAAAATACTTTTCAAATTAAGATACCATGAAGAGAGAAAACAAACAAATTGATTCAAATTGGGCCCCAGGTCAACAGTCACAAGGTCAGGTGGACAGATGCTTTGTGGTATTGATATGGAATTGAACTATTTCTTACTAGGACAACTCTGTGTTGCTTTGGGGAGTAGAAACAGGGATTTATATGTTCAATAATGGTTAATTATTTTCTAAAAGAATTTTGATGAGGCCAAAGTAAGGGTAACACCAAATGCATTCATTTCACATATGCTTAGGAGACTCTATAAAAGCATATATAACTCATTCTCATTTCAGGCTGAAGTATAACGACTGCTCATGTCTATTTGACTTGTCATGATTAATTGAAAGGAAGGGAATTGCAGAATTGCCGATAGACAAAGCTTTTTACTAAATCCCCTGTGATAATATTTTTCTCTTCTGGCTACCATGGAGATGCCCCATTTTTCATAAGAAGTTCAAGACATTAGAGTAGTGTTGGGACTTTGTCTGACGCTAATCTTGTCCTTATCATCTCTTAATTGGATTGGTGCAACCAAGCACCATATTTATTACCAAGAAAACTATTTTTCTGAACTGCAAATTTTACCTTATAATTTTAAAAAAAGTTGACCTACACTAAAATCTAGAGACTATAATATGGTATATGAAATTTTTTAGTATCGTATTCCAGTTTTTTGCTTTTTCAACCTCATTCTCCTTTACCCATCATGCATTTCAGCCTGTTCCCTATACTTACAATTTTTATGCAGTAACTCATTTGTACATACTCTCTTTTAAAAATTATAGACTTTTTTATAGAGCAGTTCAATGTTAACAGAAAAATTAGGTGAAATGGAGTATTTTCATATATTTCCCTCCTCACCCTTCTTCTACTATTTTTTTAAAAATATTTATTTATGCATACGAGAATTAGGGTATAGGCCAGAGGTGTGGGAGGTAAAAGGACTCACCAAAGACAGAGTAGGAAGCAGAACAGACAGATTGACTCCAGTACACTGCTGAGGGGAGCAGCTGTGAGGCAGGGGAGGTCTGCTGCACCATGTGGGTCACCTCCCTGACTGGGGATGGAATTTGTGCTGCAGTGGCTGCAGATGCTTCATAGTGAGATGCTTAACCTCTTGAGCCACTAGGAAGGTCACCCTTCTCCTACTCTTAACATCTTGCATCAGTGTGGTACATATGTTACAATTGATAAACAAATATTGATATATTACTATTAATTAAAGCACATCATTTGCATTAGGGTATGTTTCTTGTGTTGTACACGCTGTGATTTTGGACAACTATATAAAGACATATCCACCATTGCAGTATCATACAGTATAGTTTCACTCTCTTAAAATTCTACCATATTCCTTCCTCCCTCCCTTTCCAGAACCCTAGAAATCACTGATCTTCTATTTTCTCCAAGTTGTTTCTTTTCCAGAATGTCATATAGTCAGAATCATACAGTATGTGGGTTTCTCAGACTGCCTTTTTTCACTTAATATGTATGTCAAGTTCCTCCATGTCTTTTCATGGCTTGGTCACTATTACTTTTCATCAACTGAGTTATATTTCATTGTCCATATGTACCACAGTTGCTTATTCACCCATCCAACGAAGGGTATCTTGGTTGCTTCCAGATTTTGGCAGTTATGAATAAAGCAGCTATAAACATCCTTGTGCAGGTATTATTCTGCACATAGGTTTTCCTAAGAATTGGATAAATACAAAAGAGCTTGATTTGCGGGTCATAGATTGTTTAGCCTTGTAAGGAACTGTATTCCAAATGTTTGTATCCGTTTTTTTTTTTTCACTTAGCAATGGAATGAAAATTCTTGTCGCTTCAGGTCCTCTCCAGCATTTGCAGTTATCAGGGGGCTGCATTCTGGCCATTCTGATAGGTACATAATGGTATCACATGTTTTAAGTTGAGGTTCATTAATGAGATTTGATTTTGAGCATTTTGTTCATCTCCTCATTTGTCATCTGTGTATCTTTGGTGGGAAGTCTGTTTATGCCTTTTATCTCTTTTACAGCTGGATTGTTTCTTACTGTTGTGTGTTGAGTTCGTTGTATGTTTGGCAAACTAGTCTTTCTTAGATGTGTTTAAAAAAAACTTTCTCCCTGTCTGTGGGTTGTTTGATTCTCTTAATAGTATGTTTGGCAAATAGAAGTTTTTAATTTTAATGAAGTCCAGCTTATACATTTTTCCTTTAATGGATTGTGCTTTTGATGTTTAATCTAAAAAGTCATCCCCAAGCCTGAGGTCACTTAGATTTTCCTGTATTTTTAAATAACAGTTATAATCTCATTTACATTTAGGCCTTTGATCCATTGAGCTCATTTTTATGATGCTAAGGCTTGTTTCCAGATTTTTTTTGCTTGTTATATTGAGTTCTATTACAATTTGTTAAAAAAAAAATCCTTTCCCCTATTGAATTGCCTTGCTCCTTATCAGTGGTCAGTAGACATTATTTGTAGGTCTTTTTGTGGGTTCTATTTCTCTTTTCAGTGCCTTAGCTCTGTGTGTCTATTCTTTCATGAATACTATGATTCTTTATGATAATACTTATCATAATACTATGATTATTGTAGCTTTCTAATAAGCATTATTATTTGGCAGGATGTCTGGTAGTATCTGCACTCCTATTTTATGTTCCTATAATATTGTATTGGTTTAGTACACATATTCTTCTGCTAAGATGACTTATTTCATTAGATATATGACACTAACATAATAATAGTTATATTGAACATGTATTAAACATACATTATATGTCATGCAATGTGCTAACTTCTTATGGTTTATCTCATTTAGTCTTTTTTTTAAAGATTTATTTATTTATGCATACAAGAGCTGGGGTACAGGCCAGAATCCAGGTTGGTGAGAGGATTCACCAGAGACAGAGCGGGAAGCAGAACAGGCAGAGTGACTTAAACACACTGCTGAGGGGAGCAGTGGACCAGGCAGGAGAGGTCTGCTGTGCCATGTGGGTCCCCTCCCTGGCCAGAGGCAGGGATCAAACTTGTGCTGCAGTAGCTGAGGTTTGCTTCATAGTGCATGGCTTAACCCACTGCCACCAGGGAGGCCCCTATCTCATTTAATCTTTTAACAGCAGTGAGTGATATGCAACATTGCTTTATCTATCTGTCTGTCATCTGTCTGTGTATACTTATCTCTTCTATTATAGACACTCAAGCTCATTATCATGCCAAAGGGATTTAAATACTAAGTGAAAGTGCTTGGATTGGGACTCTGGCTTTATAAACTTAACCAGCAGTATATTATTGCCCATATTTACAGATATACATGAAGTTATACATATAAATATACTCTGTGTGTGTGTGTGCGTGTGTATTTATAATCAGACTCCAGATGGGTTAAGAGAGAAATAGAGATCTAGATCAGAGCCAAGATTTTGGTTTCAAACTCCTTTTGGACTGGTCAAAAAACCACAACAAAGCCTAATTTTTGCTGCATTGGCTGCCAGGTGTTAATCTACCTGCCAGAAATTTCACAGTTGGTTTTGCTTTCCCTGTATATTTTCTAGTTGCTTTTTTTTTTTTTTTTAACCTTGAAACACAAATTTTATTTTATTTTTTTCCTTTTTTCTTTATTTGTGTATATTTGACATCATTTGTAGTCCCCATAGAATCCCCACCACCATTTCACCAGTGCACCATCACCTCAGTCCCCTGTGCTCTTTCTGCCCTCATCCCAGTCCCTCTCCCTTCCCCCAAGTTACTTTTAATATATGACATTTCCTAAATAGTGATTAATGTAATAATCATTTACATAATTTTCCTCTCTTTCTAAATGCCACTACTCATTCTTTTCCTCTCTCTTGTTCCTGCATGGAGAAGAATGCTGTGTTTTTTTGGTATCAGGATTTCACTGCAGTATGTGAGAATGAACAGGGAATCCATGAAGGAAGAATAAAGCCTGAGAAGTCCTTGCACTTTTGGAAGCCAGACTGGGTCACTCATGATGCTTTTTGTTCTCTGTCTTTCCATTAGGCTTTTCTTAACAGGGAATTTTTCCCAGGTTGGTTGTTTTTAGAATGACTTCTCAAAGGAAAATATAATTCAGGTAGAGTATGTGCCCCTGCACTCCCTCCAGGGAATAATTTGCATTTTTAAAGATCTTTTTGTCTGGATGACTCTAGTTTACTAAATTTCTGTCTCACCTACCAATAGTGTGCCCCTGGGCATCTCCTCACACCAAGACTTTAAATTTCTAGTCTCAAGTTGTAAGTGCTATTATTTAATTGATGCTGACTACATGCCATACTTGGCATGGGAGACTCTGCAAGCACAATTTCCACAAAAATTCTATGAGATGGACATAATTACACCTATTTTCTAGACAGACAGATTGATAGGTAGGTAGGTCGATATATGGATGGATGGATGGATGGATGGATGGATGGATAGTAAGTAATTTTTAGAAGGTTAATATCAGAGAAAGGACAGATTGCCTTATTATACTTTCTGCCTTGACTTCATTGTTCTTGTTAAATCCTGTTCTTTATTATCTCCATGCTTATATCTTTGACATCATGTTCTACCCTCTGATTATAAGAATGATTCTTACAATCTATAGTTGTTAGATTCATAGAGCAAACATTCTGTGGTTCAATTCTTGTGGCTTGTAATATGTATTTGAGAAATGGCTTCTTTATCTCAGTGACTGATACAGGAAACTTGAATGACTCTAATTAGCTTTTATGAAACCAGATAGTTGAGGTCTTGGCTTGAGGGACAACAAAATTTAAATAGGTGAACTACAAAATCAGATGTAGTATTGAGCCATCTAATAATTTACTGCATATCTTAAGTTGTGATTTGAAAGATGAATTAGTCATTCTCATTTCTTCCCTTTTTGGAATTCTAAATAGCTTGAAAGACTTATACAGCTTCCAGACTGACTTCATTAAAACCAGAAAATAGTTGGTATTTTGGGACAATTGAACATCCTTTATCTAATTATGTTTCAGGTTTATAAAATTATTGAATTGCTACAAAGTACTTTGAATTCTATACAGAGAGCAAAAAATTTTCTAAACCTTTCTCATATTTAGAATGGTTGGACTGTTTTCTGTATCAAATTTTACTGTAAATTCATGGAACTATGCCCCTATATAATACATTGACAATTACATCTTTGTGAGCAATTGTTCTATTAATAAAAACTGAGTAATTAGTTTAATGTTATATATAAAAGTTTTTATGCTTATTTTCGTTCTTTAACAAGATAGTTCCTTTTCCTCCCACTATTGTCCTCCCTCCATCCTGCTGAATTCTTGACCATGAACCACAAAGCTGTATCTGTCTACTGACAGAAGACATCTCACCGCTGCAGATCACAAACTTGTGTCCACAGGAATATGAGATACCTTTGAGGGAACTCTTTCCTGTCATTCAGAACTTCATTCAAGTTTATTCCCACTCTCATATGTAATGTCCTTTGACAATTTCTTTGAATACTAGTCTCCTCAACCTTTTGGGATGTTCTTAGTATGTAAGAATCAGAAATGCTACCGAGTCAACAGAAACTTAAGGGTTAAACCTGCTTCATCACTGAAACATTCTAAGGCAGTGCTCAGGAGGTTAGTGTTTATTAATGACTTTTTTGAACCTGAATTTTATGAGGAATATTTGGGTTTTGCAAGATGACTTGTATAAGGACATTTATTTCTCTTTGTACCATCCATCTTAGGTGACCTGCACTGGAGATTTGGTTGTATCTATTTGAAACTTAGAGAATGTTAAATGTTTTTACATGTGTGCCTTTGTCACTGCAGAGTCATGCTTATTCCAGGAAAGGTAGTAGAGTCAGTCTAAAAATTCATTCTCTATAAATTTGAAATTTAGAGGAAACAAGGGACAAGATTGTGTGGGTTATATCACTTCAGAGTTTCCTCTCCTGATATTAGATAATGAGAGGTATAATCTAAACTTAGTTTACAAATGTTATAATACTTCTTGGGTGTACCTGTCAATAGTCACACATTCAGAAACATGAAGTTTAAATAGTCTAAAAAGACTTCAATTTTATGATCATGAATCATGGCAGCATTTTCCAGACTTTACCCCTTTGAGTTCCTGTTTGATATTGTTCATATGGGCTTATTTTTTTTTAAGATTTATTTTTATTTATTTATGGGTACAAGAACTGGGGTGTAGGCCAAAGATGTAAGGGTGTATGTGAGAGGATTCACAAGAGACAGAGTGGGGAGCAGAACAGGCATATTTATTGAAATACACTGCTGAGGGGAGCAGCCATGAGACAGGAGAGGTCTGCTGTGCCATGTGGGTTACCTCCCTGGCTGGGGATGGAACTCAGGTGTATGGGCTTATCATTGCAGATGATTTATTTCTATTCATATTGAATTGACTCAGTAAACCTAAAAAGTTAATCTCCACTTAAACAATAATATCAGTGAATCACAACTTTGTGTTGCCAGTTATTTATTTCCAATCAAACACATAACTATTGAATTATAAAAAAGTTTCTGAATTGACTAAAATAAAATGCTGCAATAACCACTGGCCTGTCTGTTGCATCCTAAGACCCAGTAGGCTAGCGACTACCTTGGGGACTACACTGAAGATATTCTTGACAGGAAAAGAATGGAGGTTTGCACTGTGAGCCATTATTTTGGGATACATTTGGTTTTAGGATATAAAAGATGTAGAAGAATTCTCATACCTCTGTTCTACCTTTGGTCGCAGTCCAGAAGTTGTTTTATTTTTTAGCCATAAGCATTGATCATGAAGCCAAAACTGAGTAGACACATGCAGCCAGAGAAAAGTGCTAATAAAGCAGCGCCAACTTTGCTTCCTCCTCCTGAGAAATGCAGATGTGTTATTTTCTAAATCAGGAGGTTTCTTAGTGTAGTCGCATTGGGAGCTGTGAGAGTTGTGACATTTCCAAGTCTTTGCTGCTATAGCTGCTCCCTTGCTTTTTTATCTTTGCCACACTGACATCTGCATC
Source organism: Galemys pyrenaicus (assembly GCA_019455555.1). NCBI lineage: Eukaryota > Metazoa > Chordata > Mammalia > Eulipotyphla > Talpidae > Galemys > Galemys pyrenaicus. Next base: position 10,247,532 of record JAGFMF010011712.1, on the reverse strand, counting down.
GGAGTTTTGTTGTGATGCTTTTGACAGTTGTCAGAGAGAATGACCAAAGGACACAGCAGGTAACACAGGCTGTTTGTGTGAAATACTGGGTATGATGCTTGTGCCAGCAAAGGGACAGGGAAGCATGAAACCAAGTGCCAGCTCCTTCCCATGGAGGGATAAAAGGAACCAATCAATGGTTTTCCTCTCAGAGCACCGAATATTTACTGTTTATCAAACAATGATAACTACTATGTTTCTATTTATATGACAGAGGGGCATGAGAATTGTGGCGTGGTTGTTGGGAAGTGTAACTCCTCTAGGTAATTCTCAATTCTATGCCCTTTCTCAGATCCTTGAGCAAAATGGGAAATGGTTCAGTGAAGCCCAAACATTCCAAGCATCCGGATGGCCATTCTGGGAACCTCACCAATGAAGCCCTGCGGAACAAGGTGACAGAGCTGGAGAGAGAGCTGAGGAGGAAGGACGCCAAGATCCAGGAGCAGGAGTACCTTTTGAAGGAGTTGAGGGAGCAGCTGTCAAAGCAGACAGTGGCCATCGCGGAGCTCACAGAGGAACTCCAGAACAAGTGCATCCAGCTGAACAAGCTTCAGGATGTGGTGCATGTTCAGGGAGGCAGCCCGCTACAGGCCTCACCAGAGAAGGTGCCTCTGGAGGTTCACCGCAAGACCTCGGGACTGGTGTCTCTCCACAGCAGGAGGGGAGCGAAGGCTGGAGTGTCTGCTGAGCCAACAACCCGAACCTATGACCTCAACAAACCTCCAGAATTTTCCTTTGAGAAAGCAAGAGTTAGAAAGGACTCCAGGTAAGAAGTTCTCCCCATACACTTTTGACTCAGGTGGCCATATTATGATACCATAGGTGATCCTGAACCATTTGTTTAGATTCTGGGAGAGAGGGTTTTTTTTAAAAAGTTGTGTTTTGAAAAGAAGTCTCCCTTTAAATAGAACTTTTCTTTAAAGCAGGGATTGTGTTATGCCTGGTTTTTGTTGTGTGATATGTGTAACTGAGCATCTGAGTTTATGAAAATCATTTTCATTTTATCTCAAAAAGCCTAGCAGAATGAAGAGATATTTTTAGGAAGTCTAACCTTCTGTCTTTTACAGGATTGGACTTAAAAATATACACAAATCACAGTGAATTATATATGTATATAGTGAATATCGCTTCTGAGTATTCAGTGTGCAAGTGTCATGAAAAAGGAGTAAACTGGTGCCTCGTTCATTCATTCATTCATTCTACAGTTTAAATCAAGCACTTGCCCTTTGCCAATCATTGTGTTAAATGCTGATGATATATCAGGGAATAGATAGAGTATTTCTCATGGGGAATAGCATACACAGAAACAAGTAAACATTGTGTAATTATTAATTGTGATAAATGATATGATGGAAGCCAACACTGTAGTGTGTGATATCTGAGATTAGGGGGAAAGAAAGACAAGGAGACAACAGAATTGGGATTACTGAGGAGGCCTGACTGAGAAGGTGAACTTCACCTGAGATCCTAAGGAGGAAAAGGAGCACAGGTTAGTTGTAAAAGACATTTCAGGCAGAGAGAACAAATAAAAGCTATAATTAAAAAATAAGGATTTAAAAAAATAACATATAAATATTTACTGTAGCACCTGTGCATTCACCTGCATACCTTTGTGTGTGTGTATGCACATGCACTTTATTTTTCTGGCTAGAGTTTGAATTCCTAACCAGGAAGATTGAATGGACACATTACAAGTTAGAGTCCCCCTTTCTGCAATTTTTTTTAATGAGTAAATATTCATTAGTTGAGATTGGGTCCTTTCCCTTCTTAATGTCTTGGCTCAGCTTCAATCTCTTGCAAAATGCATGATTTGTGAGATTAAAACAAATTTTAATTTTTCAAAGACACAAGTAATATAAATCAAGATAAAATATCGGACTTAAATGATTAGCTTGACAATGGAACAATAAAGGAAGGTTAATTCATCAATTTGTGTACAGTACTTGGTACATAGTAAATGACTGAAAATATTTGTTAAGGAAACAAGTCATTCTGGATTATTAATCATTAATACTTTGTGATGAAAGAAATGTGGTTAACATAAAACTTAAGAATTTTTTAACTTAAAACTTTATTAACCAGTTTAGAAAGGTTTTATCTTTACTCTTTTCAAAAGTAATAATTATTAATTTTTAATGGTGTGAATTCAAAAATGTGTTATAAACTTATGCTTTTTTCAAAAATAGAACACCATCCAGTGTTCTTTTTTAATACATCAGAGAGATATGTACACAGTAATATTCTGTTATGCATTATTCTACTCATATGTATGTATTTAATCATAATATTACCTATAGAAAAATTCAAATAGCAATATGCTTGTGTCTAAAAGTGTAAGAGAATTTAATAACAATTCATTTTCTTTAAGTCTCTCCTGTACATTCTACCAGATTTATCCTCTTTAACCAAGATTATATTAAATTATTTTGTCCATCTTGAGGCAAGCACTGTTTTTTGGATGTTAGGTAACAACAGTCTGAAGCAAGCATATATTAGCTGTATTATAACTAGGCAAGAAAATCAGAAGTTATGCACAATTTCTGGGCCAAGCTACCCTCTTTTTTGTTTTTCTGTAGTGAGTGGGACACCAGAGAGGAAAGACATTATAGATCCTAAACAAGAATTTGCAGTGAGTTTCCTCATTATAAAGGAAAACCAGATGGGTGCACATCTGTACTGAGGTAATGAAGAAATGGGCAAGCTGATTCCTTAATGACTAAATCCTGAACAGACCAAACTAGATCATTCAGGCCCTAATAATCACCATCTGTTTTCATAGTCTTATAGTAAGTTGAAAAATTAAATGGAATATAGGAACCACTCATTTCATTGACAGGTTTTGTGCCTCAGTTTCCCCTGCAAAATCTCTCTTTTTGGGTCTGGAATAACTAGCTAAACACAGATAGCTATTGTCATCATTCAGAGATTTAAAATTTCCCAGTCTTTTAACAGTGCTCGATAATATTTCCTGTTTTCAACTAGTTGCAGTTTTTGAGGAAATCCATAAGTAAGGTTTTTGATTATTTTTATGGAATCTATCAAAAATTTTGTAAGAAAGTATTTTCTAGAAATTAGAGCATTTACTGAATCAGTGTTCATTGTTTTGGCTACCTTTTTCACATTTCTACTAGAAACTGGAGAATTTAAGGTATCAGTCAAAATGGCTACTCTGTTTATTCTTAGGTTTGCATGGTTTATCTGTTGAACTTCTATAAAGACTCTTGATTGAATTCATGACTAAATTTGTTTTTACTAAATTTGTTTGTGTGTAAAATTTTGGTGGGAAGGCCATACCTATGGGGAACTATTACTATACAAAGATGACAGGTGATATAAGAAAATAAACACATATATATTTATTTATCATTATATATACATATATATAGAAAACTATATATATAATAAACTTAAGTTCCTCCATAGAAAGTTGTGAGGTGCAACTGAACAGTTTAATTTGCCTCTTCAGCTCCTCCAAGTACACGTCATGGGTATAAGACAAGGGGCTGTTGTGAACAGTGCCATGAGGCAGTTGGCACTTCATATGGAAGAGGAGACAGTCCTATTTTCTCCAGACCATTGTGGTCCCTGGGTTTTCCTCCTCATCTACACTGTTTATCCTCTCCATTCTGATGACTGTCACAGGATGCTGCTTCTGAGTCTTATAATTCTGGTGCTAGGAACCCAACTCCCAGCCAGTGTCAGTGGTGAAATTCCCTGACCTGGACAGATTCTATAAGGAAGGACTCAAATGTTCTGATGGTATTGAGGGACTCTTGAAAGTTGTCTTTTGCAAAATTCAAGGGTTTGTTTTTTTAAGATCCGGTTCTAATATAATTCAGTGTTGTCTAATAGAATTTTCTATTACAGAAAGATATATTCTGTAATGTGTGTTGTCCAATATGGTAGCCAATAACCGTTGTGACTGTGGACCTTTTGAAATGTAGCTGCTGAGAAACTGAACTTTAATTTTTAATTAATTTAAAATGTAAATAGCCACATGTATCTAAGGGCTCTGTATTAGATATCATGGTTCTAGATTGTTGACTGTAACTGCTAATGCTTGAAATGCCAATTGTGACTTAGTGAGGTTTGGGAAAATTTTATTGCTAAAGTGTAAGACCTGTGTTAGCTTTTAGGGTAAAGCCACAGAAAATGAGATGTGCCTGTCAGATCCCCACAACGTGGGAATCACTCTTAGAGTGCACTGCACTGACAATTTATCACAGCCTTATGTGGTGACTTGGCTTCATGCCCACTGACCAGTTTAGATCTTCAGAAGAGCACAACTATATGGGCATGTAGCCTGTTTCTATTACAGGTACTCAGCCTTCCAGGATCGTAAATCATGATGAGTCAGAGTACCACAGTATATTGTGTACTCTGATCTTGGATTTAAATTTAATATGGTGAACATTAGAAGACTTTAGAGCTAGAAAAACCATAAAGTTTATCTCATCCTAAACCCTTACTGGAAAAGTGAGGAGACAGGTACGAGGATGTTGCGAAATATGCTATGGGAAGTGACAGAAATAAGAGTAGACTAAGACTCTTGACCATTTATTTTTCCTTCTACAACCCTAATATTCTTAGTACTCTCTATAAAGATGAAAGACCTCAAGCAGACCAGTTTGGGCAGCAGTCTGCTTTATTATGGCATGCCCTACTAACTGGTAGTAAGAACAGTGATTCCTCCTGGTATCTTCTGACTTTTTCCAAGCAAAGGTAAGCAGAGCTCACCTATTGCAGCAGTATTCAGCAAGTGCTGGATCCTCAGAGCACAGGCTTATGTAAAAAGGACACAAAAATGTGTCTGATTCATCTTACAGCACAGGCTGTGATGTGCATGGAGGGGCTGGAATGGGTTCCCCAATGAATACAGTGCTTCGCAAGTCTGAGAACTGAGTGTCAGGCAAAGGAGGAAGAGAGCCCAGTGTTTCTGTCCAGGTCTGAGTTTCCTTGAGCACCAAGACAATCATGCACCCAGAGGTCAGATCTTCTGCTGAAATTAAATTTTCTGCTCACGTAGACATTGTTTAGCAAACTTCAGTTCTGGCAGAGCAAAATTACGACCTCATACTGAATGTCTGGTGGAACATGGACAAATTAACCAAAGACATCTGGCAAGTAGCTGGTATGAAGCTCTTTTGCCCAGAACACTTAAACTATCATTTGAAACTATTGTTCCTCTGTGAAAAGGAGATAAAACAAAGACTTGCCAACTGACTTCAGATGTTGACTCTAGTTTTAGTTTTAGGAAGCACAATTAGTTTTGTTTGTCACTCCCACCCAGGAGCAGAATAGGTAGAAGTGGAGCATGCTAATGAGTCACCCATTAAAATGAAATGTGGGAAAGGAGTGAGGAAGAGTATGCTTGCTATTTTTGTGCTTCCTTTCCGAAGCAGTGCTGAACATTTGAAAGTGCATTATAGAAATGGACTTCCTTTATTGAACAGGAGTGTTTCTATAGATTATCAATAACAATAGCTATATTGTAGAGCACTAATTATGCTAGGCATCATCCTCACCATGTCACATTTGCCGGGTTATTTAATCCTTTCAACAAACTTTTAAGATCGATAATACTATCACCTTCATTTTATGTATGAGGAAATGGAAGTGTGAAGAACTAAATAGCTGTCTACGGTTACATAGCTTTTAATATTGCAACCAGAACTCAAAACCAGATAATCCGCTATCTAAGTCTCTTTAACAACTCTTATATACCATTTTTCTGAGATGAAAATTAGAGGCAGACTCTTCACATTTTACTCAGGCAGCCTTAAAAAATATTAAATAGATAATTAGATACAGCTATTTCACTAGCCCTTTTTGGTATGATTGCAAACAACTCCTTGCTATTGTTATTTCTTCCTGAAAATTATGCTTCCAGAAAGTGTTGCCTTGTTATCACTTTGCAGCAGAGGAAAATTTTGCTGGGGGCAGAGAAGGAGAGAAACTTCTTTTTTCTTCATGGAGTAAGGATTTAGATATTGCTGTATGAGAGGCTCTCTAGATTTTGCATAGATTATTACAATATTTTAAGGGTGTATGTACAGACTCATTTATTGGTCAAATATTTAAAATATCATATTTATGCTTATAAAAATGATTGTCTTAATCTGAATCTCCAGCAAAGCAAAGCAAAGTATGACACTCCTTATAGAAGGGAAGGAAAAGAAAGGTTTAATTGTGTGGTGAACTGATAGTCAAAAGTGGGGGTGATAGTCAAAAGCCAGCCCATGTGTGTGGTGAAAGTTGTCAGAAGAGTTGAGAACAGAAGGTTATGTCTTATAGTATAATTTGGACATCTAGATCCCAGCTAATTACTCAGGGGTGAGATGAGAACAACTAGCTAGATGTCTGTTGTTTTCTGTACATTATCTAAGTGAAGATGGAGTCTTGCCTAACAAGGCAGTTGTTGCTTTCCCCTTGAAGTGGAGAGAAAATGAAAGCTCAGTCTTTCTACCACTTTCTGAAAGTCATGTATCATAGTTTGTGGAACTGGGTTGAGACCTCAGTGCCTGCTGTGAAAATGTGTTCTCTCTCACACCTCTCCATGCAAATGCTCCTCTTGGAGCTGTGTGGTTTAGGGGCTTGTGGTGGACTGTTAAAATTCCCGAGAAAGGGAGAAGTGAGCAGCATCAAGCTGGAGAACCTTCCTAGAATAAGTGGCCATGTAGGTGAAATTACAAAGGTTTGACAGGCTGACTGAGTTCCATACCTCTCACTTCCAGTCTCTGCTGGACACCCAAAGCTCTGGGCTCTAACTCTCAGACTCTCAAATTATCTTCTGCTTAGTTTATAGCTGCCCTTTGCTCCTTCTCACTTTATCTTCAAATCTTGCAGCCTCTCAGTTGTTAGGTATTAAGAAAATTGCTTAATTAGGCTTCAGAAAACACTCAGGACTCAAAGACATATTGTTTCAAATAGTCAAAAGTCTTAGTGTTTGTTGTGGACACTCACCTGACTCGGCCTCCCCTCGCCTTGTGGTCTATAATCCTAAATCCTAAACATGCGCTCTGATATTTTTATACTACATGAAAACCAGAGAGTTGTTTGACCCAGTAGCTTGGCTAATAGCTATAATGTCCAGGATTTCTCCTCTTCAAATGAACACCGTCAGTTCAACAAATATTATTGAATATTGAGTATCTCGTCAGTGAAGCTTGTTTTTTAATATTTTCTTCTCCTTTTGCTTCCTTTTATTTTCTGTTTCTTTTTGTCTATCCTGCCCCCATTTCTTCCACTTTTACCTTTATTTTTTTCCTACCTGATTTCCCCCCATTCTCAGTATCAGTCCAACAGGATTAGGGCCAACATTACCAATTTCAAGTGTCTCTTATAGGCCAGTCACAGTGAGCCTTGACCCACAGAGTGTTATCTCATTTATTTTCACACCAAACCAATGCTTTAGTGCAATTATGTGAGGCTCAGAAAACATAAGTAACTAGTCTATTGTCATCATTTATGCCAAAAGCTGTATCGCCTCACCTGAATGTCGGCTAGGTGAGGAGACAACTGCCATTCAGTCAGAATGACTCTTACACCTATATTCTTTTTATTTTACTTGATAGTTTATAAAATAAAAGGGTATATATAGTAGTTTTTGGATCTTCTTGGCCTCAAATAAGTTAGTGTTGGTGCATCTAGCAGCTGGCTTTCAGTCACTGAACTGGAGGCCTAGCAGGAGCCACCATCCCTCCTTATTTTTTTTCTAAATGGTTACTGCCCATTTTCTTGCTAAATTCCCAGGGAAGTGTATAGTAGAAATAGTATACTTGAGAAGATCTTTTTCTCCTTGCTGGATTGATCCAAGCAAAGCATGGACACCGACCTTTGTCACTTAATAGCAGTGTGGTCAATTCCCAAGGAATCTTCCCTTTTCATCCTGGAAGCCTGGACTGTTCTGCTCCTGACACTTGACTTTTTCTGAGGTTTAAAGTGCAATAAAATTTTTAAGATGGAGGAAAAAACTGAAGTCAAGGATAAATCTTTTCACTTTTTAAATTCTTTTAGGATGAATGTTTTATTTAAAAGATAAATCTCTTGTATTTATCCCTTGACTAAAAATGATTACTTTCTTTAAATAAAAATAATTAGCCTCTTCCTATCCCTGTTAACACCCCTTAGAAATCCTTAGAAATATTTGTTAGTTGTAGATTTTTCAATGTGATCTTGATGTTATTTGAGACCAATAGTCAGGAATATCTTCATATAATTCGTACTAAAATGTGAATGATTAGGAACTTCCAATTTCCATTTAATCCTTTCAGAGTATTTGCTTGCCATGCCAAATTACTTTTAACTGGAAAATGTTGAGCATCAGTTTTGATAGTCTTTTGGGTATTTATAGATCCAGCTCTGGGAAATTAGAAAGAAAAAAAATCTGTAGTTTTTAATCCCTCTCTCCAGAAACATGACAAAAAGGGAGGTAAAATGGGAGCAGAGCAAGTTACTAATTAAAACTTCTTGGAAAGAGAAACTTGAAAATCAACACTTTTTCTATAGCTGCCTAACTTGATACCACAAGTTTAGCAGCTTCAAACACACACATTTTTGACATGAGTGTTTCTATGGGTTGAGGCTGAGCATGGTTATTTAGGTCATTGGCTCTGGATTGCACAAGGCTGCAGTTAAAGCATCAGTTGGCTGTCCTTCTTTCTAGAGCTTTCTAGAAGTAGCTTTGCTAAGTTCATGTGATTATTGACCGAATCAGTTCCCTGTAGATATAGAACCAAAGTCTGCATCTTCTTGCTGGCCGCGAGTTGGATTTGCTCTAGGCTCCTAGACACCACCGAGTGTTCTTTGTCTTATGTCCTCACAACATGGTAAGCTTAGTTCTTCAAGGACAGTTAGAAATTCTCTTTACAGTTGGATAAAATGAAGTCTTATGTAACAAACAAGGTGTGACATTCCCATCACCATTGCAACATGTTGGAGAGGAGCAAGTCATGGGTTCATCCCCACTTTAGGGAAGGGAATCATACAAGGATTTGATACCAGAAAGTGGAGATCATGGGGTCATCTTAAAATTCTATGCACCTACTGTTCCCTTTGTTTCTCTACTGGGGAGACTCTGGCTAAGATTATTGACCACACTGGATATGTAGTCTTCTACATGCATGCTCAGAGCATCCTTATTCACAATAACCAAAACATGGAAATAAGACAAATGTCCATTGATGGGTAAATAGACAGACAAAACACAGTTTGTACATACAAATGAGATATTGCTCTTCCTTAAAAAGAAAGGGAATTTCTTTCATTTTTATGCTACAACAACATGAATGAATCTGAAGACATTATACTAAGTGAAATAAGTCAGATAAAAAAAGACAGCTGTTGAAGTATTCCACTTATGTGAAGTGCTTAGAGTGCTCAAATTCACAGGAATTATGTAGAATGGAGGTCTCCAGGGGCTGAAAAATAGGGAGAATGGGACTTACAGTATGAAGTGGGTACAGTTTTAGTTTGGGAAGATGAAAAATATTCTGCAGATGGATAGTTATGAAAACTGCAGAACAGTGAACCTTGAATATCATGGCCCTGAATTAGACACTTAAAAATCCTTAAAATAGTACAGTTTTAGTTATATGTATTTTACTACAGTTTACAAAGAAGGCCAGAGTCCTGAGATGGAATTGACAGCCTGCCCCTATGTGCAGGCCATGTTGCAGGTCCTCTGGTTCAGGATGCTGGGAAGAGGGAGAGAGGGGCGATGATGTTCCCATCTCTATACCTACTTGTTATAGTGCAAAGGAAGATAAGGTATGGCAGAGTCCTCTGACTGACAAGCAAACATTAATTGCTTATTGTTAACCATTTATTGCTAGCTGCTGAATAGTAATTGATGAATTGTTGGATGGGTCTTCAGTGGAGCCTCATCTCCAGTGTTGGAATCTCCCTTGCAGGTCTCTTGTTTAAAACTAATATTAACCAAAGTGTATGTTGTAATCATTTGATGAGTATTACAAAGCACTGATTTCCAGGTCCAGCCCCCGGAGTCTGAGTTCATCGAGGTGGGGATTCTGGGCATCATGATCTATAAAAGCTCCCCTGATGATTCAGTGTGCTGCAACCATTGAGACCACATTGCAATAGGAAAACACTTCCCTGCCACTGGCTCCAGGACACCTCAGTTTGATGATCTAAAAGCAGTACCCTCTACAGACATTTAAGGAACTTCTCACCATTCCTAGCTAATTACCATGCAGCACAATGACAATTCTGCATATCACTGAGTATGTCAGATGCAATTCATTTTAAATGTTGGTTATTTCGAACATTTCATTGTTGAACTCAGTTCTTTGATGCTCACAGGAATAGGATCATCTGTATATATTTAAGAGCGGGAGAGGGAAATGTTTGTTGTGAGCATGAAATAACAGTAAACATGATTCAATTACAAGCATACTAAATTACATGGACTAAATAGGTTCTGAGAGCTGACAGCAGAGAGTCATGCTCGTTTTCTGATTACCCATGGACTGACCTCATCTTCCTCATGCTAGTTTCTCAAATTATGCACTTGTGCCTTCATTAGTTGTTTTGTTTTTGGGTTTTTTTTCCTGATTGATCTGCTACTCAAAAGATTTTGGGAGGGTGAAATAGAGTTGCTCATCCTGTTCATCATCTATCCCTGTTTCTTAAACGAATGATATTTCCCACCATAGACTACACCTGTCTTTATTCCCAGGTGTTTTAAATGAGGAGGAAGAATTTGAGAGTCCTTTAACATTCTTAATTTTGTTGAGTTCCTACTATGTGCCAGGTGCTGTTCTAGATTGGAAGTAATAAGAGGATGAAGAAAGCATAATCACATCTTTGAAGATCACAGTCTCTCTTGAGAAATTAAAATGCATTGTAGTCTCGTGTGATTAATATTTAAAGAGACAATGATACAAAGGAAAGAGGGTGTGATCAGGGAAATCGCCATAGAGAAATGACCTTGAACTGGGTTATGAAGGGGTAATGTACAGCAGGGACACTGGACAGACAGGCCATTCTCGGCTTTACCAATCCTGTGAAGAATCTCCTTAAATAAATAAAGGCAGGTCTTAAGTATAGACGTTTTAGAGCTGTTCTAGTGCAAAGGTTTTTAAATTGCTTCTAACTTGCTGACTTGTAGTAAAACCATCCCTTATACAATATATTGATGTGCCAAGCTTTCATCTACACGGTTTATATTGTTACCTAATTTAATCCTCACAGAAACACTATGACCTATAGACTGTATTTATTGTCATTTAGCACTTGAGGAAAATCCACAACTAAGTGACTTGCCCAGGGCTCCACTTAGTAACTGGCAGAAGTAGAAATCAAATCCTGGCATTCCAGCTTCAGGACTTGGTGCCCTCAACAAATACACTTTACAATATGCTTCTCTTTATATAGATCATTAAGCTATGAGATGATACTTACAAGATGTCTCTGTAGATAAGAGAGAAGGGGGAGGCTGCTGGCTCCTGCTTTGTACCAAGCCTTATACAAAGAAGGTTGTAAGACACATGCTCTGACCTGACGAGAACAGTGAGAACACAGACCTCCACTGTGTAGAACCAGGGAAGGAGGGCTCAGTGGACTTTGACAAATTAAACTTCCTGATGTAATTTAGAGGACAAGAATTTATTGCTTAAAAGAATGTTGACTATGTAAGTTGGGGAGTATAAAAGGATTACTAGAAGATTACTGAAGTAGCCATTAATGGGCATGAGTTCAAGATCCAGCCCTATGGAAAGAACTTTGAACTCAGCAGAGGGGCTTGGCAGTGTCTCTTTGTAGATCCCCTTGCTTCCAGAACATTTTCCAACCCATTCTTCCTTATGAAAACATGCTAGAACTACTACTGTTGCCAACTACTAAATGCCATATTTAGGGAGCCTTATCTTAGTTAATGTGCATATACACTAGGAAGTGTATATGGTAACTCTGCTGTGAAATTCAGAAAGGTTCAGTGATATGTCCAAGTCACACAGCTAAAAAATGGCAGAGATGAGATTTGAACCTAGGATTTCTGAGTCCAAACCCATATACACATTTTATTTTTCAAAATGAATTTTTCATTGATGTCCACAAATCATAAAGTGATTACATCCATGTAACAGACAGATCAGGAAGTAGAACATTACCAGCACCTCAGAAGCTCCTCCTGCTCCCTTCTAACCTCTCCCTCAGAAATAGCGACATCTATACATATTTCCTGGTTTTCAAAAATTCTAGTTACTCTACTTTGCTTTTACAAAAGAACCACATTAGTACTTATTTCACTAACCAAAAGAGATTTAAAGTTGATTTCTGTGTTTCCACCCAAAGGTGAGAAGTGAAAATGTTCTTCAGTGTTTCTTGCAGCAACCATACGGGAAGCACCCCAGGTGGCAGGAGTGGCATTGCCAAGTTCCTTCCGGCTGACCACTGTATATTCTGTATTATTCATAGTAGTCCTGCTTCACTGTATATAACTGTTATTCGATTTTTTTGGGTCTGGTGTCACTGAAAAAAATTTCCATATAAATTAATGGTTAATTATTTCCTCACATCACACTGTTTTGGCTTACAAAAGACTTCATAGGAATGCTCTATTTTCAGATAGTTGGGAAAACCTGTATTGTAAATAAATTTTTGCCTATTTTTTTAAAGAGTTTTTCAATAGTCTCACTTCCTCCACCTCTCCATCTGCTTCTTGCGATGAATTTATTAGTTCTATTAATCTTTTCAAATAACCTATTTTGGACTATGTTGATTTTCTTCATTACACTTTTTTTTCTGTTTTATTCTTCCATTTTGTCATTTCTTTTTCCCATTTTCAAGACCAATTGTCTGTCTTTTCCTAGCTCTTTGAGAGGCACACTTAACTTTTTTCTCATTCCTAATATACATTTCCCACTTAGTATTTATTTAAATGAAGTTCTCAAGCTTTGATAAGTCATGGTTTTATTATTTATTTCAAAATATTTTGACTTCTGTTGATATTTAACCTCTGATCAATGGTATGTTTATAAATGTATTATTCACATCCTCAAACATTTGAGAATTTTCTGTTTATTGTTTGTTATTGATTTCTAGCATAATTCTACTGTTTTCAAAGAATAAACTGTATTATTTATTCATGTGAAATTTATTGATATTTGCTTTATAGTTCACTAAATGGTCAGTTTTCCTAAAGATGCAATGTGCACTTGAAAAGATTATTATGAATTTGTTGAATAGTCTTTTTAAAATATCAATTATGTCAAGAGATTAAGTAAAGTTGAATAATAATTTATTTAACTTTTTTATATTTTCAAACTGAATTTTTTCTGCTTATTCTTTTTGTTACCTAGAGGGATGGATTCAAATCCCCCCAAATATATGAATATTTATTTATTATTTTGATTTGCAAAATAATCTATCAATTTGATAGTATCTAATTAGCTTACTGATATCAATATGAAATATACATCTTTTTTCCAGAAATGTGTTTTTCTTTTAAAGTCAGTATCAGGGCCTCCCTGGTGGCCTAGTGGGTTGAGCAGCACACTGTGAAGCATCCGCATGGCACATCAGAGCTAGTTCGATCCCCAGCCAGGGAGGGGACCCAAATGGCACAGCAGACCTCTCCTGCCTTGCCCGCTGCCACCCTCAGCAGTGTCTTTCGGTAAATCTGCTTGTTCTGCTCCCCGCTCTGTCTCTGGTGAATCCTCTCACCTCCTGCAATCCTGGCCTGTACACCATATCTTATATGCATAAATAAATCTATCTTTAAAATATATAAAATAAAGTCAGTATCCTTATAATTGATATTTATAAAAGTAGTATATAATTTTCTACTCTTTTACTTTCAAAATATTGTATCAGTCTTTAAGCAACACATAATGTTATTTCCTTTTTAAGGAAATCCGTTTAATCAAACGGACAAGCATATCTTTTAATTAGGACATTTAGTACATATATCTTTAATAGATACAATGTAAATATAAAATATTTGGATTTAACTAGCATATTACTGTTTGCTTTTTCTTTAAGATTTATTTATTTATGTATGCAAGAACAGGGGTGCAGGCTAGAGATGGGGAGGGTAAGAGGATTCACCAGAGTCAGAATGGGGTAAAGAACAGGCAGATTGACTGAAATACACTGCTGGGGGAGCAACTGGCAAGATAGGAGAAGTCTGCTGCCCATGTGGATCAACTACCTGACTGGGGATCAAACTTATGCTGCAGTGGCTGCAGACACTTCATAATGCAGCGCTTAACCCCTTGTGCACCATGGAGGTCACTACTATTTGTTTATCAATTTTCCTCTTTTTTTTGGTCTCTTTGTCTAATTTATTGACATTTCATTTGATTGATTAGATATAGTTTATTATTTCATTTTCTTTTCTGTTAACTTTATAGCTAAATATTCTTTGGCTAACCTAATATTATTATTTAATTAAATTACAGATAGAGATTAGTAATTTTATCAATTGCTGACTTTAAGTTTATGTCAATTCCATTTATTGACCATCTTGCTTGCAATTTTGGCTGTTGCTCTCATACGTTTTACTTATATATTTTAAAATAAACAAGCTCTTATACAAACTTACTTTTTCGATTGATCTTCCTTCTAACATTTGCTAACTTTCATCTGCGATCACTTCCTTTTGTTACCAATAGAATAACATTTTGAAAATGTGTTCATTTTGCTTTCCTTTTTGAAGACTATTTTCATTGGGAAGGATATTGACATAGGCATTTTGAGGTATTTGTAGACATTCTACTGCCTTCTGGCTTCCATCATTTCTGTTGAAGAGTCAGTTAGTCCCACTGTTGGTCATTTGAAGGTCTATTTTTCTGCAGCTGCTTTATAGATTTTCCTTTTTGCACTTAGGTTTTATTGATTTACTTATTTTTTATTTACTTATTTTTATTTACTTATATATTATTTACTTATTTTGTTATTGTTGCTCCACTGTCCATTATTCCCAATCTTCTATTTAGATATATTCTACCTCCAAATTCTGTTTCTAGTGTTTTTCAACTGTATCTTATTCTATTTAAAGCCCATCTTTTGAGTCCAAGTACCAGATATTGTACTGGTACTTACTGGTACTTACTCGATTCTGCAATGTCTGTTTGATTTTTAAAAAAGATTTATTGTTTGCTGACTTTCTCCATTTTGTCCTTGATATTATCAAATATATTACTGGGTTGTTGGAAAAGTCATGATACATTTTCTTTTTTGCAAAGAAAAACTGTATTATGACTTTTCTGACAACCCAATAATTACTATTATATTAAAGTCTGAGTCTGATATCTATAGTAACTTGCTCTGCTTTGGGTTTGTTTTATTTTCTTTTTATTCTTTGGTCTTCAGTCATTCTTTTTCTCCTGGTATTCCTGGTAGGTTTTGATGTCATTCCAAGTATCCCTTAAGGACTCTGTTATGCCAGGTGACATCGGCAGAGAAAATTTAAGTCTTCAGATTTTGTGAACACACTACAAAAAATATATTTACATTTGCCTCTGGCAGGCAGTTAGATAGGGACAGATTATTTTAGCCAAAAGCCGGAATTTTATTATTATTTGCTCAAAATAGTCATTTTGAAATTTGTTTTCAGTCTTTTTCAGAACTAGTCTATTTTTGGTTAGTTCTGAATCTTAGGTTGCAACCCTTTATATATCTCATCTGAAAATTTGGATTTTTATCAAAATCCTTCTTCTATGGTGTCTTGGACACTTAACTTTTGTCTTAATGCTTTGAAACTGCCAGAACCTTCCTTATTGCTTCCTATACACCAGCAAATCCCCTGAAGAGAAAAACAGAGGTAATGTCAAACTCATATTCTCTTGCTGATCATGGCTTCACAAGCCATTGCTATGTTGATAGGCCTACAGTGCTTTAAAACATGTTTTAAATTTATTTAAATTTAAATAAATTATATTTTAATAATCTATTTATCTTTGTTTCCAGTCAGCTTTTGTAGTTACTTTGTGTGAGCTGGGAGACTTGTGTTGATAATAACTAACCTATCATAGCTGTAGGAGATGTTGCAAAGTCCATACTCTTCATCACCCCTATAAGGTGCTTCTTAAAAATTCCACACAAGATCCACTCCCAAGAATTTATAACCTAGTTTAAAGAAAAACTCATAGAAAGAGCTTTTTTTCCAATAGAATATTACAATACTACACTAAGTTAAAAAGATCTGGAAAGTTTTTAAGGTCATAGGCCATGCTTAATTAATTTTTATATTCTAAATAAATGCTTGATATGATTTAGTGAATGTTTGAAAACTTGCTGAATTGAATAGACAGAATACATTCACTCCAAGAGTTTAGAATAGAATAAAATGGTTAGGTGGTCCGTAATATTCAGAAACAGTTTTTTAGATTGTTATGGTTCCTTGGTACATGCATTAAGTTTAAGGAGTTGAGGAGAGAAGAAACAAGTCAAGTCAGTGGAGAAAACATGTGCCATGCCTGAAAATAAAGCTGAATTTCAGCTACATGTAACAAATGATTGCTTTTGGGGAATAAGTACTAGCCAGATTGAGACAAATTATGTGGTGGGGAATGGAAAGGTTATGAGATACTGGGCAAAGGTTTTTGACAGTACTTCCTTGGAATGTTAGTAGAAGTGAAAACAACAATAACAACAACAACAAAAACAAAACAAAGAAATGAGAAGACATTGAGGTTTGGGGAACATTTGTTTAAATAGATTTGCTACAAGATTTCTTTGAATCTTTAACACGTACACTGTGAATTTCCAAAATTGTTCAAACTTAACACACTATTGCTTATGAAGAAACAGACTTTGTGGAATTTAGTTTGGGTTATGTGAACATTGAGAAAACACTGGCTAGAGTGTTAAATTAGCACAAAAGGTCCATGAAAGCTGAGTATTTTGGTATTGTTAACAGTTCTACCAATTGCATTGAGAATAATCATCTAGCAAACATATTTTTTCAGTATATTTTAGTGGAATAAATTATTGGTTCTAGCAGATGAAGGAAGAATGAGATCATGTTGAAGTCAGTGTTTTAGCAGGATTAATCTGAAATACCAAGACTGTATACTAAAAAGAAGCTTTAAAGCTGTCCTAACTTAATGTTTTTCTTGGTTTATGGTGACATCCTTGATAATGAAAACTAAACGGGCTGCACCAAAAATAGATAACTGGATCAAGAAAATGCGGTATATTTATACAATTATTCAGCAATCAAAAAAGATAACTTAGAGCCCTCACAAAAACATGGATGGAGTTTGAAGGGATTATGCTCAGTGAGATAAGTCAGAAGGAAAAAGAAAAATACCAATGGTCTCACTTATAGATGGAATATAAGGGAATCAAGAAAAAAAAACATCAATAACAAAAAAACACAGCACAACAAAACAAAAATAAACAGACAACTACAGATCAGAGACATTCTGCAGGAAAGAGGAGGATTGGGCTCAAGGCAGGGATGGGAAGAGCACAAGGGACTATGGTGACGGTGCACGGGTGAATTGGTGGTAGAAATTCTATGGAGACTACACCTAGAAAAGAAAGCAAACATTGTAAGAATAAACAAATAAAATTAATGTTTTATTATTATTATTAATAAAATATAATACTTTGCAAAGAGAATTGATGAGATTTGATAAGGGATAAAGTAAAGATGGAGGGAAGTTCCCAACATAACATGCTTTGAGAATTTAGCTGACTTTGAGGATAACAGTATCTCAGAAGAAGGGATTTCTCTTTAAGATTTTATTCTGTTTCCTTCATGTTGCTTAATGAGTTCATAGATATGGTCATGAAGTTAGTATCTATTCTATGAAATTTTGTCTTCTGTTTGAGAGAATATTATGTATAGAAAAAAGTCACTAGTATTCAAGCACTAAATCTGGTAATTGGAGAGAATTTGAATAGAAAATATGGGAAAAATCCTATTAAAAATCACATTGAGTTTGAGTGAGAACATATTGCTGATATACAAGAATTCTGACTTAGCCCCAACAGCAACTTCTCTTCTAGATTAATTATATGATATCTACATATAAAGTATTTAATTAAATTATTGAATTTATGTTAATAAGGACTGAGTAATTATTTTGAACTACTTGTTTCTCAAAAGAAAACAGATTATAAGATTATTAGTGAGCGAGCATTGGATTTGTGGAAGGAATAGGTTATGAGATTGGAAATGTAGCTTCTCTGTAATCTAGGTATATGAAGAGTCCAAACCAAGGCAAATCCAAACTACTACCATCACTCCTTCTGTCTCATTAAAGCCAGGGAGTCTCCAATGTAGCTGATTTCTCCAGCCAAAAGAGACAATGGATGGAATAAAAGCAGTGTAGATTGTAGACTGACAAACTTAGTTTTATATCCTATGTGGAATAGGTCTATCTATTGTTAAGTAAGATTTATTATCTTACAGGATAGTGATATTAAACAAAATATAAAATAACTGGTCCCAGTGATTCTGTGCATGCATGCATACATCAGTGAATGAATACTGTGTTGTAGTCCCATAAATATACCTTCTACCTATCAACCAGATATGCTTTCCATCTAAAAGTCATGCGTTCTTTAGTAGTGCATCTGAGGATCCTAGGAGATGTTATGTCTGGTAACAACAATTAGGAGTAATAATAAAATTGGTGTGATAATGATTACCAGGAAAATATTCAAAATATTTTACATGTAAAAGTGTGACATAAAAAGGATCAGGTGCCAGTGAGGCTAGAAGAAATATGTTCTTGTTGGAAAAGTTGTAAGTATATTGGTAGTAATATGAAGAATCATTATAGCAAAATACAGATTTCATTGATTGTAACTAAAATCTCTTTTCCATTACACCAGTGAGAAGAAGCTCATTACAGATGCCCTCAATAAAAATCAGTTTTTGAAGAGACTAGATCCTCAGCAGATCAAAGACATGGTGGAGTGCATGTATGGGAGAAATTACCAGCAAGGGAGTTATATTATTAAGCAGGGAGAACCAGGAAACCATATCTTTGTGCTGGCAGGTGGGTTTCATATATTTTTCTAGTTATCATATAACAAATATTTTCCCAATTATGATTTTTTTAAGCATTGTGCAAAAGTTTATTCTCGCCATAAAAAATGTGCCAGCTTGAACTCATGAAATAGTAACATTGCTGATCTACTCATGATAATAATACTTGATATTTAATGAGTGCTTTCTGTAAGTCAGGCTGCATGTTGAGCCCTTAGAGAGATCTTACTTCATCGTCTCACCAACTTTTAGGCAAGTGCTGTTATCTTCATTTTAATAATTATAATTAACAATGATGATAATGTCACAGAAAGGCTATGTAACTAACCCAAGGCCACACAGAGTACTTGAGTGGTGGGAGTAGAATGCAAACTTAAGAGAATCTGACTCAAGAGTCTGTATTTTAATCACAGTGCTACTCAACAACTATAAAAAGCATTCCCACTCAAAATTCTGCACTTACGTTGAAATTTTTAGGTAATTGTACCAGGTTAAAAAAATATTTTTTTGCAGGTTGTGATATATTTTATGTGTCAGTGATTTGAAAAGGTAATCAAAGTATATTTAATCATTAGACAAATCCAATGAAATGACTTAAGATTAAAACTAATGTTATTAGAGTCACTTAAATGCTTACCTCCATGTATGGTCACTGCTTATATGCTGAGGAGACTATAATAGCCAGCTAGGTAGAGGCTTTATTTCTCAAATGCATATGCCTTACACTGATACTCAAATATTTCTTTTACATATAGAAACAAGAATGAGCTACACAGGACTTATTGAACACCCTGCAAACTTCTGAATTTCTTCAACTTTTTGAGTTGTAGGGAAAAAAGTTCAGCTGGCTTGCCAGATGGAGTTGAAACCCTTAGATGTGCTATTGTCTCTATTTTGCATTGCAGTTCCTGGCAATCTAAGCAGTGCTTTTATGATTCTTGTTTCCTTGGGACCTTAGGAGTGAGGCAGAAGTTGCCTCTCTGAACAAGTTAATAAACTTGTACTATTCATTCTGTGTATAAAAAGGTTGTTTTCAAATACTTTGATTCTTTAAACATGCCAATTTCATTTTAATTGGTCACATATAATTTGTCATGTACATTTTTGTAGGCACCTTTAAAACTTCATAGTCATTTCCAAGTCATTATTCTAAGATGGAAATTAGAATATGAATTTAACCAGCCTCAAGGTTCTAGGGGTGGGTGATCCAGAGCAATTTTCTCCTCTTTCAAATTTTTCCCTTGGCTGTTTCCCCTCTACTTTAGCACTACCAGATTAGAACTGTCAATACTAGAACTTCTGACAAGAGAAGATAGGACATTCCAAATATTTATGGAACCTGATAGGAAAGGCTGAAAAGGTCAAATCAGCTCACCTTGTTCCTTGTCTGTAACTCTGATGAATGGCTTGGGGGAAGAAGAGTTTGAACAGAAGTCAGCATCAATACAGCCATTGAAATCAAGGCTATTACATATGTGGAATGAAAATTGGACAATTTCTTATCTGAATTATGGTTTATCTAAAACCAAATTGCCTGATTTTATAGACTGAAAAAATTTATTTATTTAAAAAAAAACTTCCTTTATAAAATACAGCATTAATAGCAAATAGTAAAACACATTTAGCTTAAGTTTTTGATATTCCATCTAATTCTTCAATTTTGCTAAAGACCCATGAGCCATAACCAGTGAGAAAAAATACTTGAAATTCATTGAGATTCATGGTAGCAACTCAGTGGCACCACTAAGAAGTGTTAATAAAATACAGTTTAGTTGTAATGAGAAATTATTGTATTTGGAACCAAAACAGTTTATTTTTTAATAGAATATAAATTCTGTCAGAATAAATGTCTTTTCTGTTTTGTTCACTGTGTTTCTCTGGCATGAAAACCAATTCCTGGCACAATGTAGGTACTCAGATAAGATTTGTTGAATGAATCTCTGGACAGAGATGGCCAGAGATACTTAGTGACATTAGGAAAAGGAAAGATTGATTAATTCTTCAAAGGAAAGAGAAGTGACCCCACCATTTTTCTTCCTCTAAGTATGTAGGTCTTTTTGGAATATGATTTTAGTGAAAGTTTTATTTGTATGTGTTTGAAGGAAAAGAAGAGAATTGCCAGGGTTCAAGTATTAAGAGGGGGTGAGCTATCTTTCTGTTTTGACCCCCAATCTTTGGTTAAAGATTAGTATCAACCACTCTTTTTCTTTTTTTTTTATAAGATTGTTTTTCTTTTTTAAAAAATTTATTTATTTATGCATACAAAAGCTTGGGTGCCTGCCAGAGGTGTGAGGGAGAGGGGTGTGAGAGGATTCACCAGAGACAGAACAGGGAGATTGACTGAAATACACTCCTGAGGGGAGCAGCCGGCAAAACAGGAGAGGTCTAGTGCGTCATTTGGGTCACCTCTCTGTCTGGAGATTGAACTTGTGTTGCAGTAGCTGCCAATGGCTTCACAATGCTGTGACTCAACCCCTTGTGCCACCAGGAAGGCCCAGACTTTGTTTTTCTTAGTGAGTTTTATGGGTCCTTTTTTTGTAAAACGGTCCTTTATTATCAGATGTATGTTTTTTGCAGAAATATTTTCTCAATCTGATATGTCTTCTAATTCTCTTGATATTGTCTTTCTCTTGGGCTCTTTTTAGTGGCTTCATTTGTTAACTCATGTTAATGAGTGAGGGATTAGACAACAACTGAGGCAAGGTCACACAGCCAGTGGTAGGGCAGAACCAGAAGCCTTACTCCAGGGCCTCCACACTTCTCAGTTAGACAAGTCTGTACAAGAGAAATAGTTTCATGTGCTATGTTTTTCATGGACTAGAATGAATTTTAAGTAAAACACTTGTCATCTGTGCTCAAGGAAAGAATTTTGTAACAATGATTGTAACATTAGCAATAGCCTACAGGAAGCACTTACTATGTGCTAGCCATCGTTCTAATTTTCCTACTTATATTGGCTTATTTAATACTCCACAAAAACTGTATAAAGTATGTATCATTACTATCTTCATTATTATAGAAGACCTCATGCTTAGGGTTTTGTTTATTTATATCAAGGATTTGAGTCTCAATGTGAATGAACTAATTGTGAGTAAGTGGTAGAGTTGATTTCATTTTTCACACTTAAAGCACTTTCATAACTGAAATCATTAAGACATCTCACCTGTATTATTTGTATACTTTCTGATTGTATTATTATTTTTAAAATGTATGGAATCTAGGCTTATTTTGATTGTTTTTCTTAAATTCTACCTGATAGAGGGCCGACTAGAGGTGTTTCAAGGGGAGAAATTGCTGTCAGCCATTCCTATGTGGACCACATTTGGGGAACTAGCCATTTTATACAACTGTACAAGGACTGCCTCTGTGAAAGGTAATGGGATGATGTTTTGTTTTCTATTGTTACACAATTATTAAAGTAATTTACTTAAATTTCTGATACTTCATCATTCAGAGTCCTTTGTCTCCTCATATTTTCTGAGTAATAAAAATACTGTGCTTATAACAGGAACTATATTGAAGCACTTGCCTCAATAATTCAACCTTAAAACATCCCTTCTGTCAGACACATGTATATAAAATATGAAAATGACTTTAAACTGAGTGATTCCAATATTTGATTTAATTGCCACTTTTTTTAGTATGTAGGCATCTGCTTTTGGCTCATCTCAAATGTCTGCTTTCTATTCTTCATGAGTTTTCTGACTATATTGTAAACCAGAAAGAAAAAAAAAATTGAGCTAACAGAAAGGTATAGATAAAAAATTTGTGAATTCATGGGAGTTTTCATGTATGAGTTTTGGGATTAATTTAATTCTTTCCCTTTAGGTTCTTGTTTTTAATTGCCTTCATTCAAAGTAATCTTGAGTTTTCTTATGAATTTTTTAGATGTAGTATTTCTTGGTTTTTGAGTCTGGGTTGTGTGTCTCAGGATTTTTTTTAATACTATTTCATAAAAACACAGATAACCAGGCTTGACTACAAACCTGAATCACTACAAACCTGCTTCTTTGACCTTGTAGAGATCTGTATTTTTATTCAGAATCTCAAGATGATTCCTATTCATTTCAAAGTTTAGTAAGCCAACATTTTGCATTTTGAGCTATTCTCTAGACTCTCATTACTCCTTTTGAAAGCTCTTAACTATAATTTCAAAAAGATTTTTTAGTAATGTTACTCCAGTACCTCTTATTTTTCAGATTTTGTCCTTGCTTTCAGTGTCTGTCTTATTAAAAAAGTCACAAAAACCATCTTATATAACCTCTTTCAAAATGATTTGTATACATTTTATCCCAAAGTAACCATAGAGATCTTAAAATACATTGGTTCTCATTAGTAACAATGTCTAAACCACACACACATACACATCGTTAACTATCAACTATCTCTCTAGATTCTTCACTCTCTTCATTAGCTACAGTCTGTCTGGCATTCTCTTGTTTCAAAATACAAGTCAGAAATGCATCCTGATGATATAGTACATAATTGGGTATTTCAAACTAAGCAAATATCACCCTAAGCAAAATATAATTAGAAAGGAAATCTTTTACTACTCACTTGCAAATCATGGTTCATTTCAAAGCCAAAAAATAATTTTATAAAATTAGCCACTATTTACATCACACTTCCTTCCATTTGCTTGTTTAAATAATGATTTTCCAAGAAATATTGTATGAGAGCATATAACATATTTACTGATTAACATTTTAGAATATTTTCTTAATGTGGGATTAAGCAATATCTTATTGTTTTCTTGGTTTTTCCAAAGCTATTACCAATGTTAAAACTTGGGCACTAGATCGAGAGGTATTCCAGAATATCATGAGAAGGACAGCTCAAGCTAGAGATGAACAGTACAGAAACTTCCTAAGAAGGTAAGAATAACACACCAATGGTAAGAGCAGACAATGGTGTAGCCATATTGTGGATTCCTTGGTTTTACCAAAATAATGACTTACTTGTAACTACTCTCACTTAAGCATTTCCCACATAATTAAAGGTACAAATTACTTCCTTGATTATAAAAAATTACGTTTAGTCCAATTAGTGTTGTGCAGTAATTTTGCCCTTGTCTTTGTGGAGTTATTATACATAGTGTAGAAAAATCTGCAGAAGAGCCTAAGACTATCAGTGGGGTGGCTCAGTTGACTTTGAAAGGCATCCTGTAGTTTGGAAATGAATAAGCAAAGATGAATTTTCTAAAAATGTTTTGCTGAGAATAATGTTAATATGAGTGTGTTTTCTTATCTTACTTGCTTTACCTGAGATATTCTTTTTCCCATTTACATGCCACATCATCTTTCAAATTGCTATTATTTGTAGCCAACTAACTTGCCAAAAGTGTTATTATGCCTGTCAGGATGACACATATTCTTGGAACATACTCACTTTATGAAGTGTTCTCTGTTCTGACAACCTGGACACATCCATTTACAGAGAAACAAAAAACTGACGTGACATAGCGTATGGGTTCAGAGAATGTATCAGTACATATTCCTTTTCTTTTCTTCCTTCTTTTTGTTATCTCATTCATGCAGTCACTCAATAAATGCTTATTCCCAAGTCTTAAACATTGCAAATTCAGTAGTGAATAAGGCAAACTTGATCTCTGTCTTCCTAGAGGGGAGCGAGACTAAGGACTTTTCCTTATATCAATTTCCTCTCTCTCTCGAAAATGTTAGGTGACATGTTTACAGAAACTTTCATATGGGCATCAGCTAATTAATGTGTTTTGGTGATCCAAAACCTTTTCATCAATAGGGGAATAGATGAGATAAATATATTTCTCTTTGTTTTGTAATATACAATAACTTTTTCTGTTTATATATCTTTATTGTTACATACCTGCGTGATACGTACAGAAGATAATAGTATAAATGTAAGTTAAAACAACATGAGGTAGAAGCACCATCAAGTTACTGTCCCACCTGGGAAGTAGGATGGTGGCAGTGTCGTTGAAGTTCCTATATTCTCCCTCTGTTGTTTCTCAACCTTCCACAGCCTCTCCTCAAGGATAGCCTATAATTTGAAGTTTAGCATTTTGCTTATAGCATGATGTAGACCATTTTTGAACTTTCTAAAAATGGTGTTATTTTGGAATTCTTTTTCTTAACTCAATCTTATTCTAAGATTTATTCAGTTCATTAGTTCAATCACCTCTCCTGTTGTAGACTTTTGCTATCTGACTCTACCACAGTATATATGTTCTCTCATTAGGGTGTGTGCCAGTGTTTTGCAACTACAAATACTTCTGATGCAAGTATTCTTAAACACATCTGGCCAGGTGCCTCGGGATGCACATATTCATGGGGAAGTCTAGGGCTCTTTTCAAAAATTAGATCCAGTTGTGCATTATTGGAGTAGCATAATTTTTCCACGGGGGTGTCAAACTTTATATGGTAAGAAAAATATGTTTATCTTACAGAAATTATATCAACAGTCTTGAATAAAAATGAATAAACTAAAAGAAATTTCTTTAAATGAACGATTTAACCATCTTGATGGGTTAAGTATATTGACTGGAATTTCTGAGTTAGGTTTCAGCATTCTATGTCAGTCTCATTCATTATTATCTGTAAAAGTGTTCCTATCATTTGCCTCTGGCTACCATCAATTTTAAAAGACATTACAGTATGACTAATAATCAAAGATCATTTCATGCTAATGCCTGCATCCCCCTGGATTCAGCTTTTATTTAATTACAAGGATTTAGATGGACATCTGATCCTTGTCTGGAAGCAGAGCTCCTCACCCATGTTAATAAGAGATTTTGAGATGCAGAAAGAACACATTTCCGGAAGTGATTCACTTTGAAAACCAACAACAAATGTAGAATGTCTTTCCCCAAATAGATAAAATGGGATTTTTTTCTTCTTTTTGGTGTCTTACTATTTTTTAAATTTGCCTATGATAAATGTCTGTGATTATATAATTTCAATGTAGTTGAGATTCCTGCTTTTATCTGTGATATATCTGAAGATTTACTTTGGACAAATGAAAGCTTTTTTTTTAAATGCATGTGAATATTTTGCATTGCGTAGAGTTATGTGTTTCTAGTTTAATTCAGGAGATAAATCTTTATTTTTAATAAATAAATACTTTTTTTCTCTTTGGATTTATTTATTTGTATTTGACAACAATTGTAGTTCCCAGGGAGTTCCCACCACCATTTCACCCATGCACCATCATCTTAGTCCCTTGTGCTTTTTATGCCCTCATCCCCATCTTTGCCCTCCCCTCCCTCCCCCCACCATGATCCCTTTGGTTTAATAAATAAATATTTTAATCTTCTTTTTAATTTTAAAGTGTATCCTTGCTGAAGAATTTACCTGAAGATAAGTTAACCAAGATCATTGACTGCTTGGAAGTGGTAAGAAATTGTAAAGTAAAAACTACATTTTCCTTAAAAGATTGTATAATCTAGCATTGTTACGGGATAGGGAAAGGGGTATCCCCAAATCCCAAAACCTGCCTGCTCTAAATGGGTTCTGCCATCTGCCTCATCAAGACAAAACACACTCTAGTGTGCAAGACCTTCAATGGAAAGGAACTTTAATACAATTAGTATGCAATACAGAAATGGGGAAGAATGGGGAAGACTACACTTTCCAAATCGAGAACATTTCCATACCCTCGTGATTACATGGCTAGCCAAACAGGTTGACCCAAAGCAGGGCCTTGAGACCCCAAAGCCTGCCACAGTCTAAAGCAGATGGCAACTCGTAGAAAAACGGTCAGAAACCACCAGACAAGAAAAGAGCAAAATCAAAATCAAGATCAACATTGCACTGTTACCTCCCCAGGGGTCTCTCACCCATGTCTATTTCAGCCAATCCAAGATCAAAAAGTAAGCGCGGTTTCTTCAGGTCTTTCTGCCCCAAGTCCCTCCTCCAGGTCTCCTTGCCCTCCATCTTTCTTTCTTCCTTCCCCAGTCTCCTCTGCAGCTTCTTCTCTTCCCTGCTCAGCTCCAACCTTGTTTGGATGGATCAGGGAACCTGGAAACTTCCCTTTTCCTGTTACAGCATTATTAGTATATAAGTAAATAAAAAGGAAAGGATGGAAGATTACTGATCCACAGAGACCAGGAATCTTTTCCTATTGTGAAAAACCATAGGCCAAACCACATTCAGTTAAGGGACTTCCCTAGGTTTAGGCAACTCTTCTGAAATGTATAAAAGCAAATTGGATTTGCCTGTGCAATTGACATTTGATTTACATGTTTTAATCTTTTAGTATATTTTATAAAATTAAACTGCTTTACTCAAGAGGCATTTGCTTTTCTGCAGTTAACATTACAGTCCCTTACAGAGTTCACAGTATAAAGGAGCCTGGGATGCATAATTAGGAAGCAAAGTAGAGAAAGGGGATATTGAGGTTTTTGATGACAGGCTTCTGAATCAGGCTGTGTAACACTTTCTATGCTAAAACCCTAGGCCGTTCAAAGCTGTTTAAAATCTTGCACTTAAGAAGTGCTTTACCTATTTTAACATCTAGGAGAAAGCAGTATATTGGAATGTGTTCAAAACTTGATATTAGGCATCACCCAGATGGTTGGTTCTAGTCCAACACTAGTCAAGAGTTTTTGTGAATAATGCTTTTATGACTTATACCTTGGATTCTAATATACCTTGGATTCTAATGACATGCATTATATGAAAAATCTCTTAAGATTTTAGAGATTAAAATTCAAAGCAAGCAAACTGTAACTTTTTTGAGGGTCAATTTCATTGAAACCAAAATGACATTTGCAGAACTTAAAGGAGGTAAGGAACAGTAAAGGAATCTTATGCAGATGTTGAGCTTTTATAAAGCTGTTCTCAGGGGGAAGACAGAAAAACCCCTTGAAGACTGATTGTTGACAGATTCATGCCTCTGTCAATCACAATATACAGTGTTAACTAATATCTGTTGAGAAGGCAGCCCTGACCATTTCATCCTTAAGTATAAGTGACACCAGTAATGCTTCCATTTACAATTCATGGAAGCCATCCAGCAGTTTATCAAGAACTGGCCATGATGACACAGTGCCTGGCCTTGTGTCCCCGAAGGGTTCAAATATGAAGTCATTTTCAAGAGGATTGATTGCTTGCCCGATATCTCTTGAGATTTTCTCAATGTAACGTAACCCAATCACAGATGTTACAAATTAATAATTCATTCTAATTTCTGAGTGTTATTTTTAAAGCTGGAGAGGCCCTCTATTTTTTGTTAACTGAGGAAATCTGTTTTTAATATAATACTAATAGAGTAGGTTCACCAGAGGGGAATTCCATGCTGACAGCAAATATTAAAATTTAGTGTCATTAAAAATAAATGGTAAATTAGACATATTTATTACAGCCATAGGCAATAGCTGCAAAATATATAGATGGGGGCTCAAATCCAGTATTAATTAACACACAATTCGTGTTTGAAAGTCTCATCTTTTAAAATACCGGAGAAAGGCTTTATTATATCAGCATTTGCAGACAGCAGCACAGTTTATAAAGGGCTCTTTATTCATACCTGGCAAACAAATGTGTCTCTGTAATGTGTGAAAATTCTCAAATACGAAAGTGATTAACAAGAGAGTAATGGATCTATTTAGTGCTAAGAAAAGCACATAATTTACGAGCATAGCTTGGACTAATGGCCCATCAACAGGGTCCTGACAAAAGCCAAGCACTAACGCATCAGAGGAGTTATGACAGGGAGCCTGCTGAGTCCCAGGACCAGCTGTCCCCAAAATTGGCATCTTAATCTTGAGTAAAACAGGCTGGATCTGGCACGTTGTTTAGGGGTTGATTTGGGAGGTTTTTTGTTTTTGTGTGGGGGTGAAATAGGGGATCAGAATCTCCCATCTTCACGCAGTTGATCTGCTGTGTTTGTTAAGACTTTTGACTATTGAACTCCTACATCAAATGGCCCTGCTTGTGCTATGTTCCAATTGCATGTCTTGCTTTAGCTTAAATCACCCAGAACATTTCCTTCTTAGGGACAGACATAGCCATTAAAGCCTCTTCTTGGAGAGTAGGAATAGTACTGGCTAAGTCACTGGAGTGCTTTAAGAGTTAACTAATAAACATCATAATGCATATACAGCTTCTCAGTGCAGAGTAACTTATGATAATGAAAATGACAATGTGACTTCTGCACCTGGCAGTTGTGCAGTACAACAGACAAGAAAAGAATGGAAGTTTAGCTCCCACGCTATGCTCAACCCAGAGAGTAGGGACTTTTGTGTGATTAATCCAAAGTTACGGCGCTCTGTTACAGAATTTTGATATTTGACCTAGTGACCCTTTGTCCTATGACTGTGACATGACACATTTCTCTCTCCCGGGTGGCGGGTTGGGTCAAGGGTGGGGAGATAAGAGGAATGTCCCTGACTACTTAGACTACCCCTGTGGTGCAGCTTAAAATGAAGCCTTCTGGGGACTGCTGCACACTTACTAAATAGAACTGTGGTAGGGCCCAGAAACCCACATATTAACATTTAACTATATGATTCTTGTACTCATTAAAGTTTGAGAAGTACTAGTTTAAAGTCATGAAGAGAATATATATATTTAGAGTTTGCCACAGTCTGCCTCTTCATTCAGGAATTTTCCATTTTAATCATATTTTAAAAGTCTAGTCTTCCTTTCGTATAGCTGCTGCTAACACTTGCATAAGCAGAGGCTTTTCCTCATTTTAATGATTATATCCAGTGCTATAAGAAAGGTGAAATAATTGTGAATTTTCCCTCAACTTACAGACCATTTAAAGGTGGCCCCATGAGGTGTCTTAGAAAGTTCACTATTCCAAAGTCCCAAGTACAAACATTAGTGTTTGTAGTCATGCTTCTATCACTAGCAGCTGGTAGTTATTTGGGGTGGGCATTAGGATGGGCATTAGGATGTTCTCATGCACAAAATAAGGGGGTGGCGGACCACATTTCTGGGAACTTTCATAGTATTTCAGTTGTAGAATTCCTTATAGTTGCCTCACTCAAGTAAGAATAAGAATAAGAATGGTTCTCTTGGTTTTTATTTTTCTAAGCTCTGGTTCCCTGGCAGTGAGCAATCAGCTATTAAATTGTGCTTGGGTACACACCATCCAGACATATGTATTTTAAAATTTCTAATTATCATACTTGGGCAAACAAAATATAGCTCGTAACAACCTATGTAACCGTATGTGTACAGGTTTTTAAGCCAACAACTTGGGTACACAATCACATGATGCTTGTGTTATCATGCAAATTAAGGGTAGCCTAGGGCCCCCCAACATAAAGGGGTCCAGCCATCCATGTGTATAAAAACAAAGTATACTCTTACTGTAAAAATAACTTTTAATAGGACTAGTGTGCATAGAGAGAAAAGAAGAAAGAACACGCTGAATAAAACATTCCAAGTCACCCATTCTCTTGAGGGTAAATGTCCAGTCAAATAGGGCTGGCCCAAAGTGGGGCTCCTGGTACCCAAAAGCCTGCCACAAATCCAAGACACCTTCTCATGGGGAACCATAAGAAAGGGATAAAGGGGCCTCTCTGGTGGTGCAGTGGGTTAAAGCAACACACTATGAAGCAAACCACAGCCACTGCAGCACGAGTTTGATCCCTGCCACTGGCCAGGGAGGGGACCCACATGGTGAGGCAGACCTCTCCTGCCTCGCCTGCTGCTCCCCTCAGCAGTGTGTTTCAGTCAGTCTGTCTGTTCTGTTCCCTACTCTGTCTCTGGTGAATCCTCTCACTGCCCTGGACTCTGGCCTGTATCCCAGCTCTTGTATGCATAAATAAATAAATCTTTAAAAAAAAAAAAAGAAAGGGATAAAGGGGCCTAGGCAAATCTGGGACAAAAGGAACAAACAAAGTACAAATTAAGACAAAGGCTGCATTGTCAGCCTCCCCATGTGTCTCTCTTCCATGTGTCTCCTTTAAGTGCCCTAAGTTCTTGGTGCAAGTTCAAAGTCAAGAAGCAAGTACGCTTCTTCTTTACATGTCTCTCTTGAACCACCTATTTTCCATGTTATATAGCTTCTCTAGCTATGCAGTTCCATCCTCCTGCTTCCCAGTAGCTATTCAAATGGCAGCATGTAAATGGGGGGGAACATGGTACCCTCCCTTTGGAGATGCCTCTGTTACACTTGGAGGGTCCTATGTATCATCTATATGATTGTCTGTCATTAGTACGTTTTTGTGATTAATGAAGATTTCTAGCCACACACTAACGACTGTAAAGAAATCAAGCTTGCTTCTTTAACTTGGTCCCCCATCACATCAGAATTATTTTCTTCTGATTTTATATGTTCTATTTACAGGCACTAGCATTTTGCTAAATTCCACAGAATGAACATTTTCTTTACAGTGAAAAAACTTTCCATCTGTAGCTGTTGTTGTTTTTATAGTTTTCTTTTAACCTTTATTTCTCAATCTGCACTAAAATTGATTTCCTTATTTTTCCTCTTGCTGTACACTAAGTAACTACTTTCAGGGTTTCTAGACATCCTCTTTTAAAACATCTTTTTTAGAGTCTAGGTCATAATTCATTAGAACATCATGAAACCAGCATTTAGAGGAACATTTTTTTTTTTTCAGAGTAGTCAGTGTGAGTATTGTTTTGAAAAAATAAGTTCCACTTTATATAAATGTCCTATGTGTGCGTGTTTGCTTGTATTTGGTTGTATATGTAAAATAATGTATTTTTTACTATAGGTCAGAGTGAAAAATGCTTGAAAACCATTGCTCCACAGGGTAGGGTCTGTGACTCCTTGGTTCTCTAAGGGACCCCTTTGCAGTATAACCACAGAACAATAACCACACTGTTTGCATTTCTCTTCTTGGTCTTGGTGACCACCTGGCTAGGCTGGCTGCTCTCCCCATTTGACAAACACTGGCCAGTCTAGCATCGTAGCCAGTACTTACCACTATATATTTCTGGTCTGACCTACCTCCGCAGCCTTTTCTGATCTATGAAGGCACTGTCAACTCACTGGGAGGTATTATTTACCTTCCTCCCATGGTTTTGGGTGACAAAGAATCCTCCCTGGGAAAATACTACAAGGAAGGTTATCCCTTAAGAAGTAACAAAACTCTTTCTCAGTGTTCCCTTTCAGGCGTCTCCTTTTACTTATCTCACTGATTAGGATTAAAGCCACACAGCCATATGCCAAAAACTGTATAATAACCTAAGAGCAGTTGAGAGTTCAGATATGCTCCATGTTCCTTTGCTCCACTTGGGTAATGGGGACAGGAGAGATTGTTCACGTGTGAACAGAGACTGAGGAGCAGACTAAGGCAGGGGTGTCTGACAGGATTTCAGAGTTTTATAAAGAGGATTGAGCATTAGCTCCATAATGGAAATACCAGGACTACAGTGTCTGGTGACTCAACCTCCAAGGTCAGAATGCTCTCAACAAAAATCAACCTTGTGTAAAGGTTTTCAATATAGTTAAAATGACAAGAAGTAAAAAAGTTAGCTTAAGAAAATGTATGCAAGAAGCTCAAAACATGATTTTCCAAATAAAATAGAAGCTTCTTGTTCCCATAACAGCCAGCAAGGATGGCCCCTGTTGCATATAGAGTCATTCAGGAACCTGAGCTAATGCTGCCATTTTCAACACAATCCCTCTCTCAAGGTCTCTCGGGGCTGTGCTATTACAAATGGGGAACAGTGATGAAGAAAATGTATGAAAGTTTTCCTGGCCTGGAAGTGGCAAACATCACTAGTAATTCGGCCCAGATTCTTTTAGCTAGAAGTTAATCATAGCCACAGCTAATATGGGAAGCTTGAGGGGGACTATTTACCTAAAAAGCCACCTGGTGCTGAGGAACATTTTACCACCAGCTCCCACCTGTCTCATGGGAACTAGTAGTTACCAGGTGCTGGTGTTGTACCCAACATGCCAGCAGATGCTTTAGATACACTATATCACCTAGTCCTCAAGCAGTGTTAGGTGTGGTAGATAACATTATTTTCATGGTATTACCTTAGGAAACTGAGGTCCAGAAGACTTAATACTAATGTTGTGTTTGTTAGTATGGCAAAAGATTTTTAAGGGCACTAAATGCAATAGGCACAGAGGTAGTTTAGTTTGGAATTTTTTTTAAGTCTAAAAGAAAAGCAAGAGAGAAGTATTATACTACATTTTAATAAAGTTCATGTTTTATTTGTGTTAGATTGGTTCTTAGACTTTAAGATAATACCAAATGAGTATTTAAGTATTTATGTATTTATTTAGTATTGAATATTTATTTAGTATTAATTTAGATATTATTTTAGATAATAATAGATATTAATTTAGATAATATTAAATAGTATTTATTTAATGTTAAATGAGTATTTAAAACAAAGTAAGGGTAGACTGTTCAATCCATCTTTTATTTTTCTAAGAGACTGACTTGCTGTATTAGTCTGACAGATGAATGAATTACTTTTCCCTGCCCAAGAATTCTCTGAAAACTCTCTCTCTCTCTCTCTCTCTCACACACACACACACACACACACACACACATATGCATGTGCATACACACACCAGGGAACCAAAGAAGTGACAGTCTGAGAATTCATGAGGACAAACTGACATTGAAGAACAAAATTTAGATGTAAAAAATTCTAATATCGATCTTCCATGATGATAAATCTTTGGAAGGAATCCATATGAAAGAGTTGCTATCTATGTAGAATTTCCTCAGCAGTTGCTCTTCTAGGAATTAGCAATTGAGACTGATATTTGTCATCACAATAGAAGATTGTATTTCCAATGTACTAGGCAATTATTTAACCTTTTTCTAGACTGTAGATTCAGTTGCAGATCACCCAGATTACTTAGCCCATCTGTGTGTTGTTGCCTTGCTCCCTCTTCTCTTCATGTTCTCAACATCCATGTCTGAAATTCAGTATTCCAGATGCCTTTTTTTTCTGTGAAAGATAAACATAAATGCAAGTAATAAAACAAACATCTCACTTATTTCCCACAGATTATAACTGCAACGTTAAAACCAGATTATATTGCAATAAATGAAAAATAAAAGAATCAGGTGTGGAATGATCATTTCAAGGACACAGGACTTATATTTTGTGTATGTCTTATGTGTTCATCTACACTGATTCTAACCTTTTCTTTTTCTCTTATCCCAATAGGAATACTATGACAAAGGAGATTTTATTATTAGAGAGGGCGAGGAAGGAAGCACCTTTTTCATTTTAGCAAAAGGAAAGGTAAATATTAATTAAAACTTTCTTAAAGTGTTCAAACAGTCTTTTCAAACAGGTTTGCTGCAAGTGCCACAATACATTGCAACATAAATCCTCTGCATTGAGCAGGAACTGAGCCTCTACCCAGGAGAGTCTGGTTTTGGGGGCACAGGATAGTTGCTGTGGGTTCCCTCTCAGACAACAAATTCTTAGTGACTTTAACCATATCAGTTATCTTTCTTTGGACCTAGTTTCATTGTGCATAAAATGACTAGATTATTTCTAAGGTCTTTTCTAACTATGAGTATGTGATTCTTATTTCATCCATGGGTCCAGGAGCAGAGCTGGACCATTTTCTTTTCCAACAAATATGGCCAGCAGCTGTTGGAAGAGAATGAAGTTGGCAGTGGAGGAAATCTGTGGTCCCCCATTAAGCTGTAGAACGAGATTCACAGTGTCAAATCCTACAATTCATGCAATAGCACAAGTAGATATAGATATGGATGAAAATATTATGCTAAATGTATAATAGGTCTTTTTCTTTATTTAGATATTAAGTGGATAACATGTTCTCAGTTGCAGCTTTGTTCGCTGTTAAGGGTTTTTCAGAGATAAGAAACCATTTCTGAAACATTGGAGGAAAGAGTAAAGTCCTAAGTACCTGTGTATCTAGGCTGTTGATTTTTACAAATGATCTTTTTTCCTTTGAAGAGCTTATCATAAGAAATTCAGTCACTGCCCTTTGTAAACTGATTTGTAGTTGAACTTTGAATTAGGCCCCCATGAAGGAAAAAATTTACAATATCGATTTAAACCTCAGAAAATCTTTGACACCCAGAACTACTTTTTACCATTTCTTTCAAACCTTAATTCCATTCTATGAATTATGACTAATACATAAATTGCATTTGTTATTTAAAAAAATTAATTCATTGTGACTTCCATAAATGCTAATCAGAATTCCTAATCAGCATGAAGCAACCCTTGTTACAATGTTGAATTGGAATAATTCCAGTCACAAATATGGGATATTAAAAGTTTTATTTGACTCAACCCTGGGGATTCTTAAACCTTTTGGACTGTTGAATACTTTGAGACACCAATGAGAGTTGGTGTCCTCCATATCCAGATTTTTCTTACGGTTTTAGAAGATTCAGTGATTCAGAATACATGATTATCAGCTTTATACTTACTCCAATGTCACCTCAGTTTAGTTTTTTGAAATAATGTAAGTTCCAACAGGACAATATTTATTTGCTTTGAGTATCCTTAGGAAGGAAATTGCATGCACATAAAACTTTTGAACTTTGGGATGTGGCATTTGAATGGAGACTTTTCCTCTGATAGAGGTGCCAATCATTACATCAGATGAAATCACAGGATTTCTTAGCCCATCTACATGAGTGGACTTTAGCTAGATTGTCATGACTGCTACAGAATTACAGCAAAGGCTTTTCTTTTTCCTTGTTTAGTCAAGTATAGACATATATCTATATATACATTATATATATTATATTATATTAATATTATATTATATATATAGAGAGAGGGTCAGGGTTTAGTTGAGTGATTATGTATTCAGAATCTCCTTTCTTCTCTTTCTTTTTTTTTTTTTTTATAACAACATTTAGGTAAAAGTCACTCAGAGTACAGAAGGCCATGATCAACCACAACTGATAAAAACACTACAGAAAGGAGAATACTTTGGAGAAAAAGCTCTTATCAGGTGAATCCATGAATTTAGGTTTCATACTTAAATAATTCTTTGATTATTTTGAATGTGTAACTGCTCATTTAAAATTGTCAAATTGAGCTACCAAACTAATCATAGTCAGCGTCTAGGAATTAAACAAAAATTTTAACTGACGTCTAAAAGTATTCATTGTTATGCAAAAATTTAGTGTTCATTTTGTGTAAGAAACTAAATGGATGTCTTAAGTTTGCTAGTAAAAGTAAAATTGTTGTTCCAGTAGAATATTTAATTTTAAAAAGAGGGAAATTAAAGAGTAAAAATTATAATTTTCTTAAGAATTATTTTTTTTATTTCCAAGGTTTGAACTATTGCCATTTTTCACTTTTTAAAAAATATCAAATAATGACATTACATATTTTATTTGCTTTTAAATCATCCTGCCAAAAGTAATATTTTTCTAAGATTTTTTTATCAACTTATTTTGTAAGCTTAAGAAGAAACCCAAAATAGTGTGTTTGAAATTTCTATGTCAACCTTAGGTCTTTTGAGG
Organism: Galemys pyrenaicus; assembly: GCA_019455555.1. NCBI lineage: Eukaryota > Metazoa > Chordata > Mammalia > Eulipotyphla > Talpidae > Galemys > Galemys pyrenaicus. The sequence goes on along the minus strand of JAGFMF010011712.1, from coordinate 10,211,128 downwards.
TATGAGGTTATGTACTGTTGCTCTAACTTATGGGTGAAATATTTATAAAGGTTAATAAAGTGGCTCAGGAGACACTTTGTACTTCCTGGAACGCAGAAAACAACCTCAAGTTGTTCTGAGGTTGTACTGTAGAAGTACATTTTCTTCAATAAAAATAACTTTATAAAAGATCAAGTTAAAGTTTTGAGGAACAGTTTTTTTTTTTTTTTTAGTTATATTTGTTTTTAAACCATTACTTGAAACTAGTCAAGAAATCACTTTAAATGTTATAAGTAAGTACTTTTATCTCAAATTTATACTTATAAAAAGGAGTCATTTATGTTCATTTATCATCCTCTTAAACTTTTGTCTCGGAAGCCTCTTTTGATTTATGTATCAGGATTACATAAAGTGTTTATAAATTATCTGAAGACATATTTGATTTAGAATCATAAATCTCTTTTTTAAAAGAAAATCTAAACCATTTAAACATAGTAAGTTAAGTTATGGCTATTACATAAGCAATTTAAAAATGGAATTTAAAAACAAGTTGACTTTTTCTTCCCTTTTCCCAGCTGGTAATGAATTTATTTAATAACAGGAAAGGTGTCCTTTTTTGCTTATTTATTAGTACAGAATAGAATATATTGGTGTATTGTTAACATGTGTCATCATTATTCAGAATTCAGTATATTTGCTTTTAATGTTCATATATTACTTTTCTCCTAATACCAAGCAAAACAACTACAGTTTGAAAGTGTAGAGAATGTTATAAAGTCAAACAGTTCTTGAAAGGAAATATGCTGTCTGGTTTCACTGGATCTGTAATAATTTTTGCTGTATGTTATAGCTAGCCAATTTCAGTGTTTCTCTATGAGAACATGGTGATTTATTTTTAATATAGCCACCTAACTCTCCAAATATTTGTAAGCATAAAGCCAAAATAAATAATAGAGAGTATTGGATACAAATATTTTTACGTTTTTGTGCATTTTTATGATATCACTTTTTAGAACCTCTATGATTTAATAGTCCCTATATCTTATATATTTATATCACTAGGCATTAAAAATTTCCAAGGAGTTCATTCATAATTTTATATGCAAACATAAATCCATGGCATTACACAGTTACTATGAAAGAAATATAGGTGTATTTATAAAAGTGTAATATTTAAAAAGTGTTTGCAGAAAATATTCCCGGTGAAACTCATGTCAAATGAAAGAGATTCCATACCTTTTCCTGCTTTAAAATCACTGTTCAGGGTCTCCCTGGAGGCACACGGGTTAAAGTCTCAGTGTTATCAAGCTATTGCCAGCCTCCCCGGGCCAGGGAGCTAACCACATATGGCACAGCAGACCTCTCCTCTCTTCCGCCGTTCTCCTCAGCAGTGTATTTCAGTAGGTCTGCTTGCTATGATCCCTACTCTGTCTTTGGTGAATCTTCTCAATCCTGCACCTCTGGCCTACACCCCAGTTCTTGCATGCACAAACAAATTAAAAATATATCTTAAAAAAATAACATCACTATTCAAATAGCTGGCATACATCCAAGATCATGTGTATAGATGGTGTATGTGTATATACGTATCTACATATCTGTATCTAATTGTTTATAGATAGCTACACACATACAAATTGAGTAAAAACTACACAGCTTCCAACTCAAAACCCCTTCAAGCTGAAATATTTTTACTGATTTTCTATAAGGATATTGTAAACTTCTAAGGGACTGCAGATTATATCATAGGATACTGGCTATGAGGATAGGGGAATTCTTTGGAATCATAGATATGAGTTGCAAAGGCTTTTCTGATCCCATCACTAAGGGAAGAGGAAGGAATTAGCACTATGATACCATTTTTGATGAAGTTGCTTAGAACAGTCTCTATATTCTTGCTCCAGGTTACTTTTCAGTACATGAATCTGGGTATGATATGGGCATAACACTTTTCGGGATCTTTAGTGTAACAGAGTGCGGAAACCAATACAAATAAAGCTCTCTAAAGAAATTGCTTCACCTGATGATTGACTGATTAGTAGGTAGTGAACTTTTTTCTAAGGTTTATTTATTTATGCATACAAGAACTGGGGTACATTCCAGAGCTGCGGAGGGTGAGAGGAGTCATCAGAGATAGAGTGGGGAGCACAACAGGCTGATTCTGAAACACTGCTGAGAGGAGCAGAAGGCAGGATAGAAGTCTGCTGAGCCATGTGGGTTCCCTCCTGGCAGGGGATCAAACTTGTACTTCAGTGGCTTTAGATATCTTCTTAGTGCTGTGCCTTAACCCTTAGTGCCACCAGGGAGGCCCTAGGTAGTGACATTTACCATCATTTGGTTCTGTGTCAGGATTCATTATATTTAAGATAGTAGTTATAAGGTCCTTTGTTACATTATGTACCCTAGAGGAAAAAAGACAATGTGTTAATTACTCTTTAACGCTTCATCTGTTGTAAAACATGCTCTGATACCTACGATTTTAATGGGAAATATACATCTTAAATTCTATGAAAGCATTTTCGTATTAATTTAATTCATTGATGATATGGCTCTAAAAACTCCTGGGCTTGATCCTTGATATTTTATTATATGTTAATTACTTGGGTATTTCACCAATAAACCACTTTCAGTCAGTTAATTTTAGTTTTGCCTGTTTATTAGTTAGCAATTCCTGTTTGGTCAGAAGCGAGCTGTTTTATTTTGGCTGACACAAAGCACAGAATGAGGTTTCATACACAGTTGCAATCATAGATTCCTCTTTGTTCTCAATGTAGTTATCTCTTCTAAATTCCCGGGGGATATTACTGGGATAATTTCAAATCCTTTTTTTCAGAAAGGTTGGAGAACAAATTGTGATGTTTGAAAAAAACAGTCTAAGGGGGTGGGGTATAAGTAGATGGTGTTTCAAATACAGTAGCAGATTCACTAATACAAATGGATGTTTAATTTCTAACTGTATAAAATTGACTTTCCTGTTTTTGTCTACAGTGAAGATGTCAGATCAGCTAACATTATTGCTGAGGAAAATGATGTCGCCTGCCTGGTTATAGATCGAGAGTGAGTATGCTGATGTTGTCAGGAAGGCAGGTTCCTCGCCCCTTTGAAGACTTGGCCTTCTGTTACTCCAAGGGCCATCTGTCTTCCCATTCATCACCACTTGGAAATGCTGGCCAATCCTCAGCTGCGAGCACATTCTATTAAAATTCATGGGAAGGAACTGGGCCTTCTGATCTGAATCTGTCTGTGGCAGTGGCAGATGCTGGCAGGCTAAATATTTTGTGTGTAAAGTTTGTACATAAATATCAGCAATAGATTGATTTAAATTATGCCTCTTGGAGAGAAATAAATTTACTGGTAGTCCTATGGATTTCTCCCCCACACAACTTAGGCAACAATAATATATTTCTAAAATGCTCTACATTTCCAAGGGTAGTTTTCATTTAACATTGCAGTACTTAGGCCTCCCTGGCAGCATATGGGCTAGTCTCAGATCTATCACTGCTATGGGATGAGTTCAGTCCCCAGCCAGGGAACTGACCCACATGGTGCAACAGACCTTTCTAGTTTTCCCCACTGCTCCCCTCACAGTGTATTTCAGTAGATCCATCTGTTCTGCATCTCACTATGTCTCTAATGAATGCTCTCACCCCCTATACTTCTGACCTACACCCCAGTTCTTCTACACCAAAAAAAACCCCTAAAATAATGGCATTGTAATACTTTATAAATAATATATGCCAATATTAACCTCTAAATGCTTTAGGTTATTTTCCAGAATAACTCTCATTTAATGTCTTTAACTCACTTCAAATCATATTTGAATCTGACCTCTTATCTCTCTCATTAATCATTTGAATATTTACTAGGTATCTAGATATAATAAGAAAAATTCAAATGTATCAAAGATAGTTTTAGCTAAAGGTCATCATGCTGTGAAAGAAGTTGGGCACACGCATAAAAGATACTGCCAAAAAAAAATAGTAAGATGACAAGAGGTACACAAGTGTGTGACTGACTGCTAACTGAGCATAGTGTTTATTGAACATAAAATCATTGAGATGGAGAGCTGGAAAGAACTTTAGAGTGTATAAAAATCTTTTTATTTTGCATGTTATAAACATTAAAAATAAAATAGTATAAACCCCACGATGAGCATGATGATCTATATCACTTTGCCAGACCTCTCTGCTTTCTCTATACTATTTCTGAGCAAATTCCAAACATAAGTTATTTCATCTATAAATTTTAGTAATATCTCTAAAAGCTAAATATTACTTATAATGCATCACCACAATGACATTAAGTGTCTAAAATGTTAACAATGAATATTAGTATTACTTCAAGTTATTTGATTATCTTTCTTGCAGAGAAGTGTGCCCCAGATGGTTTGAAGGATGCTAAGTGAAAAATGTCAGAAAAGAAAGACTCATTTGTGTTAATAAAGAACAAAACAAATGAACAAGCTAAACAAAACAAAAACAAACAGGCTATAAGAATAAAAGAATGGTCAAATGGAGCAAGAGGGGTCAGCGGTTTGGTGATAAATGGAAACTAGAGTTCTGGTGGCAAACATAATGCAGTGTGTACATATGCTCACTAAAAAGTCTGTACCTGCAAACCTGTGAGCCAACAGGGCTTCAGTTAAAAAGCTTACAAAGAATTGCCCTGATAATGCTGTCCAGTTCTTCTGATTCCTTTGCTTCCATAGCATGTGTTCAAAAAGAGAAGCAATCACAATTCAGTTAATGGAACAGATTTTATTTAATTTTAAATTTGGAAATGAGACTTAGAAAAAGGTAGATTTTTTTCTAGGCAAAGAGGACATATGGAAGTCGGTCCAAATGAAGTAAAACTTAAAAACAAAGGCTCAGAATTTGGAAAGGGATGTTAGAAGAGGTTAACTTTGGATAGTAGCTCTCAGCTGGAGAGTAGATTGGTACAGGATTGCCTCAATAATGCATTATTTTATTAGTTCCTTAAAAGCACATGCATACACTCAAGTACATTAGCTGTGTGGTAAAATCTTATCAATTGTTTCAAAATGCTGGATGAAAAATGTGATCGAAAAGAACATCTCTTCCTCTCCCGTAGTCTAGCCACCTACACCAAATGTTTACTTACCTTGTGTAACCATCGCCCTTAAAGAGGATGTAGTAATTTGTGATAGTTTATAAACCATTTGGAAGTTTGTAAGTTTAAAATGTTTTATTTATATATGTGTAGTTAAGATTTGAGAATATACAAAGACTAGATTATAATAAGTCATAAAAAGTTAAATGAACTTTTTCTGGGGGTGAGGGAAATGAAATGTCAAGCATGATGCCATCCTGGATTTCCTGAGATACTCTGATTATCCCAGCACCCCTTCTCTCTAAGAGTATTCAGTTTGGATAACAATTTATACATCATTGTAACTGATTCATCGGCTAGATTAAGATCCTATGCTGACCCATAACACCCTATATACTGTTCTTATATTATTATTCACACTTTATTTGTTTTATTTAATGTCAGTCTTCCCACTCTTCTGTCAGTCTTCTGAGTGCAGAGCTTTTTATTTGTCCACTGCTGCTGCAGTGCCAGCATCTGACAGTCCTTGGCATGTGGATGTGTTCACCAGATGTTGGCTGAACAAAGGAGCACCATCCTTGCAATGAAATCTAGTGTCTGAAAATCTATGGTTTTTTATTTCATTTGTCTTAGTCCATGATTTTAAAAAAATGCATAGAATGGATCCACCGCAAAAAGGAAACTTAACATTTGAGCTATTTTTCCTATTTTTAAGATGTGATAAAATGTAGGTAGTGAGGGAGATGACAGTAGCTCTAGGCTAATGGGCAGTGTTATTTGTGACATCTTTAGCACTGATTGCAGGGACAGAGCTCAAAGTAGTTGATTAGTTGCCCCTCAGGCTGTCTCATCAGAATAAATACAGACTGTGCATGTATGCGTGGAGCAGCTAAAATGCTATCGTTCTTTATATTTGACTTTCAGTTTAGTTTGTGAAGCATTTCTTGGAACCTGTGACATCAATGTCGTCTACCTTTAAGATTTTCTTACAGCACTACTTGAGTTAGTTTAATAATTGCAGATAAAATAAGTAAATCCATGGGTAGAAAGCACTTCCTTTTTACTTGAAAATTTCAAACATTGGATATTTAAAATTTTTGTGGTTCTTTTGCTTTATTTCTCATCTCTCTACCTTCAGTGGACAACAGTCCATAGAGAAGAATGAAGAGTACAGCTAAAGAGATGAGTAGAAAATAACCAGTGTTATTTTACATAGATACACTGTTTAATATATTTTATATATAAGTGTAACACCTCAGTATGGATTGGTGGTCAGTGAATGAGATTTGAAGTCTTCGGGGTCAGGCAATCAGAGTGGTGACCACACACAAACATGGAGGTCCTGGTTTACTACATTTTACATATTTCATTCCACTCATTTTTCTATGTCCTGGTGCCTAAGATGTGGCCGCATTGATTATAGTACGGTTCCCCAAAAGACACTATTTTGTAGTAGGGAAAAGAAGCACCCTCATAATCCTCAATCAAGGTAGATCGTCAGATTTGGAAGTGGGAAAACACTTGAAATATAAAAAGGAAAACATGTTGCACTAGTGAAGAAAATTCTTTTTTCTTATGTGCAGTGTGGTGTGTAACACTTGCAAGAGACAACACACAGGGTCAGGGAGATTAGATAAGACACATAACAAGTCTGAGATCTGTGAAGGGTGATGGAGGTCAAGGGAGATGTTGGCTGAGTGTCAGAGATGTAGTAAATTAAGATACAAATTTGGATTTAATTTTGAAGGAATGTGAAATGAGTATTGTCTGGGGACAAAGAAGAAATAAGTCTTATCCTTGAATTTAAAATAAATAGCTTAATTTGATTAAGCAAATTTAGAAAAATATCTAGAACCCATGAAGCCTTTTGATTCTACGGGTCATATAAATGATTTCCTTTCCACATCTTCTTAAAAATAAGAGATAAGTATTGGCAAACCTGATAGAAATGTTTCTCTTCTCACTGATAGCCTCTTTGCTTTTATATATTCAGTCATAAATATACAAATTCTAATAACTATGCTATATTATGGAAACTTTAAAGATAATAAAAATTATTGAAAACTATTATAAAGCTATCAGTGACCCTACAAAAAACCTTTTTATGAGCTCAAGAAGAATGCCAAGTTGCAATGGTAATTACCAGCATAGAACTTTTGATTTTATTCTATTCATTTAGAACCTTCAACCAAACAGTTGGGACTTTTGAAGAGCTACAAAAATACCTAGAAGGGTATGTGGCAAACCTGAACCGTGATGATGAAAAAAGACATGCGAAGTAAGTAGAGGAATCTTCTCCTAAGTGGAATATGAATTTTAGCCACTGATGAATTTGGGGGAAAAGAAGGGTGATTTCTCATGTTGTAACTTTGTGAGCCTTCACTGAACATGGGAGAATTTCATTTTAATTGTTCCATAAAGGGGACACTCTTTACAATTTGTGAAGATGTTATCATAATCTGCAAATAGTTAGCTCCTTATTTTCTTGTGATGAATCGAAATGTTGGGGAGAAATTTCCTGATAAGGGAAAAGAGTATCTTTATCTGGTCTCTTAGTGCAAAAGAATGTTAATTCAGAACAAAGTCCACTTCCCTCTTTTCCTGGAAATTAAACAGGAAAGTCAAGGCATAGAGCAGCCAACTAATTTTCATTCCAGGTGAAGAACTATATTACATCCCCCTCTAGAGATGCATTATGTAGGGTTGTAAATTTAATATAAAGATGAAGTGATTTTCAGTTAATAGAAAACTCTAATTAAAAAATTAAAATTATTTGAAAATCCTTTACTAACAAAATTTGTAGAGAGAACATGTAAAGTTACATTCACCAAATTGTACTGTCAAAATTGGACTGTACAAAACTGAAGTTTGAGCTAAATTAGAGCATTCAATCAGGACTCTGTAAGTTCTTTTCACAAGGAATATACTTATGATTTTTATGTGACAAGCCTTTGTAGTGGCAAAAATTTATGCATATGTAACCTACAGTAGTAAACTTTAAGAGAGAACAAAAGAATATTTCAAATTCTAATATCTCTATATAAAGTAAGATATGATTTTTTTCCTGTTTCACAGAGCACTTATTCAGGATCTGATAAAAATAGAATAGCAAAGATTCTCAGTGTGGCATTTTCCTGTATGTGCAGCAAAGGAAATGGCTCTTTGGTTTCATTTCCTCTCATTGACTTTTTAAAACTCTATTGAGATGTATTTTAAATACCACTTAACTCACCCCGCTTACCTCTTATTGATTCAATTTGACATTTGTCCTTATTGTGTGTGCGTATCAGTTTTTTTGTTTTTCTTCCCAGATGTAACTAAAAATGATGCTGTAAAAGTTGAGATAGCCTTTGGGGCAAATGTGGGCAGTAACAATTAGCAGAATTAAGATTATTACTGTAGTGGAATTTATGGGTTGGGGTGACCCCTATTTGACTAAGGGGTGTATATAAAGTCTCACTTGTCTTCCACAGGCGATCCATGTCTAATTGGAAATTGTCCAAAGCACTCTCTCTGGAGATGATTCAGCTCAAGGAGAAGGTGGCCAGATTTTCCTCATCATCCCCATTCCAGAACCTTGAGATTATCGCAACACTGGGCGTTGGTGGGTTCGGAAGAGTTGAGCTTGTAAGGGGTTTACGTTTCAAGCATCTGAGAGAGCCTTTTGACTATTTTTTTTGTTTTATTTTCCAGTGTGTCTAGCAGCAATATCTGCCTTGTCATTGCTATCTTCACTGTTGAAATTGAGAAAGTGAACCTTTCACTCTGTTGTGTAGTAGCAGGTCTGTGCTAGTAAGTTGTAGAAATATAGCTGTTATTTCAAGCCTTTAACTTCTCATCTTCTGATGAATTGTTTTCTTGATGGTAATTATTGGAGAATATGCCAAGGAAGCATTCCCAGAGTCTACATAATTTTAAAAAATGTATTTCCTATCAGCAAAATATGTATTTTCATGCTCTCATGACACATCACTATGTACTAAAGGCAAGGAGACGTGTCCTGTGGGAGGGAGTGCCAGAGAAGTGGAATCTTTAATAGTACAGTTCCACCTCTTCAACAGCTCCACTCCCATGTATGTCTGTATTTCACTTTCATTGTCCTATTTTTGGGTAGTTCAACATTTTCTAGTAGAAAAAAGGAAAAGAATATGAATGCGAGGGGAGGTTTGAAGAGCAGCCTTCTGTAGTGTCGATAGGGACAGCTGGTGACTTCCGGCCTGATGTCGCTGCATCACCACCTCTCTGAGCTCTATAAAGCTAACTTCTAAGGAGATGCAAAGTGGCACTGTCACATCAGGTGCTCAGAGAAAGAAAGCTAGAGAATGGAGATCTGTGACCTTATGGGTACAGATGACTCTGAACCCCTGGCAATTAAAGCCCTTTTCTGCCCAGCAGATTTTAAATGATTCTCTGTACATTAACCTCTGGAAACTATGCTGACACATCCGTCTGATATGAAATGCAGCCTGGAGACTCTGGATAGTACACTTCACACCCAGTCAGTATTTCATCTTTGATGGTGAGGAAGGAAGGAAGGACTTTTGACAGGCCAAAGAGCATTTACAGTGTTTGGTCTGCCATATGGAGAAATAAGGGTAACATCATCTGCAGTGGTACTTTTCACCAAATAACTTTAGCAAAAGGATTGAATTAACAATGCTGAGATCATTTTTTTCTCTCTCACTACTTAATAATAATTGAATCAGTAATCCCACATTGATTTAAAAGTCATAAGCAGCACCAGTGGGCAACCTGAACCAAACACTTGGGCAGCCATTTCTGCTGCCCATTTCTATTTTCCTTGTCATGTAGATGGAGTTTTAAACCTATCTAGATAAATACCTACTAATATCTTTTTTCTCTTTAAGGGAAAATTCTGTTTATCCATCTAGACCCATGCTCTCCAATAGAACTTTCTATGCTGATGAAAATGTTCTTTATCTGCTCCACCCAATAGGGCAGCCTCTGGCTATATTCTTTGGTGAGCTTTTGAATTGTGGTTAATGCAACTGAGAAAATAAATTTTTAATTTAATACATTCAAACAACCATATGTGTCTTGTGGTTACCATACTTGATAATGCAGGTATAGGTCTTGTTTTAATATATTTTGTTTTGCAAATTAAAGAAGTGACTGTTATCAAAGAATAACTTACCTATTTTGGTCAGAATTTTTCATGTCGCACACTCAAAATTAAATAGATTTCTAAATAGCAAATCTTCTAATCAGTTTTTTTTCTTGTTTCATAGAAAAATTTTAAAGCTATGTCCCAGATATATGATCTGTTTTAGAAATTGCAATTAAAGAAAGTATGTATGATTTCATGAACTCAGATCTCAGCAGGACAAGTGGTTAAAAGTTTATGTGCTCTTTGACAGTGAAGGAATTTTAAATCTCATTAGTTAACATGTTTTGTAGAGATATTGCAAATCTTACCTAGTGAGTTAATTTTGAGGGATCTTTCTCTTCTTAGGTTAAAGTGAAAAATGAGAATGTGGCCTTTGCTATGAAGTGTATCAGGAAGAAGCACATTGTGGACACGAAGCAACAGGAGCATGTCTACTCAGAAAAGAGAATCCTAGAAGAGTTGTGTTCTCCCTTCATCGTGAAGTAAGTGAGCATTTGGCTGCTAGGACTTTGGCCTTTAGACTCTTCTTGTGACTGTTTACATGTAAAAGGTGAGAAAGGAAATAGTTTCCCCACTCCGACTCGCCATTCTAGTCACAACAGCAGTCTGTAAAATGTTATCAATTCAAGATCTGGGCTCAAGAGTCCAGGTTATTTTATTCTTGGGCAAACCTCAGGCAGATGTATATATGAATATGAAATTATTGTGGAATAATTTGAACAGGTTGTATATTCTAGATCTGCTGTAGAATTTGGGAAACAAGTATTCATGCACAACCTCATAGGGTGTGCTGTGTTGAATTTGTTGAAGAAGTGGCACTTGGGCACATAAGAATTGCTAAGGAGCCACAGACTTTGTCCTGGCAGCACCCAGATGCTAAAGACCATCTCCTGTTAGGTTTGTAGCTATCACCAGAGTTTGGAAGAGAATTGTCGGTTATGTTAGGCCCCTCCTCTCTTTGCCTATGAATTTATGGGTTAGTGTAGGCCGGTTTGTATTTTCTATTGTCTTCATGCCTGAGAGGAAAAATTTAGTGATATCTGAATGATGAAAAGTGCACTTATAGTAAAGAGAATTTATACTGTTTTTTTATCAGATTCTTGAGAGACTTTTCTTGCCTATCCATTTTCTGAGAGCTAGATTTATTTTCGAGATTAAGAAAGAGGTTTGTCTGTCAAATATACATAAATAAAGGGAAAAAAAAAGAAAGAGGTTTGAACTAGTGAATGATGACAATAGAAAGGCATCCTGTTAACTCTGTATTAACTATGTTATCAGAATATTTTCCCCTTTTTAATAAATAATTCAGTAACAAACTATGAAGAATTTCTTTAGGGTATGAATTAGATTTTATTCATTTTCTCACTTCCATCTCTTTGCAGAATACCTGGGAATAGCGGGGCAACAATAATATTAAGGATAAATACTAATGACAATATTTATTAGAAATTAAATGTGACAGATACTCTTATAAGCACAAAAAGTACTTTTAAATAAAAATACATATTTATATAAATATGAGTATCCAAAATGTATATATTTTAATAAGCATATAGAGCATATATAGAGATATATAAAATATATATTAAGTGAATATATATAATCAATGATACTTAATCAACATATAATCAAATGAATACATACATTCCTTTGATCCTCATAGTAGAATAGTGAAATGTTATAATTGTCCTTATTGAACAAGAACAGTAAGAAAAGAGGGGTGACATAGCTAATAAATGACCCATCAGGGACATTTATTAGGGACCTTCAGGGACAAGCAGGCCTCAGCCTTTTGGTCCCAAGTCCACACTCAACAACTTTATTAGATTGTGTTTGCTGTCTGCACAAGGTATGGCTGCTCCATGCTAACCTGGATATGGTGCTAGGAAGATCTAGAAATTGTTTTTACCCTGTGCTGAAATATGGTACTCTGCTGGGGTCCATGTCAGAACTGACACTGTCATTTCCCACCTTCTGGGAGTGCTGCCAGCTGGGGACTCCTGCTCAGTTACTCTCTGACCAGTTCACAGGTGAAGAGAACCACCTTGTCTGGTATAATCTCTCTCCCAGTACATGCTGCATCCAGTAATTGCAGAACTCTTTGAAGCAGAGGCTGCTGTTGAAACTAGATTATAGCCAGCTTTTCCTCTGTTCAAATCTGCTCTCTTCTTCTGTGGATTGCATTCCTAAGTGCACTCCTCACTAAACTCACTGCTTTACAAATCTGTCTCAGTCTGTTTCCTGGAGAAACCAATATTATATAATTTATATATTTTCTCTATATATAATTTATATTTTATATATAATTTATATATATATCATTTAACCAAGTAGCAGACATAAAACATGGACATGAATAATTGTTATGCCAGGCAGATCTTAAAGGAGATCTGTGCAGAGGTTTATAGTAAGTCTTTGTAAGGCTCTTGGGAAGAAGAGGCCATATTTGCAGATAGGATATGTAAGTTGCTTTATCGAGAAGTTGCCTTTGAACTTGGTCTCAAAGAATGGATGCCACATTTTACAGTGAAACTGAGATAAAGAGGTTCAGTTTTTAAGGAGAAGGAAAGAATTTAAGTAAAGGGGTTAACATGCAGAAGGAATGAGGAAAGATCAGCATATTCAGTGAGAAGTCGATTGTGGCTGTAGGACATTTGGAAGACGAGGGGCTTTGTTTAAAATGTATTGGTACTCCCTGGAGAATACAAATGATGTCAAATATAATTAATTAATTAAATTTAAAAAATTTTAAAAAAGAAAAAAATGTTATTGATGATGCTCTTAAGCTATAGTTTTTAAAACCATAAATTCTCTCCCTACCCACTTGTGTCTGTGTAGTCATCTTCTCCTTTCCTTTTTATATAATAGACTTGTTCTTTTGTCTACAAAAATAAAACCCAAATAAATAAAACCCTAAGTTTTAATAATGACTACTCTTGATTTGTGTTCACAGGTTATATCGTACTTTCAAGGACAATAAGTATGTATACATGCTTCTGGAGGCCTGTCTAGGTGGAGAGCTGTGGAGTATATTAAGAGACAGGTAATGGAGAAGGATTATAAATAATAACTTTTGTGTGTTCACGTGGGACCTAAAGAGTGCTATCTTCAATGTTCACTTAAATAGGAAGGAAGTTGTTAGGAGGTGATTCTAAGCAAATATTACTACTGGATAAAATAAACTAGTAATAGCAATATTTTCTTGGCTAATATAATTGTGTTTTAGGCACTCCTGTAAGGCATTCACTATCATTCCCATTTCAGGAGTCAAAGAAGCTCAGGTTAGAGATTAGAGATGGTGTTGCCCATCTTTAGTAACATAGTGTAAACCCAGATGTTTCTGACTCTGAATCTCTGGACAGGAAATAAAGAAAGGGGTGGGGAGTGATGAAGCCCTCGCTGAAAAGCAGAGTGAGAGTCTGTGGTGACTCAGCTTACAGAAGTGGTGGGTTCTCCATAACCAAAACCACAAGTATTAACTGAGCACCACCTACGACAATGCTCCTTAGGAGACAGAGTGGAGGATTTCTAGACAAGGTACAGTCTTCTAGCCAAAATAGTTAAAACTATAATCTCTTCTCCAATGATTTAGAGTAAATATAGGAAGATAATACAAGCAATCAAAGCATTTCATTATTTAATGAGGGCACTAAATATGACTAAGAAGTTGGTAATTGATGATTAAATGCAAATTGCATATTATACATAAGCTCAGAGTAGATAAAGGATAGAAAAATGTGACATTAGAAGGACTTGAACTAATTCTAAAGATGCCCAAGTTTGGAAAGGAAACGGATGTAAGATAAAGTTGGAAAATTGGGGCGGAGTAGGTCTTTTTGTGAATGGTCAACAGCAAATTGGAGTCAAAGTCAAGGGTGACAGAAGAAAAGGTTGTGAAAGTTATGACTACACCCAACATTTAGACAGTATCGATTGAGTCAATGATTTCAACCATGACTACACATTGCAGTCACATAAACAGCTTTTACAAAGTGAATTGTTGCACCACCATTCCAGAGATTGTGATTCAGCTAATCAGGGATTTTAAAAAATCCAGTTAATGATTTTTCAAAAATACCTCTCAGATGTTTGTAATGTGCATCCAGGGTCAAGAATCAGGGATCAGGGTCTTCCTGATGGCCCTGAAGTTAAGTGTTCGTGCTATTACTAGCATAGCCTGAGTTCCATCCCTGATCAAGAGCTAACCTACATAGGGTGCAGCAGACCTCTCCTGTCTCTCCTGCTGCTCCTCTCGGCAGTGTATTTTAGTTTAGCTGCCTGTTCTGCTCCGTACTCTGTCGCTGCACCCCAGTTCTTCTATGTAAAAATAAATAAATAAAATTTAGAAAAAAAGAAGAATCAGGGACATAGGTAATAAGAGACTTTTGAGCATTCAAGTAGAAGATAAATGTGTTGTGTTTGGAACATACTGTTGATGGCTCTGAATGAGGATAACCTGGAAAGATAGGGAGATTTGTGTGATACCTGCAAAAGCATTTGCATCTTGAGCATCTTTGTTTCATTGGGAAGAACTTCATAGAAGATCTCAATTTATTTAGAAAAGAAAATTCCAACCACATGTTAGGCACTGCACCCTATCCTCAAAATAGTCTCTCTAAGCATGTAGTTTTACAGTTGGGATCTGAGGCTCAAAACAGCTAAGGAATTTGCTAAGAACACAGTACATGGGAAAAAAAGGAGTGCTAACCAGTCTCTCACTTCAAAGCCACACCCTTCTCTTATACCAAGCAGCAAATCACACATTTTAATAATTCAGTTTATAAACCTATCTCAGTGATGACACAGGGCAACTTTAATATCATTACAGTGCACCACACAGGACTGTGTGTGGACAGAGCTGTGACCCCATTTCTACAGGGGTTAATGTTATATGGCATGTTCACAGGAAATGAAAATGATTAGTTGCGTCACTTTTTAGTCAAGCAGTCAATTACAGAAGCCTGGCGCAAGCTTGCTGTTGAAATAGTCTCTCCAGAGTTTGTCATAATTGTCTTTAAAAATGGTCTTTGTTTCCTTGTCTATTTTTGTGTTCATTTGTGATTATCAGAAATAACTGCTGGGCTGTAGGCACTTAAGTGAAATAGTTCTTGTTTGCATCAGATATGCCCCTGAATTTCTTTATGATCAATAGTCTAACTCATTGTCATCCTAAAATTATTTTTAGTGTTAACATTCTACAAAATATTTATGTCCTGGATTTACCGATAGAGTAATTGATACCTAGAAAGGACAACAAATATCTATGTCTAGAATAATAAGAGGGAAAATGATTTCATTTCAGGGGCAGCTTTGATGAATCTACTTCCAAGTTCTGCGTTGCCTGTGTGACAGAAGCATTTGATTACCTGCATCGACTAGGCATTATTTACAGAGACCTGAAGCCAGAGAACTTAATTCTAGATGCTGAGGGGTATCTTAAATTGGTAAGATAAATTCTCTAACCTACGGTATCAGATGAATTACTTCAAAATGCAACATTGCATTGTAGTTATAATTTTCTTTTAATTTTGGCAAACCTGTCATTTTCGCTTTGAGGGATATGGCTTTTGAACTTGGCACACTGAGCCCAGGATGCAAATCATGTTCTTTTTTGGCCTAGGAATTTAATATTTCAGCTACATTTCTGACTCCCTCTAGAGTCAATTGATGGAAGTCATATAATACAATACCTTTAAATTGGATTTTGTTTTTTTTTTTTGTTTCATAATTTTAACTAGTGTTTTCTCAATTCCTACCACATGTAAGGGCTGTCTTTAAAGAGTAAGGAAAAAGGATATTATGTCTTCAGTTCTAATTTTTCCACTGCCTGCATAAGGAGAGAAAATACACATGGATTTTGGTCGCTTTTTTGAAATGTTTCTAGGTGATTCCAAAGAGCAGGAATAGTTGAGAATCATGTTAGGCCACAGACTCCTTGAGGAGACTGTCCTTGATATCTTAATCATCCTCTAGTGCCTAACATTCATTGGTTTCCTTGCCTGTCACACACTGAAAAAAAAAAATGCTGCCAATCACATGAACTGTCTTTTGGGTTTTTTTTTTTTTTTGGTGAGAAACTGTAATATACCTGCTCAGTCATAACTAAGGGGAAACCACGCACAGCACCGTAGAACTTAGGAAGAGACCCCATTAGCATGAGAACCCACACTGAGTTTTCCTGAGTCTGTTGTTTCAGAACCTCAAGGTCGTTATACCGTCTCAGCACTTAATATTTACAAAAATTTTAAAAGCTATTCACATCAGAACTTTCATATATGGAAATAACCATATATGAGCAGCTACTATACTTAAAGTTACCATGTGAAATATTTTGCAATTAGTATACTTAATAATCAATGAGAAGCTTTATCATTTACATGGTATGGTTTGTAATTTAGCCTTAGGAATTGAATTTGTTATGTGCAATTGCTCAGCGATTACTCTCCATAGTAAGGGAGCTAAATAAAAGTCCTTTCATATGAAATCTGGCTAACTTCCAAGAAACATTTTGATCCATTCAAGCTTCATATTATTCATGAAAGGCAGCTTTGAGATCTGGTGAAGTATTAACACAAAACCTCAATTACTCTTCTTCACACTTCCTTCAATGGTTATACCTCTTATAGATTTTTAGGAAGCTTTGAAATATTCTAGAATTAAAACCATCACAAGGGATATAGGCTATTCATTAGATTCATCCTTTTTAAAAAATAACTTCTTATAAAATCAGATAGCATATTCAGCACTATAGGTATAGGGCTAATAAATTTCTTATTAGCCATTGTTATCCATACAGCTAATCATTGCCAAGCACCTACGTGAAGAGTAATACCTAAAGCCTTTGGAGATTAAACTGTAAATACTGGCTGTTTTCCTTTCTAGTTATATATGATATATATATCATATATGAAATTATATTTCATATATCATATATGAAATTATCTTTTAATAAAATATCTTTAAAATACTAAATTAAACATTAAAAGCAGTATTATGTATGCATGGCCGAAATTGTAAGACAGTGTTGGGATTCTGCTGAGGCTAGGAACCAAGCTTGAGCAGTAAGTAGTACAGGGTGGAGCTCAAACATTGATTTTGCTGTCTTGTGGGCACCCAGCAATCCTAGGTGGTCTTGAAGTTTGATTTTAGCAACAGAACCTCCTGGGGACAGGAAACCAAGTTTTTGTACCTGGACAACGTAGGATGTTGAATCAAAGAACATTGCACAGAGCCAGCAATCACAGGATTATATGCTCAGAGAAGTAGAAAGTAAGGGGGAAAAACAATTTGTAAAGCAAGAGTATGTGCAAGAAAACATGCTTTTCTCATTATTGAGTTATTGGTAGAAAATCAAAAGCATCTCCATTAGGAAGTCCTGACCAGGCTGGTCTTAGAGGTTGGCTACTCAGTCTTTAAGGACAGAAAAACCTAAGCAAAGTTTAAATGAAAATGGATTCATGTATGTACCATACCCACATTTCCAAGAATCAAAGTATATTCTCTCTGGAAAAATGTACTCTGAACTCAGGACACAAAGGACTCCTGGAGATAAACTTCCAAGGAACTTGATCTCACTTTAAAAAAAAAAACAAAACAGAACTTTAAAAATTCAGCTGCTTCTGTACATTCCCAGATTGTATGAGCCCACACTAGCGCTGCAGTCACCACTGCCAGACCATCCCAGCTTTTCCACAAACAGTGTTGTGTTTTTACCCAGCGCAGATACTTGGCCCAGGTGGCTGAAGATCCCTGGTTTCTGGAAAGAGACTCCACCTCCCACCAGCCCCTTCCTTGAAGATGCAGACCCCACCCAGCATGTTTGGCTAGCAGGTCCACTCCACCAGTCACAGGTGCCTATATGGCACCATACAGGGAGTGCCAAGAGTCCAGCTCAGGACCTTTATGTGGAAACAAGCCTTAAAAAGGGAATTAGATAAGCATTGTATGGTTAGCAATATGAAAGCAACTTGATTCATAATTACTTATGATCTCTCACAGATTCTGTGGGTCAGCAGTTTGAGAGTGGGTCAGCTGGGTAGTTCTAACTTTCTTGAGATGTCTCTTGAAAGTTTTCTGTCAAATGTTGCCTGGGAATGCAGTTACCTGAACTAGGCCCGGAGGATCCAGATTCACAAAAAGTCACTCACTGGGCTGACAAACATATGCTGACATTAGTTGGGGGCCTTAATGCTTTTCCCTATGGACTTCTTCACGGAACTGGTGGCACTTCCTTGTGCTATGGCTGCTAGCTTCCTTCAGAATAGGAGGCTACAATGTCTTTTAAGATCAACTTCCACAAGTCATACCAGCATTTTCCCTTATTGTGCTAGTCTCACAGGACCAGTCCTGAATATAAGGAGTAAATCACTGGGCCCTTATTAGATATTGGCTATTGTAATAGTGGACATAAGGAACAAAAATAAAGTCTTAAAAGCTATCAAGGGATATATAAAGGGATAAAGTCAGGCACTCAGTTGACTTCTCAACAGCAACAATAGAAGCCAGAATGCAATGGAATAAAATATTGACAGTTCCGAAAGAAACTAAGAAACTTGAATTATAAATCTAGAGAAAATATCTGTCAAGAAGACTGAAATAAAAGCATTTTTAAACAGGGGTAAAGGTGCCATAAGATCCATGGGAGAAGGTGCTCATGTGTAAACTAAAGGGATCTTCTGCTAGAGCCCAGTTCTGGGGATTTTATGGTTCTTTTCTGTGTCATCTTAAATTTCATAAGTAATAGTATAGCATTTTCCAAATACTTTCTAGTACACATCAATCTCTGCTTGAACTCTAATTATGTTCATTCGTGACATTTATCTTATGTCTTTACTTTTGATCAGTATTTTCACAGTGTTGTTAATTTTATTAATCTTTTTAAGAAGAACATCAACTTTAGCATCATTGCCCTTTTATTTCATATTTTATCAATTCATGTTCTCGCCTTCATTGTTTTTTCTTTCTTTCTTTGATTTTATTATCCAGCTTCTTAAGTTGAATGCTTAACTCATTGATTTTTAGCTTTCTTATTTCTGAGTTGAAACGTGTAAGGCTGCAGATATTACTCTAGTTATCACTTTAGCTGCAGCTCACATGTGCCAATGGAGTATATTCTGTTTTTTTAATATTCTTTAATTTTTTTCACTGATCCTTGAAATATTTTGATGTGTGCTTAAATTTCTAATGAGATAAATTAATATTTTAGTGGTTTCTTTCTGATCCTAAAATTTTATCATTGATTTCTACCTTAATTTCATCAGTATAGTAAACAAAATCTTTGTGTTCCTATGAATGAGGAAGAAGTTGCCTCACTCGTGTGCTTAATTAACTTTTCTTTCCTCTTAAATATCTTCTACTTCTTCATCAATTTACCTATCATAGGAAGGGTCCCATTTTGGGAACTTAGTTCAATTCTCACCTCAACTATGCATGATATTCTTGGACTTCAGTTTTCTGATCTTTAACATTGGGATAATAGCACCTAGTTAACAAAGTTGTAAAGATTACACATGCACATATCTATTTTATTGAGCTTGTTATCAGCTATCTGCCATTCAAATTTTTTTTGTACTAAATACACATTGATCAACTGCTCTTTTACAAATACGATAGAGGGTACAAAATGAATAGCATACAATGCCTTTCCTCAAGGTGCTAGATTTATTCACACACAACCAAAGGATGCTTTCACGTGATTGTGGAATCTAGTGTTAAAGAATGTCATAGAAGAAAGGTACCAAGCTTGTAAATTCAAGACTTCAGAGGTCTTTCTGAATTCCAATCCATATGAAATGAGAGGTCAACAAGTTTTTCTGTTCATTGTTGTGAACAGAACGCTCCCCTTCATCTTGACCATTCCATACCAAACACTGTAAGTACTTTATTTTTTTATTATTTCTTACAATGTTTGCTTTCTTTTCTCAGGTGTAGTCCCCATAGAATTTCTACCACCAAGTCACCCATGCACCGTCACCATAGTCCCTTGTGCTCTTTCCACCCCTGCATTGATCCCACTCCCTCCCTCTTCCCAGCAGAATGTCTCAGTGTTGTAACTGTCTGTTTATTTACATTTTGTCTGGTTAGTTGTTTTTTTATTTGATCACCTATATTCCTCCTATAAGGGAGACCATCCTGTATTTTTCTTTTTCTTCTGATTTATTTCACTGAGGTTAATCCCTTTAAGTTCCATCCATGTTTCTACAAATTCTCTAGTTTATCTTTGTGATTGCTGATATACCACATTTTCTTGATCCAGTCATCTATTTTTGGTCATTTGGGTTGATTTCAAGTTTTACCTATTATAAATAATGCTGCGATAAACATAGAGGTGCACATATTCTTTTGAATTAATGTTTTTGTGTCCTTCGGATAAATCCCTAGGAGTGGGATTTCTGGGTAAACAATCCAGTCAAAAAATGAGCAGAAAAACTTAAAAGACACTTCACCAAAGAGGAAATGCTAATAGCCAACAGGCATATGAACAAATGTTCAACATTTCTCCTAATCAGGGAAATGCAAATTAATACCACCATGAGATACCACCTAACACCGATAAGAATGGAACATATTGAAAAACTAGCAACAGCAAATGTGGGTGAGGATGTGGTGAAAGGGAACTCTAAGTACTTTAACTGAGAAAATGGGTTATTGCTTTGAAAGACTCATACTCCCCATACCTTAACTTTCTCACTTTCTTTTCCAGCTATTGGAAGTCATTCACTATGACCTGTTTTAGTGGTTGATATTAACTTCATATTTGGTTGTTGGTGGACAGGATAAATAAATTCCATTTTACCCTGGTCTAGACTCAGGGTAAAAAGGTGCCCTAAAACTGTCACATAATTTTTTTATATGAATGTTATGTCTCCATGAATCATCTGGCTTATTTAGACTGGCTATTCTGCATCCATTTTTATTTGACCAAGAGAACCAATATCTGACAAATTTACTGATCTAGAGAGAAACTTCTGGGAAAAAGCTAATGCTTCCTGGACACCAGCTTCAGCAAGCCACAATGCCAATTTTCTATTTCTGAAAGATGTAATTATTGCTGCCGATTTAGAGACATCTTAAAACTTCTAGTTTGTCAAAATTGTTGAAGACTAAATGTTTTAATTTTCAGCATAAAAAGTTATCTTTAGTAATCGGAATTTAATGGAAACAAAAGAAAACTCATATGCATCTTCTCCAGAGAGTCATCTTGAAAGCCTAATTTTGCTAGAAGAATTTGAAGAAAATTGTATAAAAGGGAGAGATTCTAATTTCTGGTCTTTCAGAATAGTCTCTTTAAAACATTTCAGATCACATATACCCTTTCTTGTAATTTTCCAGTGACTTCTTACTAATGAATACCCGAGGTTCTTCCTGTGGTCTACCAGACTTCATGATGTGCCTTCGCTTGCTGCCTCTCTTCCCTTCACACACTGGCCATCCCACCAATCCTTGAGCTTCTTTTTTAATAATTATTTATTTATGCCTATAAGAACTGGGGTACAGGCCAGAGGTGTGGGGGGTGAGAGGATTCATCAGAGACAGAGTGGGGAACAGAACAGGCAGATTGACTGAAATACACTGCTGAGGAGGTAGTAGGCGAGGCAAGAGAGGTCTGCTGTGCCATGTGGGTCACCTCCCTAGCCGGGGAATTGAACTCTTGCTGCAGTGGCTGCAGATGCTTCACACTGCAGTGCTTAATGCCTTGCACCACCAGGGAGGCCCCAATTCTTTCTGGTGCATGCTTCCAAACTCTAGGGCCTTTGCACTTGCTTTCTCTTCTAACAATCACACATGTTCCAGTTTTTACAGAACTTTTTTTTCACTTAGAATTCTGCTCAAAGCTTCTCAAGCTACCTCCTCAGAAAGACTTTTCGAGTTCACCCTATTTAAAGTGCAGCTCATATTGTCATCTGTACTTAACTTTGCTATCTATTTTTTCATAACATATGTCATTCTCTGGCATTATTATATTATATATTATATTTGTACGCTTGTTCTCCTGTTTTTCTTGAATTTGTGAGCTCTAAAAAGCCTAGGAATCTGTCTATATCCTGACGCTTATTACATAATGGTGTTTAATACATTTCCGTCCATTAAAAAAATGAAAGTACTTACACTTTTGTTGTCTAGAAGTTATAGGGTTAAAAAAAGACCAAGATTTGTAACGGTACCCATGATAGCACAAAACAGAGGTAGTATGAATTTTTATAGAAAATATACAAAACTTGACATCAGAAGCTAAGGGACCTTCTTTATTAACCACATAATTTTGGATAGACCTGACTATCAGTTTCTGATGCCTGAAGCACTGCAGTTGATCTGAACAAACTAGATAAAGACAGTGGTAAGAATGTTAAGTGCTCAAATTTCTTAAAATCTTAGTCTAATTATGTAGTCCCTTTGGACAATGTGCAGATAGCACAAAAGGCAAAACCAGATGTTCAAATTAAAATTTACCATTTTCAGAGCTAGAAAACTTATATTAAACATCCAGTGAACTTCTAGTCAATCCAAAAAGGAAAATTTAAATGCAATAAAAAAATGAGTGGAAGGGCTATTATAAAACATCAAAATGTAATATTTCCATATTTGTGTGCAAGCAGATGCACTTATAAGTATTGCTTTCTTATCTCTTAACTTTCGGCCTTTCTAAAATTCTCTGGGATTTTCATATTAGTTCTTTCTCAGAGGGATAAATACATATGCTAATCTCAGCTGGCTACAGATTTTAATTTCACAATATCCCCAGCAATTTCTTAGCTATAATTCTGTATAGATTAAAAAAAGAAAAAGACGATAAAGGTCTATTTCCAAATTAGGTTGTTTAAATTCCTTTTTTCTAATAAGAAAATACTGGAAGTTATGTGATAAGTATTAAAAAAATACAAAAAACAACTAAATTTCTAGATTTATGTGAAGTAAAACAAAAATTGTAAATGCTAATATTTGAAAAATTGAGAGCTGGAGCTTATGGTTCATTGACATACTTTTTTAAGTGAGGGTCAATTCTGATATGTTAACCTTACTTACTTAGTTTTTGAGTCAAGATTATTGCCATATTATTGAGATAGTCCATGATGATGAAGCTATTAAAATGCAAAAGTTGAAGCTCAGGTATAATCTGTTTGTCTGTTTATTTGGGCAATGTAGAGGTAGTTTTATTAAAATAAAATCTGTATGTATTAGAGATGAAAAGAACATGCTAAATGACCCCTGCGGAAGGAAACCAACTAATTATTTTGCCAGGCAGGGTTTCAATCATAGACACTGACTTGATTCAGTGAGTGGCTCTTCTATTGCTCCAGCCTCCTTTGCTGTCTTTATTCTGTGCACAGAATTCATTGAATCATGGCTCTGGGAAATGAGGAGCCTATTCTGAAGACGGATGAGGATTGCAGTGATTCATTTTCCTGGCCTCAGTCAAGGTTGAACTCACGTGTCTCCTTCTAATGACATCTTTCCTAAATGTCCTCTCCCTGAAATATTCCCAAAGTATATGTACTTTGGTCCTCTAAGTTTATATTTTGCATAATCTTATACTCTGTCGTGTATCATATGATATATTAATCAGGTCAGTATTCCCAGTATACTCAGCTTTCCCATGTGAACTCTGTCTATAAGCTTAGCTCAGTGCCTAGACTATAGTGGCTGCTAACTATATTTGCTCAGAATAGATAACTTAGTGCAGGTAATATCTACCTTTCCCCTCCCTGACAGGAACTGAAAATACAGCTCAGCTAAAGTTGAGATGGGATGATCCTTGCTTTTCTTTGGGCTGTCAAATTTTAAAGATATTTTGCATAGTACTTGTTTTTCTATTTTATTTCTTTATATATACACCATCACTTGTGGAGCCCATGGATTTATTTTTTTATGCATACAAGAGCTGGAATACAGGCCAGAGTCATGGGAGGTGAGAGGATTCACCAGAGACAGAGTGGGGTGCAGAACAGGCATATCTACTGAAATACACTGCTGAGGGGAGCAGCAGGGGAGGCAGGAAAGGTCTGCTGCACCATGTGGGTCCCATCCCTGGCTGGGGATAGACCTCATGCTGGATGCTTTGCCCTGGATGCTTCACAGTTCAGCACTCAACCCACTTCACCACCAGGGAGGTCCCTGTTTTTCTATTTTTTTTTTAAAAGATTTTATTTCTTTATTTCTGCATAGAACTGTGGTATAGGCCAGAGGTACAGAATGAGAGGATTGACTAAAGACAGAATTTACCTTCTTCACAACACTGGTCCATTTCCCAAACTCTCTGTTCTGCTATTAATTGTGTGTGTATGTGTGTGTGTGTGTGTGTGATGAAGATTTAAGTGCACACAGGTCCATTTTTCACCCTTTTTCTCCTCTTCCTAGTGAATACCACTGTCGACTTAAAAATTATGTTAATCCTACTTTTCCTGAGCTTCACATTTTGCAATGGTCACCTCTTATTAAAACCATCCCTTTTGTTTTCTTGGGGTTGTGGATTAGAGGTATATGCACAAAACTTTCTGTAGGGTAACTAGATTTATAACTGACTCTGAAAGGAACAAATCTGAGAGTAAGTGTGTGTGTGAGGTAAGAGTGGAGGCTTAGAATAAAGATTGGGGAAGTAAGGTGGTGATAAGAGTTCTATGGTCTCTGAGAATTTTGTTGACATTCTTTTCCAGGTTGACTTTGGATTTGCTAAGAAAATAGGGTCTGGACAGAAAACATGGACATTCTGTGGAACTCCAGAGTATGTGGCTCCCGAAGTCATTCTCAACAAAGGACATGACTTCAGTGTGGATTTTTGGTCCCTGGGAATTCTGGTTTATGAGCTCCTCACGGGCAAGTAAGTACCTTCAAGTTATGACAAACTTCTTGGTCAGGGAAAAACCAAAAACATTTACTAATGAAAAAAATGTATCATTTAAGAGTTTGCCATTTTGGAAAATGAATTTAATTATCATCCCTTTTCCTCTTTAGGTTACTTTATATACAGCATGCTTACTAGTTTATAACATGGAGGAAAGGTCAGGAAGGGGAAGAAAAGTAGCATAGAATTGCTGAGGTTTACTTAAGATGGCATGACATGTTATTATAGTTAATATACTAAATTTGTGAAGGATTTGATAATCCAGCATAAGATTAATGCAAGGCATTGAAGTTGTAGGCTATTTCATTGCTTTTTCTTATTTATGTTTTGTAATCGAGAAAATAGTTATCATAGTTCAATTAAATTCATTGATCAATTAAACTAAATTTAGCCATGCTCATCCATCTTCTAAATAAATCATTAATCAGAAATGCTGAGAGAAAGGAACATTGCTGGATTGGAATTTTAATCTCTTTGTCAACAATTTTTCTAGAGTTGTTAATGAACAGAGAAAAGACACAGCAGGGATTTTAGCAGTTAAAATTGAATTGTCATTCCTGAAGAGATTAAAGAGCTAAATTAATGAATGCAGGACCTCAAGTTCTTAACACATGCATGCGCCATTCATCCACACAAACATACATATATAAGCTATATACAGTATTACCTCATATTCATAACATACTTTATAGTTTACAAAGCACACATATGTGTTACCTAGTTTAGTTTTCACAAATTTGTTTGAAAGTTAAAGCAAGGATGTTATTATTTTGAAATTAAATTTTATAGATTAGGAAACCAAGACAGATAGCTGCCTACCTAAGATTAGGTATTTGAATCCAGGTCTTCTGAATCTGAATATAGTACCTTTCCATTATGTGAGTCATGAAATTAACACAAGAACACACTGAGGATTCATAACAATTTTCTTTCCAATTTTGTTTTTCCATTTCTCATTCACTGATGTGATCGCCCTTATAAAGTCTTTTAACTAAATAGTCTCACTTTTAACTTCAGGGAGCATTTGCATATGGAATAGCATCAGAAATACTTCACTGAGCCTGTTTGTGGGGGTACAAGTCTCAACACATTACAAAAATGAGTTTCATAGAATATTCTTGAACTTTTTACATTATCAGCATCATTGTTAGATTGCTTGTGTCCACATACCACTTATTTGTGGAATGCATTGGGCAAACTCATAGAAAAATTATTTTGTTTTCTGTAATTAATTTCAAACATTTGTTGGTTAAGATTTTGAAGGAAAAAAGAGAAAAATTTGCAGAAAGTCATTCAGAGGAAAAGTTGCTTCTGGGACAGGAGAATTTCAGTTTCATTCATTTGTTTCTTTATCCCTGGAATATTTGTTAGCTGCAATTCTAAGAGATACATGATGGTTTCTGTTGGTAATGGAGACAATATATCTTATTCTTCATCAGCTGGGACAATTTTTGCAGGATTAGGAAAATAAATTGAAGGATTAAGAAATGGGGTGAGAGGGTGCCCCTATAATATGGAAACATTTAGGTGGCCTTGAACTGCTGTAAAAAAGTTGATAAGTTGTTTTTGGAAAGATTTTCAAAGTATAACAAGAGAAAAATTAGTTTTAAATCCCCTGAACTCTAAAACGAAAGGAAGTAAATGAAAATGTAAAGAACCAAAAAGCAAAACCAAAACAAATTATAGTACAGTATAAATTATAAAATTAGTTGAAAATATAAGCAGTGTTTCTAGATTTTCTTCACAAGGAATATAGATTATTGAACAATCAGTGCATTAATTTTGTTCAGGCTTATCACCTGAGTGTGTACTCTCAGTATGAAAAGATAAGGTCTTAAACGTCGCTGAGGGATAGCAAAAGTTCATGAAAGTCATAATTAGTTTTCATAAATTAAATGACACACCAGAATAGATAGGAAGTTACTTTTAAATCAAAGTGTGTATTAAAATACTATTTGAATTCAGTGGTCTAGTCCCAATGCTTTTGTATTCCTCTTTGCAACATTTTGTTGTTGTTGTTGGAACACTCTTCATATAATTTCAATGACCTCCTTTTCATTTCTTTTTCCACACTTGTGGCTCCTTTTCATTTTCCATTACTGGATCTTCACCCTGAACTTTCAAGACCATTTCAGTTCTTGATTTCATTCCAGTCTCTTCTTGGATGATCTCATCAAGTTCTATGGCTATAAATAGTCTGATGATCCCTCAGAATCATACTTTCAGCACTAACCACTTTACCATCTGAACAGATTCAGAATCCAACCACATATCACCACCTTCACCTACAGTTGTTAATGTCTTCCTTCCCTACCACTGGCACCATCATAGCTTATTATCCACACATTAAAATAAAGTTTACTTTTGTTGCTGTAAATTAGATCATCCAATTCAGAATACATCCCCACGTCTTTATCAGAACCCACTGGAGCAAAGTGACAGCAGCCCTCGTTCCTGTACTCCTTCCTGCTAACTCCTCCACCACGTGTGCTGCCTTCCTTACTGTTCCAAGAATAACCATGCCCACTCCTGACTCATGATATTTGTACTTGCTATCTTGTACTCCTCTGCCTACAGATAATAGCGTGGCTCATTCACTCATTCACTTATACCTCTGGTCAAGTGTCAGCTCCTGAGATAGGCTTTTCCTATCCATTCCGTCTAAAATAATCACTTCTCTCCCTCTTCTTCTCCTCCTCCCTTCTCCCTCCTCCTCCATATACTCTCCTTGTCTTCCTCTGTTCCCTCATTTTTTTCTTGTTATTCTAACCACTTGACATTACCTGTATGTGTATGTGTGTAATTTCTTAATGATATGAAATTAATGAAATGTTCTCTAGCATATATCTAAATTTGTTATGAAGTAACTAATGAGAGAGAAGGATGGCAGGAGGAAGAAATATAAGGTTAACTGTTATAAATGTGTCCAGTGATGGTCTTTCTGTCCTGTTTTGGTTTTTCTCTAGTCCACCCTTTTCTGGGATTGACCAAATGATGACCTACAATTTGATTCTCAAAGGAATTGAAAAAATGGATTTTCCCAGAAAAATAACAAAACGACCTGAGGATTTGATTCGGAGGCTTTGCAAGTGAGTGATAATTAGATACCCCTGTTCTCAGGGAAGTGTGAAAGCTTTTAATTTCTTTTTCCACACATTTTTAAATTGCATATGCTTATTTTTATAGTGTTCTGTGAAACTAAACTATAATTAAAAATCAATTTCTTTTTTGCAGCCTAGACTCAGAGTTTGAGTTACTCAAACTCCTGATTGATACTACAGAAACATAGTAACTACTAAGAGATGGAGATTTTCCAGGATATCACTGGAAATCATGTGTATCTATTGCAGAACATAATAGTGCCACCAAGTTTATCTTAATAAAGGAGTAATTATAATCTTGTTATTTTGACAAAAAATCAGTGGTGATAAAAGTTACAGATGTCCTCTTTTAATTTCTATTTTTAAAAAAGTACTCCTCTGGCCTTATTTTAAATTACTTCAGATTTCTAATTATCAATAAAAATAATTTATTGGAAAACAGAAGACTTGTAGAATTTTTGTTTATAGTTCATCTTGCTGCTTTTTTTTTTTTTTTGCACACTTGAACTTTTAAAAAAAGCGTTAAAGTTAGTGTGTTTAGGATGTGTAGCCTGACCTTGGGTTGCCAGCAGAAATTTTGGAATGCTTGTAAGATTCCTGCTAAAATGTAAATGGTTCTCTAAAGTTTTCTCTACAGAGTTAGTAATTATGTTCTTTTAAACATTTATTTATCACTCATTTAAAGCATGGACATATCATATGTATCATATCCATCCCTAACTCCAATATTACTGTGGCTCTGCTAGAGAGGGACATGTGTTTTTCCCTATACTCAGATATCTGGTCTATGGATTTTGTTTATTAAATAAATAAAAAAATGTTAAATTCTGTTTTAAAATTTTCTCAATCAAAATTACAATTTTAGGCAAAATCCAACAGAAAGACTGGGAAATCTGAAGAATGGAATCAATGACATTAAGAAACACAGGTACATAATTATTCCCTTGACCAGAGAAATGTAGAAATTTATAGAAAAGTATGATAATCTTGAAGTTTCTTCCAACAGGCCATAAGGGTCCCTTTACATACTCTTGATTTTTTTTCCTTTTTGTTGCTTTTTTTTCTTTTTATTTAAAAATTTTATTTTAGTTTTTGTTCAGTGACTTTGAGTGTTTTATTTTTTATGTCTTTTACTACATGTAATTACTTTAATCTGAAGGTGATCTCTTGAATATGAAATGCTATATATTTGTATAAAAATGATGAAGTTACAAAACAGGTTACAAAATCACTTCTTTTTTTTTTTTAAAAGTACATTTATTGTAGCTATAAGAGCCTCAAGATATTCTTACAGCCAGTGAAGTACCATTTAATGAAATGATATTATTGTTAATGTGTTTTATAGATAGTGCACATATTCAAAAGCAGTATTATAACTGATGTTTCAAAAAACTAAGTGTTCATTGTTTCAGAATTTCCATTTCTCATTGAACTGATCACCTCTCAAGTCTTTTTTTTTCAATTTTTATTTATTTTTTTAATAAATATTTTAAAATTTACATATACTTGCCATCAACTGTAATCCCCATGTATTCCCCATCACCATCTCACCAGTGCACCATCACCTCAGTCCCTCGTGCT
>JAGFMF010011712.1:10147116-10181055 GCA_019455555.1 Galemys pyrenaicus | reverse complement strand
TTCCTAGGAGTGGGATTGCTGGATCCTATGGAAGTTCCATTCTTAGTAGATTGAGGAACCGCCATACTGCTTTCCATAATGGTTGGACCATCTTGCATCAAAATCACTTCTTCAAGTTATAGCAACTTAGTCTTTTTTCCACTGCTATTGTTGTTACTATAATTATTTTATCAACATGGATTCCATAAAGGAATTAAAGATATAATTTTGACATTTTATTTGTAATTAAAATAGAATATAGTCATTGTCAATATTCAAGAGAATGAATCAGCTACATCTACTGTTAAATGTTATTCTATTTCATTTTTAATTAAGCTCGTATTTTAAGTTTAATTTTCCCTTGGTTAGCTCAACAATGTTGGTAGTTTCATTTTGTATTTCACTTTTTGGGTTAAATTACATTGATCTCCATAAACTTTAAATATTGTTTTATGGAATTGCAGTTATCTAACATGTACCATTTCATTTCTACAAACTTCTAAAACTGGCATTAAGAAATGTCAATAACATCCATAATATAACCTTTATAATTTGGTTATATATGTGAAAGTTCAAACTTATATTTCAAGATTTAAAATATAGTCTGTGTCTAGCTAAACCCTGCTACCCTGAAGATACTAATTTTACTTAAGATTTAGAGATGTAAAATATAGCTGTTGATCATGTTAGTACCAAAAAACACATTTGAGAATTCCATTATTGAAAACCTTTGAACACACTGATGTGTTCACTTTCAGAATTGAAAACCCCCTCTGAATATTTTTACTGAAGAATTAGGAGCATTCTTTTCTCAGGTTCAGAATCTCTGGAGTGCTAGCTTCTACAAAGCAGAAAGGTTTCATTTACACCGTAAGCCAAGTGCATATGATCACAACACGAATTTATCCGTGGAGTCCATATTACAATATGAGTATAATTCAGTTAGCTCCAGAAGGGAAGGGTGAGGGACCTCTTGGAAAAATTCTGGAGATAGGGACATAAAGTGGGCAGGACCTGAACTGAAGAGCTCCCTATGGACATCCATCTGCAGGGAGAGGAGCCACTTCTCAGGGTGAGCGTCCCCATGGCTCTCACCGAATGTTGGACAAAGCTTCAGGATTATGTGCACAGAATCCATAAGTATCTCAATTTGCTTCAAAGTCAGTGCCTATAATTATGCTAATTTTCAGAGACATATTATCAGGGCCAACTTAATTTTTGAAGAGTTCTCTCAGTACATCATGCTTGTATCTCTCCTTGCCCTTTTGTATGTCTAAGTGTCTTCATGAACAAGTGGCTGCTTTTTAATTAATAACTGAAGACACTATCTCAGTTGCTCCCCCAGCTTCCCATCAGTCAGGGTCATTACACAGTCAATATACATAACATCAATCAGTCAGAATCATGGAAATATCAGTATATGTGACGGGCAAATAAACAGTGTGAATATAAAGGAAGAAATGCTGCTAAATAAAAATGCTATTGATTTTTCTTAACAGTAGTGGTACAACTTCAAAAAAAAAAAAAAATCCCAAGCTGCAAATCCTGGTCTGTCTATGAACATTCTTAAAATAAAATCGTGTATTTAAAATTCCAAATTCATATTGTGCTCTGCTTTTAGAGTATATTAGGGAGGCTGGAAGGGAAGGAAAGAGACAGACACATCTGTGGATTTTTATAAAGATCAAAATGCTCATTGCTTTTATTGTGCTATGTTATCTTTCAGATTGCCTTCAGTGTTAAGCTCAATATTTGTCTGAAATTCCAATTTATCTTTTTTTCTACATGCTGTTATCACAAGTTCTTTCTCATAAGGAAATGACACATAAACACACCATTCAGATAGAACAAACAAATGTCTCATCAATTAAAGTCATTCTTCCAGTGTAGTTTCCTCCATTCTCTCATTAAGAGAAGCTTCTTCATGGTTTGCTCAGGGTAGTTGGGAAATAGAGTGATATAATTGTTAACAAGCTTCAATTTTATCTTTTATTTCTTATTTACCTGAGGCTCACTAAAATGTAGCTGTCAAATTGTGGTTGGATGCTCATGCAAATTGATGCTAAAGGATTTTCTCACCTCAGCAGTAATGAAGAATTTTGAGTTTCCTTCCCTGTAGGGATTAATTTGCCCACTCATCTTAACAAAATGTTCTTTTCCACACAACTGTGGAGACAAAGTACAGTGTGTAGGGTAGAATTTACTAATAAGATGCACCAAATTTATAAAGTGTTTTTCTGGCAAGCTCAGAGAACTCAAAAACAGGATTTCATCCTATTTTATAGTTCTTCTTTAGATAAAAACCTGGAGTCAGGGGAGGGTCCCTGAGAAATAGATTTCTCTACTTTCAATCGGGATATTCCAAGACCTTCTACAAGTCTTCAAATTATATAGCCTCCCTACCTAGTATATTCTTGGAATTAAAAAAAAAATTCTTTCAAATTTTAGCAGATTGTCCCATTATATTTTAAATTTAAAATATATATTTTTTTCTTAGAGAGCTGTTCTGTTTAACTTTATATTTAAATACAGTTAAGAAGCTTGGCTTATTGTTAAATGTTCACTCAGTCCGTGTTGTCATTTTTTCCTAAAAATAGAATTCATTCCTTCCCTATTTATGATCTAACATACAAATTAGGCACCGATCATGTCTCCCAGTACTTATCTGAAAGAGGGATGATGTAATTTTATGGCACAATTAAGTTTTTCTTGCTAGATAGGGGAATGATTTATTTCAAGTATCTTCATGTTACCTTTTACATTTCTAGTCTAGTCTCTAAAATTACTTTCAAGAGTTCCTACAAATCTTCTAAAAATAAAGAAGCAATTTATGTGCCATTGCCACTAATATTTCTTTGGTGACTATTTTTCACGCTAGAGTGCATCCTGGCACTTTTGCATTACTTAAAATGTGGTTAGTGTCAAAAGGCCAAGTGTTAAGTGAATAACCACTCATGCTAAGTAAATATTGTCGTAAGTCAAATTGTAATAACTACTCAGCAAGAAATGTATAGACTCTTTGGTTTAAGAGCATAATAGTAATATTTTTATTAATATTTATGTAGTATCAATTGGTAGAGAGCATTGTAAAATGTATCTGGTGATAAAAGAAAAGAACCCAAAGAAATGTGTACCTCGAAATTCATAAAAATGGAGCTTTAATCACAGCATAAAAGATAATAGGTGGGTCAAGGAGAGGACTTCTGTTGTTTTATAGTGGGGGCAGGGAAAGTCAGACAACTGGGATGGCTGTCTGATTCTCACTCATTGACAAGAGTCTTCACAACTGATATTAAAATGGTGCTTTAACTAAGAATAGCATCTGATGCCAGAGGGTGCACAAGGGACTGAGGTGATGGTGCACGGGTGAAATGGTGGTGGGTAGTCCCTGGGGACTACAAATGATGTCAAATATAACTAATAATAATTAAAAAAAAAAGAGCTCTAAAAAAAAAATAATAGAATAATAGCATCTGAAACAAAAAGTAATGGAGCCTTTACTCTCTGTTTTTAGTAATGTTTTTTTTCTTGCTAAGCATAGACCTTGAATAGGAAATGCAGTCCTTAATGAACCCATCAACACCAGAGTAAGAGAGATTGAGAAGGTAGAAAAATAAACCTTCTAATATAACTGACAAGACAAACAGCTTCCTAATATCTTCCTACTTCAGTATCCACCCCCATCCTGTCCATTCCAACCTCCCATGGTTGTTCTCTATATAAAAGCAAGAATTGTTCTTTGCAAACATAATGTAGGTTGCACCACTTATTTAGAACTTTCTAATGGCTTCCCACTAGATTCCTTACTAAATCTTCAAAGCCTTACATGATTTGGCATCTATCTGTTCATCATTCAGACATCATTTTTTCTTCACATTGACCATGTTTCAACTTGTTCCTATCATTTCCTTCCATTTAGAAGATCCTTGTCACAGATCTTCCTCTAGCTTCCCCTTTCTGTTCATTTTAGCTCTAATTCAAATATCACTTCTTCAGATATCACCCTAGGCAATCTGTAAATTGGTAGAAAGTATTTGCACATCCCATGTTCAACAAGCAGTTGTGTACATATTCATGTATATAAAGATCTCATACAACTCAACAAGAACAACAACAACAAAAGCAGCACAATCAAAAAATGAGCAGAAGACCTATGTGGATGCTTTTCCAAAGAAGACATATTGATGGTCTACAAGCATATGAAAAAATGTTAATTGTCACTTATTAAAAGGGAAATGCAAATCAAAGCCATAATGCTATATCATCTCACTTCTGTGAAAATGACTAATATCAGAAAGATGGTAACCCAAAAATATCACTGAGGATGTGGAGAAAAGGAACACCATTCCACTGATGGTAGAAATGTAATTTGATGCAGTCTATCTACAAAAATGATAGTTAAGGGTCCACAAACAAAAATGGAAATACCCTATGCTACCAGCAATACCACTTCTAGGTATTAACCCAAAGAATACGAAAACTAGGGCCTCCCTGGTGGTGCAGTGGGTTAAGCAACACACTATGAAACAAACCACAGCCACTGCAGCACAAGTTCTATCCCTGCCGCCAGCCAGGGAGGGGACCCACATGACACAGCAGATCTCTCCTGCCTTGCCAGCTGCTGCCCTCAGCAGTGTGTTTCAGTCATCCTGCCTGTTCTGCTCCCCACTCTGTCTGGTGACTCTGCTCCCCACTCTGTCTTCTCACCTCTGGTGACTCTGGCCTGTACCCCAGCTCTTGTATGCATAAATAAATAAATCTTAAAAAAAGAATATGAAAACTAATGTGAAATGGTATACATTTATGAACTCCTATGTTCATAATATCACTATTCACAATAACCAAATTGTGGAATCTACCTAACTGCTTATCAGCAGATGACCAGATAAACAAATTGTGAATGGAATGGTACTCAAGGAATTGTACTCATCTATTAAAAAAGATAAAATGGTGCCTCTGGGGACAAAATAGATGAAGGAGATTATGTTAAGTGAAATAAGTCAGAAAAATGAAAGACAGCTACCAGTTAGTTTCACTCATTTGTGGAATATAAATAGCCAATGAAAATCAACTGCCAAAATGCAACAACAATAATTCTTAGATTCTGGAAAATATCCTGTATACTAAAGAGGATGGGAGGAAGGGAATGAGGGAAGACAGGAGGGGGAAAGAGAGAGAAGGTGATAGGATATTGACTCTAGAGTATTGATGGGGGGTGAGTGACGCATATGTGCATGGAGAGGTATAAAGTTGTACTTCCCAAATTTATATAGTTTTGTAAATGATTGGCCGATCAAAAACATGAGAGAAAAAACTGAATTTGACCTCAGAAAAAGACCCAATATTGTTCAGGGAACAAATGATAAAGAAATCTGGGGAAAGAACAATCTAGCTGGAGGATCTGAGTGTAAAGGTAGGAGAGGAGCACACTAGTTTGTTGGAAGGTAATGGTGAGGAGGTAAATAAGCAAGAGAGGGAGAAGGAGAAAAGCAGCAGTGGATGATGGTAGATGGGTGTTGGAAAGGATGTTTTATAGCCTTATAGGTTATTGTAAAGATATGGGAAAAACTGATTTTTACAGTGTGTGTGATGGGAAGCTTTAGGTAGTTTTAAACAAAGCATGATGTGACCTGACTTCATTTTTTAATCATCACTCTTGCTGCTCAGTTGTTTGCCACAGACAAAAAGAAGAGCCATTTAGCTGGTTACAATAATACAGGCCAGGGATAACAGTGATTCCAGTCATGCTGGTAGGATGAATGTGTTGAGAATTTGTCATATTTGGACTACATACTGGCAAAGTTTCCTTCAGGATTGAGCAAAGTGTTAGTGAGAGAAGGTATAATTTCAAGGTCTTTGATTTGAGCAACTGCAGAGCCAAGGCAAGTTTTTTTGGGGAATTTGGAGTTCCAATTTGGATCTGAGATGTGCTAGATGCCTGTTAAATATACAGCTGGGAGATGATGACTAGCATTTGCAGATACTAGCCATAATGGAATGGAAAGTCTTGGCTGGAAATAGAAATATTAGAGTAATCGTATATAAATGCTATTAAAATCACAAAAATGAGTGAGATTATACAGGAAGTGAAAGTAGTTGATAAAATAAGAGGTCGGAGAACTGAGCCCTGAAACACACCTACCTATGTTGAATCAGCAGTGGAGAAAATAGGTAGAAAGTCAGAACAATAATGTGCCCAGGAAGCCAAGTGAAGAAAGGGTGAGTGATGGACAAATGCTCCTAGATTAAGATAAAAACTGAAAATTGAGGTGATCAGAAGAAAATGGATAGATATGGTGATTAGATAACACTTTCAAGGATTTGTTTTCCAACTGGAGGAGAGAAACAGTGAGAATTGGCAGGCTCATCATGTCAAGGCTGGGTATCTTGTTGTTTGAGAAGTAAAATGTTTCCATGCTGATGGAAATCATGAGCAGCGAAGAGACTGATGAATCAGGAGAAGGAAGACTTGAAGAAGCAAGTCTTTGAATATAGAAAAGGGCCCACACAATCAAATACATGATGGAAGAGTTGGCCATAGCTAAATGCAAAGGCAATTATTTCATAGTACGAGCAAGAAGGGAGCACAAAGATATGAGTAGGCAGGCAGATAGGACAGCAGTTTGTGGAAATGCTCTCTTTGTGTCTCTCTCTTTTTCTATTGTTTCATTTTCTCAATGCATTAAGAAACCACATCATCACTTGAGAGTAAGGATAGGGAGAATGTTCTAGAAATCTAGGGATAAAGAACAAAATGTGTGGCAGTGAGGGGAGTCCAAGGAAATTCTGGAATGATTGCTGGGCAGGATGTTCTGTGAAACAGAGTGGATGGTGAGTGTTTCCTTGGGCCATTTGTAGCTATGCTGTTATAGGCAGGGAGCCAGCAACACCATGGATTGACAGATGCCTTGACATGTGAATCATTATCAGACAAGTAATATTCTACTGTACTTTTCTCATTTCTTAGGTGGTTAAATGCTTTTAACTGGGAGGGATTGAAAGCACGAAACCTTCCATCACCTTTACAAAGAGAGGTATGGTATCTGCTATAGTACTATCTTGACTTTTTGTAGATACTTATTTACCAATTTTAGAGGTTTTTAAAAATTAATTAAAACATCACAGTAATTGTGATTATTGAAACTAAATAATATTCCTACTTGATGGGAATTAGCTCAACTCTCAGGAACTAAGTCCCCAAGAAGTTAATGTTAATCAAGCTGACAGATGGCTCTAGAAATATAATATAAATCATATATATGATTTAAAATTTTCTAGTTGTCACATTAAAAAAAGTGAAAAGCAGGTTAAATTTAATTTTGCTTGTCATAATATACCCAAATATCATCATTTCAATATGTCAACATAAAATATTAATGAGATGTTACATTTTTTCTCTATTCTTTTAGAAACCCCAAGTCAATTCAGTGTATCTCAGTTCAAACTAGTCACATTTCAACTGCTCCATCACCATGTTACACAGCTGTCACTCTGATAATTTGGTCATTTTCTTCTTTATGTGACTTACAAGTGGTTGCAGTATAAATTCAGTATTCAAATGTAGAAGGCATTACTCATATGATATGAGATCATTAACATTATCTTCACCTTTGGTTTAATCCTTTCCCTGTTAGCTCAGTGGACCTACAGATCACAGTTACTTTGACAAGTATCCTCCTGAAAAGGGGGTGCCTCCTGATGAGCTGTCAGGCTGGGATAAAGACTTCTGACTGAAGAGAAGATGTTTACTACCTAGATGCTACAGAAGAGGACTTTGAGGACCTATAATCCAACACCTATTATTTCTCTCTTTGGATTATTACACTATCTTTTTGGAATAACATTAGGGAAAAGTAATCCCTGCCCGTGAGATGGGGATAGACAATCGTGGATGTGGAGGTGGTTCTGAATTATGGCATCTCACTTAGAGGCTGTGAATTATTCATGTATTCCATTCTTTGCTTGCTTAAATATTGAAGGTTATCCTAGTCTCTCCATAGTCAGAACCATTTTTTGTTAAAGGGACCTTTTGTTTGTTCTGCCATCTCTTGCTCCATACCACTCATGCCCATTCCTTTGAGTCCTAGTAAGGCTTAAAGGATTTTTCCCTTAAGTGACTAAGTCGTGCAAATATAAGAAAGGATAAAGGTGAATTTTGCAAGAGTGACCTTGCTTTTAACTCCACCTAAGCATTATGGTATCTTAAAATGGTGTTTTGCAGAAATCTTGGTAGTCAATAGATACTCTTGACCTTCATCTGCATTCATCCTAGAAATATATCAGTATGCTTCTAGCCAGTCTAGGGAAAGGTAAGTTTGAGTATTAGTCTGTGATACCACTCCTTAAATTACATGAGTTAATTAATCCAACCTGAAAATTATATTCTGTTGGGGAACTTAGAAAAAATTAATAAAGCAAAATATATTTTTCATTCTCCTTTGCCCAGCTCTGATACCTCAGAGTCCTTTTAAAAGACTCATTAAAGGTATTCTAAAGTGTGGTTCAGTGGTAGGCCTTTGGAAAGATTTTATCTAATATACAATGTGTTTTCACAATCAAAGTGGAAAATACATAACATCAATATTGTGGATGGTTTTCTTTCCCATTAAATATGGAGGAGGATCAATTCTAATAGGTAAGCTTGCTGACTCTTTGAAACTCTGAGATATTGTAGCCAATTCTATGATTGTTGCTATTAATAAATCAAGAGTACAGAATAACCATCGTTAATTTTTAATGAAAGTCCCATCGGCAAATGTTGATGTGCCATCCTAACTTCTGCATTAATAATTCTTTTTAAAAGGCATCTGTGATGGATGTGTTTATAATTTTAGATTATTAAAATTCTTTAGATTGTTAAGGCACTGGAGAAGTGATGAGTCTTTATGGTATGTAGCATCTGCATGTCCTGTCACTTCCTTGCAGTCCAGATAATGAAGAGAGTAGTTTCAATAGCACTGGATGCCAGTAACTAAGAACTTTACTAAGTCAATGTTTTTGTGTTAACCATGATCATCCCCTACCATTCTTTACAAATGGATGGGAAGCTGACTTTCTGTGCATCCTTTTGATTTTTCAGAGGAAAAAAAAACACATTTAAGTTTCTGCATCATTTAAGCTTTTGGTTATATTTTCATATGCTAATGTTCTATGAGAAAATCAACCTCTACACACAGTCTTGCCCATATTTTCAGCTTGCAGAAAAAAGTCAGCTATGTGTTCTGAGGCATGAAACCAGAAAAGTGATGTCCAGCCCAAGAAAGTACATCCTTAACAAATTGAATTTCCGTATTTAGAACCTTTTGCTGAACCAAAGAATTTTTGTTTTCTGGAGTTGTATTTTTAAAGATTATGTATTGTACATAGAATAACCATTTTTAATAGGATTGACATACCTGCTTAATGAATTTCTAAGGTTTTTAAAAGATTTTTATTTGCATTTAGTTTGTATGCACTGTATGTTTTTTCATGTATATATTTTAAAGTTACCCACCTATAAATGTAGGAAATTTGTGGATTGGTGGATATTAGAACTGTACAGTTATAATAACAATGTTATTCTTAAAGGAGATCAATAGTTGTATTTCAAGAAAGACCTACATATATAAAAATAAAAACCAACTTAAAATACTACAGGTTTATCTTGCCTGTGTTTGGTTGTATCAGTATGTGATCTCCATGTGTGATTTTTTGGGGGGGCTTCCTTTACAGCTGCATAAAGATGAAGAAATGAGAGCCTGTACCATCAGTTAATTTCAATTCCACCATTTCCTCACTGGGTGATCTTAGGAAAACTACTTTACTTCTTTTAGTACTAGCTTTCTCACATGTTGAAAAAGGCATAATAAAATCTACTGTAGAGGCCTTCTTAAAGAGTCCTCAAATTAGGTAACTGGAGAGCTTCTCCCTGATAATCTGTGAAATTATCAATATTGCATAGATGAGAGCTACTGTTACTATCTCTTAAAGGGGTATTGATAACAATGTAATACAAAACCTTACCTATCATTTGTGTCTGTTTTCAGAGTTGTGCCGATTAAATAAATCCACTATCTGTCTTTTCTTTTAAATCATAAAGTAAAAATGGTTAACCAAACATTAATGCATATGGGGAGGAGTTTATCCTCAACAAAATGAGTGCTTCATCAGAAAATCACCTGTATTTATGAATTTTAGCACTTTTGTGAATTAAGGATATATGATATATTTATTTTTATGAAGGGTTTATATGTATATATAAACACATACAAGAAAGCATTCCCTTTCTCAACTCTTTGGAAGAGTTTATGTTATCTATTATGTTTTTTCTATGAAGGTTTGGTAAACTCATTATTGAAAATACATGGGCCCAGATTTCTGTTTCTGGAAGACTTAAATATTGTTTTAATTTCATTGCTTGTGATTGGTCTGTCAGTTTTCTGTTTCTTCCTGACTGCTCAGAGGGTTGTGATTTCTAAGAATTTGTCCATTTCGTCTAGTTATTCAGCTTGCTGGCATACAGATGTTCAGTTTCTTACGGTCCTCTGTATTTCTAAAATGTCTTTGTAACTTTTATTTTATTCCTGATTCTATTTATTAGATTATTTCCCCTCTTTTTCCTTAGTGAGTCTTACTAGAAGTTTGTCTATTTTGGTAGTTTTCCAAAGAACTAGCTTTTGTTTCATCTTTTGGACTTTTTGTTTTGATCTTTTGGACTCTCTTTTTGTTTTTATTTCAATTATTTCTGCCCTAATTTTTTATTATATCCTTCCTCCTAAGGGATTTTTGTCACTATGATTTTGGTTTTGCTTGTTCTTTTTCTGGTGCCTTAAGGTGAAAGATAAAGGTTGCTCCTTTGGGTTCTTTTGTGTTTTTTGGCGAGGGCCTGTATTGATGCTTAGTCCCCTCTAAATGATGCTAAAGTTCCACAGGAAGATCATGTTTTCATTTTTTGTTCATCTCCAGGTATTTTAAATTTTTTTCTTTCATTTTCTCCTTTATTCAATATCATTCAGCAGTGTACTGTTCAATCTCCATATATTAGTGGCTTTTCCTGCTTTGTTTTGTGGTTGGTTTCTGTCAATACCAGTGAAATCACAATATTCTTCATGAATTTATCAACACTTGCTTGGTGAACCAGTATGTGGTCTTCCCTAGAGCCTGTCCCATGTACAGTTGAGAAGAATGTGTATTGAGCTTTTGGTGGATACAGCCCCTATAAATGTTTATTTAGCCCATGTTGCCTCATTCTTTGTTTAAAGCTACTGTTTCCTTGTTTATTTTATGTTTGGTTGACCTGTCCATTGGTGAAAGTGGGGTGTTGAAGTCTCTGGCCATTACTATGTTCCTGACAATGTATATTTTCAGATTTGATCATAATTGTCTTTTATATTTTTATGCTCCTTTATTTGAGGTATACATATTGATGCATGTTATATCTTTCTGATATATTTCCCCTTAATTATATAGTGTTAATCTCTGTCTCTTATTCCCCTGTTCAGCTGGAAATCTATTTTATTTGATATAAGTATGGATGTCCCTGCCACTTTATGTCCCATTTTCATGTAGGGTTGTTTTCCAACCTTTTACTTTGAGTCTATGCTTGTATTTGGAGATCAGATGAGTCTCCCGAAGTTGAAAGTTGGATTTTCTTTCCTGATCCAACAGGCCACTCTGTGCCTTTTGATTGATTTCAGTTCATTGACATTAAAGGTGATTATTGGTTTATCAGGATTTATTGTCATTATCTTTAGTTTTCTGTTTCTTTCTAAATTTTTTGTGCATATTTTTTTGTGGATTTTTTTCACTTTAATTTAGATAAGAGAGGCCCTTTCAATATTTCTTGTAGGGGTGGTCTGGTTTTGGCAGACTTATTTGTATTTGATGTGGCAGCAGGGAGGGAAGAACATGGACTCTTCCAGTCATTGTTGAGAAAGTGATGGGGCAGGGACTGTACTGTGTTTATAGTATCACTGATACCCCCTTGTCTGGGGTTGCTAACCTGAGACCTGTCACTTCAGTATATTTAATGTGGTCAGTGCCAGGCTTGAGGGGGTTGGAAAGAGGAAGTATGGGCCATAGCACTTCTTCCATTGTCTTCCTTACTAGCGCCCCAGTCTGTGTGGACCACCTCAAGTTCTCCTTATGCCTTCTCCTTGGTCAAGACTATGTGCCTACACACCATTTCTGTATCCCTTCACCAGATCCCCTGGCTAAGTCAGCAGCCCTCCTATCTATCTATGTCTCACTGTCTTCAGACATTTCTCTCCACCCAACCCTGGTCCTATGAAATATGACTCTCTTCTATATCCCTTCTGGAATAGTCTGTGTTGGTCACTGAGATGCAAGGGATACTTCAGTCTTACCCTCAGCCACAGAACTCGCTAGTCTCCCTTTGGTCATCAATTGTTACACTTGGGAACAAATCAAGGAGCCTCTTTTATCACCATTTATCATATTTATCAATACATTCTTTTTGTTCTCAGGTGAACTAAGAAAATAAGTAATGTATCCTCATACTCACAACACTGGATCTTGAGACTATCAAAGAATAGCCACAAAAGTTACATAGACCCTCCATATCCATGGTTTTGCTTTCCATCTTTCAGTTACCCACAGTCAACCTCAGTCTGAAAATATTAAGTACAATAAAATATTTTGAGAAAGAAACCACATTTATGTAACTTTTATTACAGTAATTTTGTTATAGTTCTTTTGTTACTAGTGCTTTTTAGTCTCTAACTGTGGCTAATTTATAAATTAAATTTTATCACAAGTAGGTATGAACAGGAAGAAAATAGTTTACATAGGACTCAGGATTCAGAACTATCTGTGGTTTTAGGCATCATGGATAAGTGAGGACCTCTGTACTTGAATTCAGAGAAGAAGATAGGAGACATAAGACAAAGACTGATGAATAAAATTCTGAAATTTGGTCTTACTACCGTTTTTTCTGCTTAGGACTCAGCCTTATTCTCTGTGAGTTATTCTCCAACGCTCTCAGTGACAGCACCTTGGTTCTTCCTTCTAAGTAACCTTTCCTTATCTGTAAGATAAAGCTTGTATTTGCAATTGAATAGATTTCTTGACCTGTTTCTTGCCTGTAAATATTTGGTATTTTAATTTGTCAGTCTCTGTCTTTTTATTTTAAGTTGACAAATTTCCTTTAAAAACTTTGTAAGTGGAGAAAAAAAAACTTTGTGAGTATCCTGTGTAGGAATTCATAATCCACTTCATTATACAAAAGCTACATTTAAAATATTTCTGTGAAAATACTGTGGAAAATATGATTCTTCTAAGTTCTATTTTCTTTTAAAGACAGACTGTGCACAACCTGTGCTTATGAAGCTCAGGAGGTCTTTTGTCTGTTTGAAGTGACCTGGTTGCTACTCAAAGATGGCGTAAGGTCAGTGAAAAGTGATCAGGCTTTTCCTCCCTCCCGCCATCGGCGTCGATGATGGACACCTGCGGTCCTGCACGCATGCCTGATGGCGGGCACCTCACGTAGGGTGTGGGCATGCGCAAGTGGGCGCACCTGGGCTAAAACACGGGTATATAAAGACAGCGTCACGAGGACGCCAGTAGAGAAGAAAAGAGAACAGAGAGAACGGAAGAAAGAGATGTAGAATCAGAGAAAGCAGAGAACAGAGTCCAGACAACGTGAGATTTGCCAGGGGCTAGAAGGCCTGCCAGCCTTGTGGCCCACCGGCTTTCCTGCCTGCTATGTACCTGGTCACTTCTGATGTAAAGAATAATAAAAGCCTGAAAAAGCCATGGAGAGCTCCAGGACTCCTCCTCTACCCGTCTGCTGGAATCATGGAAAACCTGCTCTGTGCCCTCTGGCACTACTGTTGGCTTCCAGTGGTCTGTACTTAATGGTATGCATATGCTTTTATGATTCTCTCCCCTCAGTGGAACCTAGTCATTTCCTTCTAACAAATAGAACATAGCAAAAGTGATGGGACGTCATTTCCAAGATTAGGTTACAAAGTGACTTTTCTTCTGTTCTGCTCACCATCTCTTACTCTTGTTTTCTTGTGCTAATGAAAGACACTTGCTATGCTACAAGTTTCTCAGTTTAGAGACCCATGTGACAAATACTGAGGAGCCTCTGGCCAACAATCAGCAAGGAAATGAGCCTTTCAGTTCCACAACCTGAGATGAACTATATTCTGCCAATTACCACATGAGTGAGTTTATTATCCTCTATTTGAGCCTCCAAATGAGATGGTCGCTTTGCCCAACACCAGAAGTGAAGTCT
Source organism: Galemys pyrenaicus (assembly GCA_019455555.1). Lineage (NCBI taxonomy): Eukaryota > Metazoa > Chordata > Mammalia > Eulipotyphla > Talpidae > Galemys > Galemys pyrenaicus. Next base: position 10,166,837 of record JAGFMF010011712.1, on the reverse strand, counting down.
ATTGAGGCCAGAAACCCGAGAAGACAAAAACAATTCCCAAGTTCTTGACCCACAGAAACTGTAAGATAAGAAATATTTGTTATTTTAAGCTACTAATTTGGGAAGGAAAGTGGGGGAAGTAAGAACAAAGTGGACACAAGAAGACAAACTATAACCTTTGAAGAAAACTCAGAGTTACAATAACAAGCTGGGACCCGTAAGAACAAAATTGGCACCTATAAGAACAAAATTGGCACCTATGTCTGTCTTTCTTGGTTGTCAACCTTGATTACATGGGGCCTGCAGCATAAGTTGGCACCTTTCACATCCACCTGACTTGGAATTTGAAACTCTGAAGAGCAATTTGTCTGAAGCTGGAGGAGCCACAAGCCTGGTGTTGCCTTTCGCCAATACGGTGAGTCAGCAAATCAACATTGTGCATGGGTTAAACCAGTGCTTGGTTTTGTGCTGATATTCAGAGTATAGTATAGAATACCACTTACTTCTGCATTTCAGATTTTATGCAAATTTCACTTGTGATGAACTGAAACTTAAAACCATATAGAAAAAGGAATTCTGGGAAATATGACTGATTTAACTACATCGACACAGTAAAAAAGTCACCAATTTTAAACTAGTAATATATAATACATAATTAATCTTATGGAATTTATTTGGTTTGAATTTTTAAATAGTAAGATTTGTTTCTTTCTACCTTGTCAACTGTACATCTAGCACAGGCAACTCAATTGCAAACCAGCAATGAAAATTGAAATCACCTGTCACAGGTGATTTACAGGCAAGCTCTGTGGTGGACCATTTTCAATGTTAGAAGATAAAAACCAAGATTTTTGTGTATTTGATTGTTGCTTACTAAATTTAAAATGCTATCAAAAAATAACATAAAATTAATTTTGGAAAGTATAAGCTTCTTCAATAAGGAAAAACAATTAGATAAGCATTGACAGTAAAAAAATGAAGGCAGAAGAAAATGATTTGAAAAATTAAGTGCACCTGTACTACATCAGTCTAGAAAGAAGGCAGATCAATTGGGGCCTACCATTGAGGAAGTTGGGAAAAAGCCAGATAGTACTGTAGAATACAAACTTGCTGAGTTAGTAATCTAATCCCGCTATTTAAAATTCAGAAAGATACTCAGATTGCTAAATGGATCATGCGAGATCTGGACAGTTTCCGTCTTCTACAATATATTCCATTCTGTCAGCCCCTCTTAAGCAGTGTTCAGTTTTTGCGTTTCAGAAGAATTGTCAAAAATTAAAGTATGCTTAGAAATAAAATTGCTTAAGCAATTTGATCCATTTGTCAAGACCAGAGAGAATAAAGAAAGACTAGTAATTTTTTTAAATACCTTTTTTGAGGACACATAAGAAGAATTCTCTTATTCTAAGGGATAATAAATGTGAACAAAAATATTTAATATACTGGGGTAGAGGCCAGAGGTGAGAGGAGTCAGCAGAGACAGAGTGGGGAACAGAACAGGCAGATCTACTGAAATACACTGCTGAGGGAGCAGCATTTGAGACTGGAGAGGTCTGCTGCCACGTGGGTCACCTTCTTGGCTGGGGATGCTTCATAGTGTGGTGCTTACGCCCTTGCACCACCAGGGAGACCCCAATATATGTCTTGATTGATTCAACAATTATCTGATGAGCATTGTTCTAAGTGCTATTCTAAGTGTTGAGTTACAGCAAACGGAGAAAATTCATAATCCAAAATAAATATTAGATGACTAGTTTAACAGTAATCAGTCCATATAGTATGATTATGGTTACTGTTTATCTAATTGCTAAAATATATGAATCAAAGAAGTAAGATTAATAAAAAAAAAAAAGACCATCAACTACAAATTTCACTACTGGAAATTGTTTTTTAAGCAGCGAACATAACTTTCCTAGCAGTAAGTGCCTATTTAAATCTTTGAATCAAATTTTTATAGCTTCTCTTTGTTCCTTATCTCAAAATTTTGTTGTTTTTTCCATGAATAGGGATGTTTATTAATTATTTCACTTGACAGTCACTGATGATTTGCTAGCTCAGGTATTTTCAGCTCTTTCTGGAAAATATTTAGTTCTGGTTCTGCAAGCCTTCCTGTGCCTTGCTTTTCTACCTTCTCCCCAAATGGATAGTATGAGTTAGTTAACTGATCAACTGGCTGATTGATTCTTTCAACAAATTTGTGTGACTTCTCTGCCCTAGGCCTGGTGATAGAGACTGAGTAGTATAGAAAAAGTTTTTACATTATGAAGCATATATTCTAACTGCAAGAGAATGTGAGTAATTGTTACCAAATAAATGAAGGACATTTCAAAATGTAACTCAACATAAAATTTGAAGGTGCATAGAGAGAATTTTTAAAAGTATCTTTTTCTTGTCCCCTTTGAGTTGGAGGGCTAATGGGAAGAATATTAAAAGTCTCATATAGTTTAAGGTTAATACAAACAAATAAACAGTCCTTCTAAGAGAGTGGTCCTCAAATTTTGGAGAGAATCAAATTTTGATGGGGAATTGGATAAAGGTATCAGACTCCAGACTGCAACCAAATTTTCAGCTGCGACCTAATCTTCATGACAGTAGGTTTCTCCTCTGCCACCCAGCAGGCATGAGCAGAGTGGCCAGAAGGCTATGGGCTTGAGTCACAGGCTGGCAGTATGAGAAGCTACAGGTTGGTAGATCCCTGCCAAGTCCAGCTAGGGGATGAACTGGTGCTTCTCTGGACCACCAATTTAGCTGCCAGCAGCCTCAGGACCTGTGAACCCTGCCCGATCAGCAATCCATGATTTCTTGAGGCTGTCTGTGGAGCTCACCTTGTTGAAGTAGACTAGGAAGCCCTGGAAGCTCTGAGGGGGTGGGGCTAGTGCCTAGTGTTTACAGAGCAAGTCGCCTCCTATCACAGGTCATTCCGCTCAGCTTAGGTAGATCTTTTTCATGGTGGGCAGTGCTTTCCAGCTGCAGTGGGTTAGGAGCTTAAAGTAAGCCCTGGAGGACTGGGGTGGAGGGGCAAGTTCTTTTCCCAGTGCCCCAATATCATTCCTGGAAGGATCTTTACTCAGACTTTCCTACCCTTTCTTACTGTCTGTGTTACATCTCCTCGAGGAGACACCTGTTGTTAAGCCCTGGGCTGTCTTCCAAGAGCAGTTATTCCCTTGTTGATGTCCAACTGCTGTATCCATGGAGGCAGACAGAACTCAGGCTGCGGCTAGCTCTCTACTTCATATCCAAAGCTCTATCCGGTACTTTCATATACTTCCAAATGAATTTATTTTATTTTCTTATGTAAATGCCACGGAATTTGAGGATAACTTGAATCTGTTGGTTTTTCAAATTCTCCTACAACATTTGGCTGCTTTTTAAAAATTAAGGCTACACCTTAACATAGACTCTAAAATGTTCATATCAGTATGTTAAATAGAAGAGTCCATGAGACTAAAATTTGCACAGATATGATAAATTCCATCTTTGTGAACCAATGAGATGTAAATAAATTATACAGAAATGTCTAAATTTATAGCAAATTCAGACATTGTCATTGTCTTTAATTTTTTATATGGGCTCATTAATATTATGCAACATTTTGACCTTTACATCAAGCTCAATCTGGCATACAATTTTTCCTGAGAATTTTAGTGTTAATCAGGGAATTGGAGAGAGAGAAAACATAGGTGTTGAATTATTTTTCTGCCTGAACTATATATTCTAAAGCAAAACCTATAGGAGTAGGCATCATTTATAAATATATACTATCGAGACTATACCAGGAAGTTTTTGTTTTACCCTGATATTATCTTATTTTGTAGGCTGCTCTTATGGTAATACATTACTATCCAGTCATATGGCTGGTTATTTTCCCAAATCTTTTAAAGTTCTCAATCATCTTTAAACTAACCCATGGGAAGCTAATGATAAAAGTGACCACTATAACATTTGCTGAGTCTGAGCTGGTTAGAGGGCCACAAAATATTGGAGATACTAGAATAAATCTATGAGGGTTTTTTTCTATTTCCAATAAGAATAAATTTAACTTGACTGTTAGCCTCTTGGTGGTGCTGAGCAATTCATTTTTGTGCAAATGAAGTGGAATAATCTTGAATTTTAAAGGCAGAAATGTTCAGAATTATAATTGCTATTCCTTACTTGTCTTACTGTCAACCACATCTCACTTGGGTTTGTATTTGATGGGTCAGAGAAATGCAGGCAACTGTTAAAAGTTGTAAATTTAGGATGTATTCAAAATGTGGGCAAAGACAGCAATGGCAAAATTTTCCATGTCCTCTGTGAAAACTGACTGGATAATATGACAAAAGGCACTTTAAAAGTATTAATTGACCATGAGATCAAGGAGAATTCCTTTCTAGATCCACTTTGCAGTTAATCTTTTGGATTTAATGAAGAGGTCAATCTATTTCTTGAATTTTTCCTATTTTGGTGTAATAACATTCCATCACAAAGAGAATCTAACAGCTTAGAATATTTTTGTGTGTGTGTGCAGAAATACCAGACTGAGGACAGGGATGCATAGAATACACTTTCTTTTTAAAACAATAAAGGCGAGAGGAGAGGGAGTGTAAAAACATCTGAACGCAACCTCAAAATTCCACTGGAGAGTGGAATTGGCAAGTGGATAGTTCATAATGAAAAGACAAAACCCTTTGATCTCCACTTTACTGACTGCCTAACAATTTTTTTTTTTTTTTTTCGCCCAGGACATGGGTCTCATTCTGGTCAACCTAAGAGCCACTGGCTGCCATGGCAGCTAGGATGCATTGACACAGGCAGTCTTGTCTCTTCAAGCTAATAACTGGACTCCATCTAGTGGTCACAAGGACAAACTGGGTTCTAGTGGCTTACCTGAAGACACTCACTGCCCACCAAAACTAACAGACCTGCCCTGTTCTTGAGATCTGTTAACTGTCAGAGAGTCCAGGTGACAAAAAGAGTTGACAACAAAATCCTGAGTCTTGTATCAGGTGCTCTGAGACCTTATTTTACAGGTAGGAAACTCTGGTGGCTGAGGGCTAAGCAGTATTTTTTTCTTTTTTTTTAAGATTTATTTATTTTTGCGTACAAGAACTGGGGTACAGGCCAGAGTTGAGAGGGGTAAGAGGATTCACCAGAAACAGAGTGGGGAACAGAACAGGCAGTTCTATTGAAACACATTGCCAAGGGGAGCGGTGGGTGAGGCAGGAGAGGTCTGCTGCGCCATGTGGTCCACCTCCCAGGCCAGGGATTGAACCTGTGCTGCAGTGACTGCAGGTAGCTTCATAGTGCAGCGCTTAACCCCTTGCGCCACCAGAGAGGCCCTAAGCAGTACTTTTGCTTCCTTTAAGCCAGCCCTTCTCTGATGGTTTTCTATGATGGGTAATGGAAGGAGGACTGAGTGTCAGGAAAATTGTCTCTACTGTCTCTGCTGTGTGCTGTGTGACCTCGGGAGGGTCTGTGGGGCTAAAGCTCTAGCGGACTTTCCTTGTGGCTGAGATGAGAGGGTAGAACATGCCAGATGCAATGATGGATTATATGGGGATAAAGGAATTTGATGTTCAAGAGAAGAGGTAGAGGTTTAATGAAAACATTATTATAAAGGGTGCTAAGATTCATACCGGAGGCCCACAAGAGAGTTTCATGTAGGAGTTTGAAGGTTAGATAACTACACATAGGTGCAAGGAAGGATGAGACTAGGTAGACTATTAACTTGTGTCTGTGACTACCTGGGACCCTATCCATGCCCATATCTACTTTCTATGGACATAGATTTATAAGTCTATACCTATGTAAATGTATACATGCATACCTACACAGTCAATTTAAAATTATGGATGATGATGGTGAAAACATTTGGAAAATAATAGAAAAATTTATTTTGTTAATGTATAGGGAATTCTAATAAACTAATAAACTTCTTGGTGACAAAATAAGGAGAGGATGTGAATAGATCACTCTCCAAATAGAGCAACTGATATTAAAAACTACATTAAAAATATATCTACTCCTACCAAAAATTAGATAAAAAGTAATAAATTATCTGGAATAGCTACTTAATTATTACTCAGTTAACTAAAGGTAGTTGTTAATATAATAAAGTTTTCTTGTTAGAGCAGTAAAGTTCGAAAGGATGAATAAATCAATAGGATAGAATGGGTCAGGGAGAAAATGGGTAAAAATACGGATAATGAAAATGAATATTGCAAATCTATCTGGATAAAGCCTGGTAATAAGAATCAAATATTTTAGAAATTGGAATCTCTACATGTTTTTTTCTGAAGAAACTAGTGTTGGACAGCTACACAGAAATATATTTGTAATAATCTTTACTGTAGCAGTTTTTATAATAGCAAAAGAAATAGTAAAATAAACTAGCAACACTAAATAGCTTGCTATTTTTTGGAGTGGTTAATAATTGTAGAATAGCTATATAATAAAGTATAACTGGTAATAAAAATTTATGTTGGTATACACTTATAAAATATTTGTTAAGAAGAAAACAGCACACCAAAGAATATATATGCTATGTTATAATTTTACTAAAGTAATAAATTGTGTGTGATTCATATGGAAACTATACCAAAAGACATAAATTAATATATTACTGGTGACTGTCTCTTGGTGATAAAATTATAGATAATTTTCACTTTCTTTACCTTTCTTTGTTTTTCATATTTCCCAACTTGTAAAAAATTATCAGGTAAACAATTAAGCAATTTTTATTGAAAATGGGAATAAAGCCCAGGCAAATGTGGCAAATTTCCATGAAAATCTCTCATGCTTTTCACAATGTTTTCTAATCTGAAAGTATAATTTCCTGCTTCCATTTATCGTACTGCAGAGATAAATAAAGGGACTAACAAAAGAAATGTATCTTTCACAGACCATAAAAGTTCCATTTCACTGGTAAAAAATTCTCTCTTCTCATGTCCCTTAGGTATTATATTAAGGCTCCATATGGAAGGAGGTAAAAAGGAAACTTGCAAAGACACAAAGATAGTCTCTGAAGGAAGTAGGCCCCAAAGGTATAAACCCTTTGCCTGCAGTCTGGGCCTTGTATTGCTCTGGGGTCAGAACTAAGGTGTCATGGGGAAGAAGCTGTTGGTCAGACCTGAGCCTAGACCAGGGGAGGGCAGGACAGCTGAGCCTTTCGTAGGCCCGATGACATCCAGAGATTTCTCTTATGGTTCAGTCCCAAATTGTCCTATCTGAACAAGCCGTAATCTCTCCTCAGATAGTCTTTGTTATCCGAAATGTTTTATCAAACATTTTTGTTGTTAGTTGAGAACCTTTTTCAAAGCTAAGGTATAAGCTACATTAATTTCAAGTGCATAACATAATGATGTTATCTATTTTTTGTATATTACTATATACAAAAATATATATTATATATATTGTATATTATTATATATTGCAAAATGATCTCCATAGTAAGTCTAGTTACAATCTGTTACCATACAGTTACACATTTTTTTCTTGACATGAGAACAATTAAGAGTTCCTGTCTGCACATTTCAGATATACAATAATTCTAGTCACCATGCTGTACATCCCATCCCATCCCATTACAGTCTGCTGCTACAAAGGGTCACACACACTTTTGTTGGAATCCTGGTGTTACTTTAAAAAAGAATATGCATACAAGAGCTGGGGTACAGGCCAGAGGTATGGGGACTGAGAGGAGTCACCAGAGAGAGTGGGGAACAGAACAGGCAGACTGAATGAAGTATACTGCAGAGGGGAGCAGCAGGCAAGGCAGGAGAGGTCTGCTGTGCCATGTGAGTCCCCTCCCTGGCCAGGGATAGAACTCTGTGCTGCAGTGGTTGCGGATGCTTCATAGTGTGGTGCTTAACCCCATGTGCCACCGGAGAGGCCCGAATCCTGGTGTTACCATTTAGAATTTATGTGATCTTTTGGCAAGGAACTAATCTCCTAAAATTTAATGTTCCTCATGTTACAGCAGGAATACTACTATATTTGTGAAGGGTGAGGTGTCATAAGTAGAGTAACTAGCACTGTGCTTGGCACATAGTGTTCTAGAAACAAAAATTAGGCTTTTCTTGCATATTTAATTTAATTAAAGCAGATATTAACCTCTATTAGACTTAAGTTAGGTGGCCATATAATTTATCAAATAAATCACTGTTGAGAGTGAGATGAGGAAGCTTTAGTTACTCAGATGTAAGATATAATCTGGGAACTGACCAGGCAGGGAAAATTGAGATAAATGATTATTCTGACTATACGATTCTTAATTTGATTCTCTTAAGCTGGACACCATTTGTGATGGTTTGGTGCTTTATAATCAGTACTGAATCTGGATGACTTTTTATGGGATGTGGTTTGGAGCATCTGATGATGCCCTGAGCACATATCTGTTGTACACTTGTGTTGCATTACTGTTATTTGCTTACATATCAGTATCCCCATGGTGTGTTCTGTGACTTTACATCCCTGGTGTCTAGCATATTGTACATGCTCAATAAATGTTTATTGACTTTAGGACCAGATGCCCAAGAACTATTAGTATCAGATGCCAGGAAATGGTTCCTGCACTTTCCGGGTGGTTCCTGGCAATAGGCCCAGCTTTCCAGCAGTTGGAAAACTGCACTCTGATGGTCAGCCTGAGGCAGCAACGATCATCTCTACTGCCTCTTGGGTCAAGAATAGAGATATTCCCATGGCCGTTCTCCATACAATATACACAGTGGGGATTTCTTAGGAGACTAGGATAACACCTGACCTTGGCATACTATATAGCACTCCACTTTGCTTGCTGAATCACCTGTTGAGTTCACCAGGTGTGAGACCTGTGTGACCAAGTACCAAGATCATCTTATTTTCACTTGCATTCTCAGCTCTCTTTAATTTTTTAAAAAAAGATTTTATTTATGCATACAAGGGCTGGGGTACAGGCCAAAGGCACAGGGAGGGGGGTGAGACGATTCATCAGTGACAGAGTGGGGAGCAGAACAGGCAGATTGATTGAAATACATTGCTGAGGGGAGCAGTGAATGAGGCAGGAGAGGTCTGCTGCCCCATGTGGGCCCCCTCCCTTGCTGGGGATCAAACTTGAGCAACAGTGGCTGTAGAAGCCACACGATGAGGCGCTCAACACCTTGTGCCACTAGGGAGGCAATGTTCTCAGTTTTTATAAGTTACCCAGTGTGCAGAGCTCAACAAATAAATTGTGGACTGAATACATCAGTATAGGAAAAGGGAAATAATTACAGAATAGGGAATTAAAACAGGAAATATGGCAAGAGTATTATAATTTTGCTGATAAATTTAGAAAATAATCTTTGGAACTGATTTTCAATACCTCCCTGTTTGGTGCCTTGTAAGCCAGTTGTTATGTAACAAATTGTTTTATTTATAGAGTAAGTCTGTCAGTTTTAATGCTTACACAATTTCCTTTGGAGTCAGATGAATGAGTTCAAATGGAATCTATGTACTTTTCATTGACTATTAGATTTTAAACATTTCTAAGTCTCAGGCGCTGCTATTATCAAGATTAAGCTAGCTATTGTGAAAAGAAATTAGCATTGTCTATTTCTTAGTAAATATTGTTATCAGTATGATTATTCATATCAATGGTTACTTCAAAATTTTTGTAACTAATGTTTCTATTAATTTCATAATATCTTAAAGTAAGACTGTAGTTGACATTCATAACTGGAAAAATCAAGAAAATTAATAGTTTGGATTATTGGAAATTGAGAATTAAATTATACATACAGTACATACAAAGCAATAATAATAGAAGTTGTATAGTATTTTATGGTGCACAAGCATAAAATTCAAGTACTGGGACAATCTATGAACTGTTGGTAGGTTTCTGTGCATTACTGGGGATTGTATTTATTCTTCACCATATTCTTGGGAGTTCCCATGAACACTGAAAACCATGTGTAACTCATTTACCTGGCTGATTTAAGAGGAGTTTGATAGCTTCCAAAAGTTTCCACTCTCTCTTTCCTAGCCAGAAAATCAGAATGCAGGTGCATCGGAAAGATTTGTAGAGTGGGGGAGGATATTTAGGAAAACATTTTTTTCTGACTGACTGTGTGTGTGTGTTGGGTGTGTGTGAACACACAGGCATTTATCTGTCTCTACACATGATACATGAGAAAGAGGTAATGGAATCGGTAGAACTCTTCCTGAATCTCTCTTTTCAGTGAGAGTGTGACCAAGAGAATAATAAGTTATGAGCCATGCAAGAATTTCAAATCAAGTTCTTAGAACTCTTTACTCACTATATATAGAAGAATCTTACTAAGTCTACTTAGTTTACTTCGTAAATAAGCTTCCTTAGTTACAGGTTTCTCAATCAGATTTCAGAATTTATGAGCACTTCCAAAACTTAACACTAAATATCCATGTTAATATATTATCATATTCTTGTTTGATTATTGCTCAGTTTCCATTTCAAAAATCTTTATATTAAGTAATGCTCAAAACTGGTTTGTAAGCAAGGATGAATAGTACTCATTTTTATTTCCCTACTTTTGTAGATGAGCTATTGAGAAAATATCCCAGAACTACAAAAACATTTGAAAACATAGCTAAGATACATTTCCCATATATGATCCTATTCTAAGTCCAGAAATGTTAACATTTCCACTTAGATGACATAGACTTTTATAGCCTGGGATGTGAAAAGAAGTTTTAAAGGGAAACTACCCTTTGGAAAACAGAAAACAATATATTCTCTAGGTTTTTGAGATTGGAGATTTCCCCTCTAAAACTGAAGCTTTTCTATCCTCTTGCTGTTATAATTTTTAAATATTTATTATTTATTTTGATAGCCATATGTCTCAAAGGAAAGAGTGTTACAGGGCAACCCTAATATAAAATGGGTTTGCCTGACTGGGTTCTCACCCGCGCGCTCAAACGGCACTTATAATGCCCCAACTGCAGGCACACACAACAAAGGTTAATAAAGGGTTTTATTTACAAGGGAAGGAGAAATAGCATAGTGAATAACACAAGAGGAAGAGAGGGATATAGATCTGTAAATATCCTACCAGTTCCTTGGAGCTGGAACCCAACGGTGCGCTGAGAGCTGACTCCCAAGGAAAAAGGACCCCCAAAGGCCCACCCAAGGCCCACATGTCTGCTTTTATATTCAGCCTGGCTGCTCAACTCCACCCTCAGGTCCCAGTGATCTGCTCTTCGATAATGACCTTATGGGATTTGTAGTCCTTAGATCTTGTAGGTCTGGAATGGGGGTCGAAGTCCATAACCTATCTGTATAATCCATTCAGGAGGGTCTTTCCCCCTAACAAGAGTACTCATAAGAAATTTGGGGAAATATTTTGCCTGTTTATAACATAAACATAAAATTTTAATAATATAGTAACATTTAAATAACATTTTACATGGTTGTAATGCTATTCTCTTATTATTCACTTGTAGAAAACTTATTGAACAGATTTATCTTCAGAACAGGATTAAAATAACATTGAAAAAAGGACAAAATGATTTGTAATATGTAATTTGTTATCTATCAATCATCTATCATTTACCACTATTGCATACATTCCAAATGTACAGAAAGGGCAGCAAAAGACCAGTTTCTTCAAAAGCGGATTGAATGAATCAGGAATAACTGTGGACAGATGTAATGTCTTCATAAATTGTGTAGCATTAACAGGCTTGCTGAGAGTTTTCTTTTGAATTTCTTTTTTCTTTTTAAATTTATTTATTTTTTCTTAAGATGCTTGCTTTCTTTTCTTGGTGTAGTCCCCTTAGAACTTCCACCACCAACTCACCCATGCACCATCACCATAGTCCCTTGTGCTTTTCTGTTCCTGCCTCTATCCCAATCTTTTCTGAGGCTGGTAATGTAATGCCGGAAAGAGTAGCACAGCTGTGTTTGAATGGTAATTACCATTTGTATTATAAATAGCAGTTGAGTAGATTCTGGACCCACTGCCAGGAGAAATGACCTGAGGCAGCTTTATGTAGGAGAATGATTAACATATAATTGAAAAGAAGGATGGATTATAAATTACATTCTATAATAGATTTTTTAATTTTAGTTCACCATAAGGAACCTGTACCTTTTATCGCTTTTCAGAGCCTGCCTATTGGAGGAAGAGCTCCCTATTTGATAGTGAAACTTGTTTAGATGAGGGACATAACATAGACAATATTTTTCTCTGAAGAATCGAAGTGAAACTGCTTCCTGTTTATCCATTAGTTTGTGCTGTCCAAGAGAACATTCTGTGATGATTCATATATTCTCTATCTGTGATATCCAGTTAAGTAGCCATTGACTACCTGTGGCTATCAAGCACCTAAGGTGAGATTTGCTTGTCTGAAGAGCTGAATTTTAAATTTTGTTCTGTTTAAAATTAAATAGTGGCAAATGACCGGTGGCTGTTTAGATTCAAGTTCTCCTAACTCTCCTCTACTGAAGGGTATTTTCTGAACAGTTTAGTTTTACAGATGCTGAAGCTTTAAAACCTAGGTCAAAACTGAAATTTAAGCTGCTATTCATTCAACATACTGAAAAAGCTCATGTTTAGTCTTTCCATTTTAAGCAGTGTTATGTTGATTAATGTATAAATTACTATTTAGGATCCCTTGTCTTTATTGATAGTCATAGTAACACTTTTTAAATCCCCAGTGTTTCAAAATAGACATTTTTCTGTTTGAGGAAGAGATTTATAATCAGATAATTATTTTTCATCAGTATTTATGTCATTTTCCTACAGATTCACTAAACTTAAAAGAAAATCCTTTCAATAATTAAATATGCTTTCTGTGGTTACAATCATTCCATATCTCACTTATTTTTTTTTTTTCCTTTCTGTTATAATTCAGATTTGTAGGCCATTTGCTGTGTGCCTGATCACCACTCTAGAGGCTATTGACCACCTCACCAATTCAGATTTTATTCCATAAAGTACTAAGAACAAAGAGAATAGCAAAGTCTATGATTCTGTAAGGCTCACATTTATAAAAATAGAAGATCCATAGATTCAGTTTACCCACATTTGGGTATTTACCACTGAAATTCAAAAACATTAATTTGAAGATATATTTATAATAGGTAAGAGCTGGAAACCAACAAGTACCCATCAATAGAAGGATAAAGCCGGCCTCCCTGGTGGTGCAAGGGGGTAAGTCTCAGCACTATGAAGCTATTCTCAGCCACTGCAGCACAAGTTCCATCCCTGGTCTGAGAGGTGACCCACATAGCACAACAGACCTTTCCTGTCTTGCCCACTGCTCCCCATGTAACAGGGTGGTCCCCAAGAAAAAGAAAATTTCCAGAATCCCAGTTCCGCCCTAAGTGAGTAGAGCTGAGCAGGGATAAAAAAATGTTAAAAGGAGGACAGGAAGAAGGGAGGATAAAGGAAGCAGCATAGAAAGCAGCAAAAGAACTGTAAAGGAGGTACGTGGATGGAGCAGAGGGACATGTAAAAATGCATTTGCTGTGGGTCCTAAACTAGTTAAAACAAATGTGGGTAAAAAACTTAATAATGGCACTTTCGTCTTAATTTTAATTTTACTCTTTTCCTCCCAAATTTATTTAACTCTTTGTGACCCTTTTCTATGGTTCTCTACTAAAAGGTCCTTCTGACTTGTGACAGGCGTTTGGGTCTTACTTTAAGCCATTCCTATTTAACTAAACTTTTACCCTCAAGGAGATGGGTAACTTTAAAGCTTAACTTAGTAACTATATTTTTTATCTCTTCTATATTATTCCCCAATTATATTAAAGTTCCTTTCTAAATAAATAAATAAATATATACAGATAAATATATAAAGCTTTTATATATTTATCTTAATGCAGCAAATAACAAAACCCATTCAAAAAGGGCAAGTTTAGAAATTCTAAAGTACCCCTTTCCCTAACCTATAACACCCTCAGCAGTATATTTCAGTAGCTCTGCCTGTTCTGCTCCTCATTGTCTCTGGTGAATCCTCTCACCCCACCCCCACACACCTCTGGTCTGTACCCAGTTCTTGTATACATTAATAAATTTTTTTAAACAGATGGATAAATAAATGTGGTGCATATATATATATCTCCATTATGGAATGCTACTCAGCTATTTTATTAAAAATTAAAAGAAGGATAAAATAATATCCTCCGATTTGCAACAAAATGGATGGACTTAGTGGGTATTAGGCAACATGAAATAATGCACTCAGAGAAAGATAAATAATATATGATTTCACTTATATGTGGTATATAGAGAAAATAAAATAAATTAAACAAAAATAAACTTTCAGCCCTTAAAACCAATTATTGATTATCAGAAGGAAAGGGATGGGTATATCAAGTCAGCGGGGCCAATTGTATGGTGAAGGTTAGAGCTGGACTTTTAATGGTGAACTTATTAAGTAAATGCACATGTTGATTTATAATGATGCACACTTGAAATATACATTGTTATGTCAATTTTTAAAAATGACTTCTAAGTTTAATATGGCATCTTAATTTAAATCAGTGTACTCATGTTTATTTAGAGGATTTCTTCCTTCTTCTCAAAGATTGGGGTCATTTTCTCATGTATCCAAGATGTAGTCAAGCAGAATACGGTAAAGGAGTCTGCCACAAAGATGTCACAAGGCTGACGTATTTTATCTTGATGATGATTTCTAGCTCTCAGTTCTCTACTAGTTGAAATGAGAGAGAATTTGAACAACTCCTATACCATTCTGCTAACAGACATGGGATCTACTGATGATATAGAGGCAACTGTGACGTCAAATACTCTCAGTCTCACCAATCCAACCAATACTTCTATTTGTAATTCTTTTGCTATCCTTTGGAAGTGTTACCAAATGAGCTTAAGATCAAAAAAAGCACAGCTCCAAAGGGCTCAGTTATCTCTTGACACACATCCACTTATCCAGGCAGGTCATTTATGTCTGTGTTTTGAAATCGTCCAAACATTACTAAGTTTGAGTTTTCCCATTCATGCCAGTGACTCTGAATTTGAGCTCAACTTCCATACAGCATTTAGCCATGTGACTATTTCAAATGCCAACATTTTGATACTGTGTCATTATTTTCTCCCCTTTCTAACAAATTACATGATTTAACAAAATTGCCCATGCTGGACCCAATTTTAAAAGTCCATGTATGTTGATATGTATGTATATCAGTGTTCATAGTGATGGAAAATCTCCAGAAGCAGAACTGAAGTCCTATAAACATTAAAATATTTCTCTTAAGTAAGTCCATTTTGGGAAAAACTCTGGTTTTTCTATGGTTCTTGCACATAATTGCCTCACCTCTGGACTGCTGCTTTCACATCTGGCCTAAGCCCCATGAGGTGGAGGCGGGTTTTCACTGTAACCCGATGGCAGTTTGCCTTGTATTTTGAGTCTGAAAATGTAGTTGGCGAAAATTTTGAGACAAGGGATTGGAATTTAACCACACCTCCCTCCCTGCTTCAGTGACATTGAGGGGGGACAAACACCTGTGTGTACAGGTGTGTGTGTGTGTGTGTGTGTGTTGGGTGTGAGGCAGGGGTGAAAAGAATGTAGGGAAGGAAAACACCTGCTACTCTTTGATTTAACTTTTTCCAGGACCAAATTTCTTTCTTTTTTTTTTTTAAAGATTTATTTATTTATGCATACAAGCACTGGGGTATAGGCCAGAGGTGTGTGTGGGGGGTGAGAGGACTTGCCACAAAGAGCGGGGAGCAGAACAGGCAGATCAACAGAAGTACACTGCTGAGGGCAGCAGCGGGCACAGCAGGAGAGGTCTGCCAAGCCATGTGGGTCCCCTCCCTGGATGGCAGCAGGGATCGAACTCATGCTACAGTGGCTGTGGTTTGCTTCATAGTGCGTTGTTTAACCCACTGCGCCACCAGGGAGGCCCCAGGACCAAATTTCTTATCAGCAATGTTTCAATACCCCAGAAGGAAGTAAGGACAAAATGAATGCCACGTTGTTGCAAAATTAATATTAACTGTGTTAAGGTATGTGTGTGTGAGGTGGGGAGGATGCTTTATTTTATTAATTATAGATAGCTCAGGTTTGCTCATAGAGCAAACTTCTTTCTCCTACTCAGCAGCAGCTCAAATACCCTGAAAACTGTGACCTTGGGCTTAAAGCAAACTGAAGATGAATTCTCTTTCCACATCCTCATATGATCCTGGAAATAATAGTAAGCGGGGCAGAGGGATTCTTGTAAAAATAAATCCCAACAGCTATCTGAAATGATAACTCCTAAAATGATAGCATTTGCTGTTTTTAAGTTCATAATACGTATTCAGTACAGTTTAAGTAGTGTTAGGAAAGCCACTTTGACCCAATCCCCACCTTTCCATAAATGGGGTTCTGCCTCTGCCCACTTGCTACAAGTGAAAGTAGTATAATACACAGTGGGTTTTCCCCTCCTCTCATGGTTCTTCCCCTTGGGGCGGGGGAAAGAGCACTGTTCTTAGCAGTGAGTGAAATTGGTCATTCAGCAATTGGTTCATACTTTCAGTGGGGTCATGATAAGATTAGAGGTTATAGTCACTGTGCTCTGCTTCTTTTGAATTCTCAGGCTTACTGTGATACAGGGACAGTTATCATTGTCCATGTGACAATGTTGTTGGGGCTGGAGGAGGAGAATCGTAGTAATACTCTACATATGGTCTCCCCTAGGAGGAACAGGGGTTGCCTTGGACTCTGAGGGAGGAAGCAGCTTTGGAGTGTCATTTTCTGTCCCTATCTCTATCCTTTCTTTTTAAGATTAACAACTTATCTGATTGATGATGTGAAGAAATGGGAACTGAGAGTTAACCACTCAGACAAGCCCTCTTTAACTTTCCCCTTTTTAGAACTATTTATTCTAAATGCATATTTTTCCTCCATGACCTTAACTCATGTGACGGTTTCTATAACCACATGGATTGACTTATACTTGGGAAGGGAAGTTCAACTTAGAGAGAAAGGCCTCAGTTCCAATCAAGTATCATCATTATTAAAAGTTTTATTTACCCTATCTGCCCTTGTCTATTTACAAAAAATTTCTCAGAATTCTGCAGAAATACTTATTCTCATAGCTTCCTTTAAGTAGGGTCATCCGAAAGCAAAGTGGAAAAGAAGAGAACACTTAGGGTGTGGCTACTATAGCTTGAACCTCAGCTTTGACACAAGCAAGTCTCTGACCTTGGTTAAGTAAATTACCTTCTTTGATTACTAAATGGAGATAAGTCACCATGACTTCTTAGGGTCAAATGAGGACAGATTCATGGAAATGTATGAAGTGCATTTAATTTATCAAAAACATAACATCATGGAACATTTACTTACTATTATGAACATTTGCAATGGTCATGCCTGATAACTCAAGTAATACAACTCAGTTCAGTGTTTTGTTTTCATTTTACCCATGAGGACACAGAAGCCCAGAGAGGTTTAAAAACTTCTCCAAGGTCATGTGTCTAGTAAAGGACAGATTTGGGATGCTAATGTTATCACCTGACTCTCGCCTGAAAACCTAACTTCCATCCTATGCAGTCTTTCTAATTAATGATAGAGGAATCTAGTTTTTGTGAATTATTTTAATATTAAAGTGTTAGAAGAGTTACAGTAGTGTCTTACACTTCTTGTTTCTTCTCTCATGGCTCCTCTACTCCTAGTGGTCTAGTGGTAAAAGAATGAAAATTGACTGTTCCCAATGGGTCCATGGTCCTCGGTGGAATCGTGTTAACTGCCCATGTCAGAAGTGAAATAGAACCTATGATTTCTAAGTAGAGCAAAGGTTGACCCACTTCCCTAGTTCTTATGTTCCTCTCATTTTCCCTTTCATCAGCACCATTGTTGTATTTTCCTATGATACAATCAGGAATAAAATACTTATGAGTTGTGAACTAGTAAGGATGTTTAGATCATAGAATCTGGTATGCAAGAAAGGATTTTAAACACCACCTAAGAAAAAGTGAAGGAGATTAGTAAAGCATACCAGCTTACAGTGAGCAATACCAGAAGCTAAGTTTATATCAAATTCAAGTAAAATACTAATATAATCCAAATTAAGTTAAAAAGCTTATACCATGAGAACATCCATTTGTGTGTGAACACATGAGTGAATTCTTCAAATTTGTTAATTCTTAAACTTGTGAATTCTTAAAATTTGTTTTTCTGTAAATCTAAGTGTATTCCTGTGTAAATGAACATATACAATGTACATAATGCTATGGTATTATGTTTTTCCTGATTGTATGTTTTAATTTTACTGATTGACACTCATTTGATAATAGTTGTACAGAGTTGATGTCCAGTTCTTAGATTGTGAGCAGTTTAGATATTAAAACTCTACACCATTACCAAGTAAGGTGGAGTTTTGTACAATAGGATTAATTCTTAGTCATACTAAATAATTTAGGGTGATGTGGATTTGTGCTCCAAGCTCTCATTCTCAGTCCTAACTTCCAACATATCTTCTAATAGCTACAAAGTCCAAACTTAGAGATATTTCAAGGGAAATTCTCTGATGAGAGAACAGACAACATAATTCAACAGTGACTCTCCTTGAAGTCTTCATAAGTCACAGACCCAGTCACTCTGATGAGATGATGACCTGCTCAATATTCCTCAGATACATGTCACACTGGTAGCAACTGGCAGGTTGAATTCAGATGTGTTTTGTTTGATCTGAAAGTCCACACTCTTCACTATGCTACAGAGTTTCAAACACTAATGTATTTATATAACCCTGAGCATATTCAATAGTTCATTATATCACAATCAAGATTCTTTGGGTTGTAATTTACGAACATCGTCTCAAATATGCTCAAGGAAGAGTGAGAACTTTATTGTGATTACAGAGATAGCGCATGTAACCCAAGGACAGGAAGTAGAGTTTATGACAAGCAGGTACAGAAACTGGAATAGCATCAGAAAACAAGGTCACTGCACTCCTTGCCCCATGAGGATCTATGTTCTATCCTATTCATCTTCTTTCTTTGAACAGTGGGTTTTAAAATGTGATATGTCTGGTAGAAAACAGTTATAAGCTTCCTTACCAGCTCTCCTGATAAATGACCTCCCAAATGTACCACCATTGGTAAATAACCAGCTCTGTCAAATGCCCATCTTTGTCCTATGTTAGGGAACCAAGCCTGTTGGTGAGGATCAGTTTGTGGAGAAGGGCATTAGGAGTATGTCCCATAGGAGTAACCATAGCATGTGTACATCTCCTCATTTGAAAAATGGGAAGACTAGACTAGATAATTTAATCATAATATGACATATTTTATAATAATAATAATAGTTGGTGGCAACTACATCTTTTTGTTTTAGGTGTTTGGCAAAGGGATTTCCATGATATATCTCGTTAATCATAGTATTAACCTGAAGTGGTAACAAGCATATCATCTCATTTTATAGGTTATACCAATAGAACTGAGAGGTTAAGGGAGTTTCCAAAAATTATCTGTAAAGTACCTTATAGTTCCAAAATCCTGTGGTCCTTCATTCAACATCTTTGTCTGAATAAATCTAGCAAAGATAAGCATATTTTATTTCTTAATGCTAGGTCATTACTTTTTTAAGGAAAGTTGTAGCCTAAATGAAAATTGTCAAATGTATCTCAATGATCGAATTAATTGTATTTAGATACCTATTATTCTAAAATGAATAAAATGACTGATGAAATTAAATTATTGTCAAAATAGTAAGGTATCCAGAAAAAATTTCCAAGTAGGAAATGTAGAATTTGTGGTTAAAAAAGTAGAAGAAAAATAAGGGAGGAAGGGAGGGAGGGAGGGAGGGAGGGAAGG
>JAGFMF010011712.1:10120011-10146994 GCA_019455555.1 Galemys pyrenaicus | reverse complement strand
GGGAGGGAGGGAGGGAGGGAGGGAGGTTGTTTAAAGCAAATAGGAAAAAATCAAAAATCAAATTGTTTTTCAAATTTGAAAGACATGTATTTTCCTGTTGGTGTATATTTCAATATTGTTTCACAGTGTTATTTTAAGGCTTGGTTATGATACTCCATTCATGTTACCCTTTGAAAAGTTTCAACTCTATGCCCACACCTCTTTTCAAATGCAGCACAGCTGAAAAGTTTTGAAAAGACAGTCTTTTCCAATGATAAGTAGAAAAGAATGGGGAAATGTTCAATTAAGCAACTTTTATTTTCATATTGTATAATGAAAAGCTCTCCATTACTGCAGGAAAGGGATACAAATTCAGCAAAGCTCATACATCAGTAGTGAAGTGTCCTTCACAGTTTCGCTGCAATATGCCCCACTTATGGATTTAACTAAAGATCAAATTTCATTTTGTATGTAATAACCATAGTAAAAAGAATTTTTTTCTCACCATCTATGGATGAAAATTATTACAATTATAGGAAGGCAACAGTCATTAAATAAATTAGAAGCAACTTTAAAGTTTTTCCATATACATATATAATATATATATTTTAATTGCTATCAACTGTACAAGCATTAAATCCTCAACTAAAACATTTACAGAAATAAGTATGGAAAACGGAAGGGAAGACTTGGTTTTTAGAAAAGAAGGGTTGTTTAATCACCTATAAGCTACATTAAAATACAATCCTTAAGGGGGAAAAAAGCTATACAGACAAGCAGACTTAACCCAAGATTTCTTATTTAATCTTAAGCATCAGGTGTGCATAGCTAGCTATTTCTCTAACCTATTTTTGATTCAACCAGGAAGGTAGTATCCAGATGTTAGTTACTTGTTAGCACAGAAAAAAGTGAAGCAGGAAGATTAAATTGAATAATGTTATTCTACAAAACTGTTTGTCATACTGATAATTGCATTATACACATACCATTGTCCATGAGAATGTTCAATGGTCAAGAGAAATATTAAGGTCAAGATCTTAGTGAATAAATGATCATCAGTTAATCTACAGCTAGATGAGTGTAAAGATTTATCTGGAATATTGTAGTCCAGAGATACGGTGAATCCAATCTTCCAGTTTAAATTCTTCAACCCCAAATCCTGTAAATTGCATATTATTTACACAGATTACACTAAAATACTTAGAAAATTCTATACTGACATCAAAAATTCTAATTGACATCAGCAGCCCCTGCATTTGAATTCAGGAGAACACTGATTTATTACATTGAATTATTGAAAAATAATTCCTTTGTTTTTAAGTGACCATGTCTTTTAGTGCTCACATTTAGGAATGGGAATGGAGAAATGTTGGAAGAGTGGAGTTGGGGGCAGGAAGGAGGAGGAGAGACAGAGTGAGGGATGCATGACTTAGGAAATGGCACTTAAATTTCTGTTCTTACCACTGTTACTTCATAGAAATTATATAGACATTAATACCTAGCAAACTGTTAGTCACTCAGTTTTCTGACTATATAAATTTGTATTAATATTTAACTCAATGTAACACCTATAAGTGAACAGTAACCTCTTTATTTTGTGGGAATAAGATATTTCTCATTTATACCATATTATGTCCTCAATACATTAGTGAAATTGTGGTTACAAAACCCTCCGGGAATAGCTATGACCAAAACCTAGTTTTATTACTAAGGAACTAGCTGAGCTCTTTCATTGTGTAATAATTTTGTCATATAAATTGCTACTGAAAATAAAATCTTAATTTCTATTTGGAAATTTTTAGATTTTTTTCACCATTGTAGGATTTTATCTATAATAAATGGGCATTAAATCAAATTAAGAAAGTAAAAGGCATCTAGATAGAAGAAGTTTGAGAAATAATACTGGGAATTGCTAGAGGTTTAGGATGATATCTCTCTAGAAAAACTATTTTAAGAATTATATCAAATCTGCCAATGAAAAATTTTTTCTTTATTGAAAGACAAAATGACCAGGTTATGGTGACCACATACTTACTTGCTTCTATTACATAATTTGCTTTCTAAGATTTGTTTTAAAAGTTCTCTCATTCCTCTCTCATTTTGAATCATAAATGTTATGCTATCAGAATAAAAAATGAACTATAAAAACCATAATAACTCAGGCACCAGAACTTCATTCATTATTTACAACAGGTGTGTCTTATTCTCTGAATTAATATGCACCACACTTTGTGTATTACCAAAGTGTGAAAGAGTTTCTTTTCATGGTTATCTTCTTTTTATGGGTTTCCAGTGACGTGGAAATACCACTTACACTAAAGAAAATGCTTTACTCACTAACACTAAAGAGCAGAAATGTTTTTGCCTTTGGTTTATGAACAGACACACTTGCAATGGTTTTAGCTCTATCACCGTCATCCACTCTAGGAGGATACAAATGAAATAGCTAGTTTTACAAATCCAAGCTTTCAATACCTGAAGGACCTTCCTTCTCAGTGAATTATCCTTTACATTTTACCAGTGAGAACACTAAAGACAGCTAACTTATTGCCTTTTACAAAATAGATGTTCAGTAAATGTTCATTAAGTATGACACATCATATATAGTGAGAGGCGGATACACAACAAAATCCCATGACTTCTGATACTTCACAGCCTCTAAAACTTTAGTAATTTCTAATCGGCAGAGACGGACCTAAGATGAAGATTAAAACAGATAAAACATTAACAACAATCCATAGCTTAAAAACATTTCTATGACACATGTAAATATAGTGAGTGAAAGACTTGAGTTTTTAAGGGCAAAGTATGAGAAGGAGATACTATGACAAATGGAAATGGGAAAAATCAAAGTATTCAACTTCCTTTCTCAATGGGCGATTTTTAGTGAGATGTGCCAAATGATTGATTTACCAGTGTTGAACCAAAAGTCTTCATTTATGTGAAAAAAAAAAAATGCATGGGCCTGTATGTGACTAAAGAATGATATTGATCATGTGGTTGTGATTAATTTGGTCATTGAATATTCCATTGTTTTTGATCCTCAGTGTCTACTGCAAGCTTCCTGGGAAGTAAGGCATATCAAGAGAATTAAACATTTAGGAAGGATTCTTAAATTCAATTTAAAATAGCATGTGAAAAAGGGTATAAGGAGAGAAATTGCACATAGGTTTTTTTAAAAACTGGGTTGCTAGTTCCCTTTCTGGGCGTTAAAGAAATGAAAACAACTGTATATCCAGTATATTGACTGGGTCAAATGATAACTCTGCATATGCTCTTGGGATACTCCATGCTTTTTAGTAAGGTTTTCTATATCAAATGGTGCTTGCCAAAAAAGAAAACCAAGAACTCTTATAGACAGAATTATAAAACCATGTGAAGTAAACCATCCTCCAGAAGGAGCAGGCACCTGACAATATGCACTCATGCAACTACACTAACACACTCAGCACACATTCTCCACTCACCTAGTTACACAATGAAATGTGGAGGAGAAACACAGGTAAACAAGTCCCAAAACTCTTCAAGATAAGCATCAAAGTTGGTTGGACTATTTAGCTCTTGTTGAGATACTCAGAAATCTAAGACAATAAACCTACATCAAAATATGTAGTTATTCTACTCTATGCACAGAAGTAAACGATAAGTTGTTTTTCCAATCTATATTCAAAGCCCATTACAAAAATAAGTCAGTGTGTTCTTTAATAGTTATAAAAACAGTTTAAGTGATCGTTTTTTAAGTGATTAAAAAAAGAAATAGATATCCACATTTACTAAAATCTGTTTTTTTTGTTGTTGTTGTTGTTACATTCACAAACAAATGCAGTTCACTTTTCCTTGGTGGAAAGCATCAGTCTATTTGCTCATTCTCTTCTGACTATAAAAAATCTTTTGAAATGAAATTCATTGACAGTGCAAAAAAAAAAAGTCCATAAAAATAATGATTGAGTTAAGCATTAGATGAGTTCTCTGCCAGGTTATCTGCAAGCACAAGACTCTACTGTCATGTTAGGATATACTTTAAGTACCACATTCTTATTTTCATCAAAGAATAAGATACTGAGTGAGGACATCTTTTCTGGTACACAGCAAGGCTCAGGAATTCCAGGAATGACTCCCACAGCTCTCACTATACTCTGGATTGTAGCATGATTTGATGGCTTCAAGGACTAGAAAAAGAAATGAGAAAACACATAAGTTAGGTGTAACTTCTTTTTCACGCTTTAAACACAAAATGCATATGTAATGAATTCATTTGAATAATTTAATAAGACCCTGACATCATTACACAAACATCCCTAACCCCTATACCTCCACCAGTAAAACTGTTGTCATTCAGTGTGTGCTTTGTGCCAGGCATAGTATATGTAGGACCTTTAATCCTTGCAACAAAACTACCTTTTTTACATTGGGCAGGTAAGGAAACTGTTTTACAGCTTAAATGATATGTATAAAGTCAAATTGCTACTAAGTTGTATAGTGAACATTTGAACACAGTTATCTAAGAAAGAACTATTTAATTAAAAACAATTTAGTCCTCAAGTAAATTATTAATACATTCTAAATTTTCTAAATAATATGGAATGTTTCATTGCAACAAAAGTGAAATGTGCTTGAGCCTATAGTAAATTTAACCATAAAGAGCCCTAATAAGCACTCTATTTAACATACATATAGTACTGTCACTGAAATAGTGATATTTTACCTTGCTTTCTAAAGCCAAACTAGTAAGGGGTATTAATTTATTTAATAACTACTCAGGATAAATTAAGTGGGAATTCTTCATGTAATCTCCCTTTAGAAGCGTAAACTGGGGATAAGAAGACCACACTATTGACCACTGGGGGTCACTGTTACTCCATGGGTTCAGACTTCAATGCATAGCATTAAAAGTGTTCTAAGCATGGTTCATATCATATCCCCTGGGATTAATCTAGGAGACCTAAGTTTATCCCACGAATGTCAAAAGTTTGACCAAAGGAGCCTGAGTAAAATTTGCTCCTGAGAAAATGCCAAACGAGACCATTTACATTCACATGGAACACATGGTTTTATTTAGAGAGTACCGCGCAGCTCTGCTCCACATTGAAGGACAGTTACTTTTCTAAGCCCAGAATTTTCCAGCACTGCTAGAGTAAGAACTTAACAAGAGATGCCACAGTTTTCAACTAGTTCTCCCCAATGTCTCTTGTAGGCAGGTGAAACCAGCTTCATCTGAAATACATTTAGAAACAGGAATTTGGTAACTTGCCAGAGATCACATGTCAGTTCAGGAGTGGGATTTAGGCCAAAACTCTGGCTTTTTAATTTCAAGATTTGGAGCTATGTTTCTCATGGCTCAGAGGCACCTCTGCCCTGATGAATTGGCACTCTAATTTCAGACTCCTTACATTCCCAGTAGTAGAGATTAGAACCAGTTAAAAGGTAAAGGGTAAAAGGGTACTTACAGAGTGAGGGAGAAGTAAATAATGTAGAAAGCTGGCATCCTATGAAATAAACAGGATTCTTTTTGGTATTCAGAGGTGAATCTGATTTGCCTCATGCCATCTTTTAATTTTCGTGAGAAAAGCATCCACACATTAGATTTTACGATGAATAAGCATAACTTATTTTAAAAAATCAGTCTTTGTAATAGACAACTGTTTTCTAACTTTTTCCTAAAACTTTCAGTATATGCTATACATAGTAGTTAACATTCAATTAGTTTTGCAAACAATGTGTTCTCCCTCTAAGGAAAAGAAGTCTCTGTTTTCTTGTAACCTGTACTTACACCCTATTTCCTATAGCATGTACCCTGCAATGTCAATAAAATCTACACAACTGGTACAAACCGTGCAGGGGATAATACACTAGAACTCAATAGCCATGAATGTTATTAGCTTTGGCAATTTCTAAGGAAACTTTTGCTACCATCTATTTTTCTCCATTGATTTAAAACTATTAGGACTCAATCATCCATATCCAAACCCATTTTGATAAAAGCACTAGGGATATTTTTCAAATTATAAAGTTTTCAGATACTGTTCTATGTTGATGTTTAATGACTCCTATTTAAATCTTAAAGGGAGTCAAACAGATTAAGTAGGTTTCCATCTTTAAATCCTGGTCTAAATAGCTATTTCTCAGTAAAGTAGTATACATTCTGGGCAGTGAATAAATATTTGTTGACTGGACAAAATACAAAGAAAAAAAACTCTCCATTTTACCTATTTCTGTGGAAATAATTCCCATAGACAAAAATAAAAGATTCTGTGCAAATGACCCTGCATAGATATGGAAAATATTCATGGGTGTTTCCTAGGAAAATTCCTGTCCCTTCTTTTTTTTTTTTTTTTTAGCTCTAACTCACAAATGATAGATTCAAAAACTATGAGCAGTCTCTCGTGGGCTCACTGGAATTTAGGCACAGGCCTTGATTTTGATTTGGTGTTCTTATCAGGAACTTCTCAGCTTTCTAGGGAGTTTCCCCCTCTTTTCTCACTGTGGAATCCTCTGATCAAGCTGACATTACCAGGAATAATTATGTCATGCACAAAAGATCCATGTAGTAATTTGCTAGTGTGAAGCTTATTGCCAGTCTGTATTTTCTTTTTTTTGAGTTCAAATCATGTTTCTCAGGAGTTTCTTTACCTAGCTTAAGATAGTTCTCCATGACCAGTGCAAACCTATGTCATCTCCCTCTTCAGTCCTTCTTTTTTAATGAGGGTGAAGCATGACTGATGTGGGCATCCATGTAGGTCATTTTATGCTTAGGAAATTCAAAACATGAAGAGTTAGGGTTTTTAGCATTCACTTCAGTGAACAGAGATTGATGAGAAAACTCAAGAAATTTAGGGTGTATCATTCTGAATTCATGTGAATTTGTTCTCTGTATAGGATGCTTGGTTCAAAGTGTACATATTTATATTTTTACATATATTTTTCAGTGCCTAATTCTGTGCCTTTGCAATTCCTAGCTTTTACACCACCCCATGCAAAAATAACTTCATTCCTCTAACCCTTGTTGGTTCTCTTGGATCTCTGTCAGCAACAATGGCTTAATCATTTTCAGTTGAAATCTCTGTTTTCCACCTTTGCTAAGGTGGCGAGGAGAGGCAAACACATACAATTTGGCTTTAGCTATATGGGTATTTTTCATCTCATGGCAGAATTCCAGGGGTCTCTCCCTGGGAGAACAGATTGGCTGTAGTGACTAGAAATCAGAAAAATCCAAACTGCCATGCCTGTGAATGAAATCTGCAATGGTCAGGCCCACACCTGCCAAGCTGCGTATGATGTCCTTGAGTTGAATTTGATTACAAATGCATTAGCAGGGGAGAGTATGTCATGAGCTAAGAGCCTCATTCCTGACCCAGGCCATGGGGTTTTGCTCCACACTCTTCCAGTCCAGCCCACATGGGTGTGATAGCCCAGAAACTATCTAATTGGAATCAGTGAAAGGGCAAAGCCTGGAATTTGGGAAAGGCAGAGCACAGCTGTTCTGAATTACAGAACAGGTTGTCGATTTTTGCAGACGAAGCACCCCGCCATATAGAGCAGGCTTTCACTTGGAGGCCAAGGGAAGGAGGGCCAACGGAGGAGCCTGGCCTGGGAAAACTTTTCTCTGGGGCAAAATGTATATCTAAAATTTGAAAGTTCTTTGGCACCTCAATCAGTCCACATATGTTGTACTGATCTGGTCAGAGACCCTATTTTCATCATTTATTGCTCGGACTTTTTCCTTAAATAGTATTTTTCCTTAAATAGTTCACTTTGGTTGCCATAGTGGCCACTGCTGATAACAGAGATGCTCATTAGTTACCGCTACACTAACAGCTTCATATTCCTCCACGTTCCCCATTCTTAGGGTCACTGTACCACTTGAAAGACATAGGCCTAGAAGTCGTAAAGGAAGCACTGTTTAAAAGTTAAGCAGATCCACACAAGGTGATGAGAGACTGAGAACTCTATGTAACAGCCAAACTTCCACTCTCAACTTGGCACTGGGAAATCTCTACTTAGAGAGAAAACTCCACACTTATCCTTGTTATGTCTCCCTGGAGTTCTGATGCCATTCCAAGTTTTGACAAATATTATGATGAGTTCTTTGCTGCAACCAATGCTCTCCTATTGCATTAGTCTCCAGTGAAACTTTACTGGAAGAGCTTTCAGGCCCTCTAGGCTTTGTGATGTTTCAAAAGTGACCCAAAACATTCATAAACTTTTTTTAGTTTTACATCTTTTATTCTCTGATCCTGTGTGATCATCCCTCCCAACCTACCCCCACCCCCACTGACTCTGTCACCAACACACACACTTACTCTTCTATTCTCAGTCTCCAAGTGACCATTAATAATAATGCCAATAGCAAGTTTATTACCTGGTGCTTGCAAGGTGCTTTACTAACTCATTCTCCCACTGCTTTTAGCACAGAGATACCATTATTGTTTTTTAAGTTGCCTTTAGTACCCAATACAAGGGCAAAAAAGCTAACATAAAGTCTGGTTACTTTTTACCCAGAACATCTGCTAAGAGGTGAAAGCAAGATTCAAGCCAAAAGGATTTGACTCTTGATTTTGCAACTCAAAGTGTGGTTTGTGGACCAGTAGCATCAACAATACCAGGAAGCTTGTTAGTGATGCAGGATTTTAGATGCCAGAGCTACTGCAGTACAATCTACACATTAACAGGATCCTAGGTCAAATTGCAGATCAAGGTTTGAAACCCACCTGTGCCAAAGAATTTCATTCTGCTGAATTAACACACTTCTTTCCTTAAATTTATCTTTGCTGTTTTTTTTATCTCTTGTGAGTTATAAAATTATTATTCTTTTGGTCTCGGAGAAATTTGATGATGATCTACTAAAGCAACAGCAAGGTTTTGAAAATTGAAAAACAATTGGAATGGGAGAAACA
This sequence comes from Galemys pyrenaicus, assembly GCA_019455555.1. NCBI lineage: Eukaryota > Metazoa > Chordata > Mammalia > Eulipotyphla > Talpidae > Galemys > Galemys pyrenaicus. Next base: position 10,138,121 of record JAGFMF010011712.1, on the reverse strand, counting down.
AGTTGGTATATTGTGGAGAGGTGAAGGCCAGGCCAGGCCAGGCCTCCAAAGGGAGATGAGAAGCTCATCAACTGAATATCTCCACATTTGCATAATCATCTGAAATCCAGAGTCAGAAAAAAAGAGAAAAACTCCTTTCACAGGCTACCTGGAAGAAGTTACAGTTTAGGAAAGTGAGAAGAATTATTTGGAAAACTAAGACACTTAAAATCACTTGTGGGTTTAGGGAGATTTAGAATCCATTTCTGCTTCTCTACACCACAAAGCAGGTCACACTATTAAATAAGGATTCATCACTGCCTGTTATATTTGGCATCTTTCTTGTGTGCTTTTACAGATTGTTCCAGTTTAAACAAGTTTTATTTGATCAGTGGAATGAATATTTAAATGAGATAAGGGTTTTACAGAATTGTCAATATATATAATCCTTACTTGTGCCTGGGTTTACAAAATATGGAGTCAGCAAAAGTTTTGCAAAATGAAGGGCTTAGAAAATGTGGAGACATTGTCCTTCTGAGAAGTCTAATGAGAAAAATGGGATTTTGATCAAGTGTCTTGCCCCGAGGTTGCTCTGGCCTTATTGAGTTTGCTCTTTGCTTTATGTAAGTGGGACACTTAACATTCTAGTGACTATAGGAACATGAACCTGCTACTTTAAGATCTGCAAGCAGATGTTTGTCACTCTTTAAGGCAAAAGGTCTTTTGTTTTCCTTTATTATACAACAGTATAAGTTAATTCACTTCAAGTTCTGAAAAACAAAACCCATATCTCTGTTCTTTCTCTGAATTCTTTTGCTAAAGTCACTTTTCATTTATCACAGCAGTTCAAACTCTTACAAGCTGAGAACAGAAGTTTAGCAATAAGTTTACTTGAAGATCAGAGGACATCACTATATTTTACTAACTTTAAATTCAAAGAGTACACTCACTTGGACTTGCTGTGCAAGATGGAATTAGGACTTGGGGAGGCTTCTCAAAAGATATTTATTAGGATTCTGTGTACTAATGTAATAAAGTGCAGTGCTCTTGATTTTGGAAGAGACACAGGTAAGTTCTAACAGGTTGAAATGGCTTTTGGAAGTAGTTCATAAAGTCAGCCTATCCTCGTTTGCCTTTCTTTTTGATGTTTAACAGGGAAACAAATGAAATGAGTATCTGGTGGATTTCATGAAACAAGTTACCTGGACCAACTTGGACTCTAACCCTCATGGGGCCAATTCATCAGACAAGGAGTTATTGATCAAAAATATTCTACATCAGGGCATTAATCCAAAAGGTCCTTCCCTTTACTCCTGGGCTATCCATTAATTCCCTGAATTACCCCCTGAAAGATCGCCTTCTATTATTCAAGGTTTACTTATTATAGATAAGCATAGAATCACATGAGCCCAAGTAGCTGAATATGTACCTTGTTTGGAAGCAATGCAAAAAAACATGTTTCACACACAATTTTTCTCATATCCTTCTCATAGCAATGCTGATTTCATATTACTTTAACAACCATTAAAGAAAAACCAATCATAACCATATTACCTACTATACTTTAGAATGCAATAAATCAGGCTCCAGATGGGTTTGGTAAATGAAAACACACACTCAGCTTAGGCAGGGTATCTTTCTACTCTATAGAAATAGGAAGAGCAGGACAAAGAACAATGGCTACCTTTGGCATGGGGAACTGGCATGCTCCAGAGCAATAATACGCATCAAAGGACTTGGGGGAGATAATCCATTCACTCCAGCCAATATCTGCAAAGTCCACCTTCAGGTATCTTCTGGCACAATTCCGGGGTTCAATCCATTGCTTTCTTCTTGCCTTCTTCAGGGTCTGTTCATCAAATTGGAGTGTTTGGCTCTTCTGGTGCGGTCCCTTTCTCTGCTTCTTTTTATTCTTACTCTTCTCAGGGGGCTGAGTCTGAAGGGTCTTGTAGGGTTTTCTCTCCTCCCATACCCCTTCCTCCTTATACTGATATTCTGCACCAGGAAGCTCGTTGTTCTGCAGAGGCAGCAGGACCCCAGTAGAGCGTTTCTTCCTCCGTTCCATAGAAAGGGCAGCCCTAATATGGCTATCCAGTTTGGGCACAGCTCCAGTGGGGAAATTCCGGTGTCTTTGTAAGCTTGATACAACACTCTCTGGCTCAGAAATGGCGGCATCATTGGCATACACCAGGATATAAGGCTCAGGAAAGAGTAACATTTTCTTTGGCAGCTGGTGTCCTTTTGTGGTAATGTTAAATCCTATAAGAAATTCCTCATTCTCCTTGGCTTTCCTCAAGAGTTGAGTGATGTCTTTAGACAGCCAGGGCACAAAGTCTCGATGAGGTTTGGGTACGTCTACAGAAAGGTGACCCAGGAGTTGACTTAGGTTTCTGTCGGACTTCAGGATCCATGCCGAGAAATCAATCTGAAAGTGTTTCCTCTGAGCATGATGTGAGCATCCTCGAGATACTGGACAACTTAGGCTGATGTTTATTAGCTCTCCAATATAGAAATACAGTGTGGCAGATAAAACGTTTTCAGACTTGGTTAGAGAAGTCAGGTTAAAAATATGCAGCCCCTTACTTTCCAGAATGCCTAGGAAGGAAACACAAAAAGGGAATAAAATGGAGCAACAAAACCCTAATTTCACAAATAATATAAAATTAACTCAAAAATGAACCAACGATTTAAATATAAGAGCTAAAGTAATAAAATTCTTAGAAGAAAACATAGGGGTAAAGTACTCATGGCTTGGTCATGATATGACACCCAAATTGAAAGCAACAAAAGACAAAAAATAGATAAAATATTGATAAAATGGACAAAATGGATATCATTGGAATTAAAAACTTGTGCATCAAAGGAAGGTCTGCACAATCCACAGACTGAAGAAAATATTTTTAAATCATATGCCTGATCACATCTTTTATCCAGAATATACAAATAACTCTTACAACTCAACAAGAGATTAAAAACCAAGGAAAATTGGGCAAAAAGTGAACAGACCCACTTTAAAGAAGCACAAAGGATCAATAAGCTCATGAAAAGATTATCAACATTATTAGTCGTTAATAAAATGTAAATGAAAACCACAATGAGGTACATAATAAGCTGGCTACAATAATAAAAAGCAAAAACAAAACAAAGCAAAAACAAGTGTTAGCAAGATGTGGAGAAATTGGAATCCTTTTATATTGCTGGTTGAAATGTAAGTAGGTTCAGCTGCTGTAGAAAACAGTATGTCAGTTCCTGAAAAAATTAAGCATAGAAATGTCATGTGCTCACAATTTCACTCCACGGCAGGCACAAGGTACTCAATCATATTCATGTATATTCATACTCATAGCAGCACAATTTACAATAGCTAAAGATGAAAGCAGCTCAAAGTCTCAAAGTCTATCAAGGGATGAATGGACAGATAAATTCTGGTATATCCATGCAATGGTGCATTATTTTGTCATAAAAAGTAATGATGGATTGATGTATGCTACAAAGCAGATGATACTTGGAAAAATCATGCAATATGTAAGAGCCAGATATAAAAGGTCACATGTTCCACAATTCTACTTGTATGAAATATCCAGAATATGTAAATCCATTGAGACAAAATGCAGATTGGTGGCCAGGGGTTAGGCATAAAGGAATGGTAAAGGATTTTGTTTTAGAATAATGGAAATATTTTGGGATGAAACAGAATTGGTGATTGCACAACATTCTGACACTATCAACCACTGAATTCTTCACTTCAAAATAGTTATTTTACATTAGGTGAGTTTCATCAAAATTAAATGAAAAGATGATAACAGGAATAAGTGTAAAAGCTGGGTAAAGATTAAAGCAAGAATCAGCCATTTTCACTAATTTTCTCTTTACAAGCAACAAAAATGTGTGAAAGTGTTAACACAATAGACTATTTAGTGACCTGAGGGGTGAGAGATACCTGGATTTTAGTTTCGAGACTAAAAAGAACTTTTCCAACAAATGCAGTACATTTTGTGTTTGTTTCTTCTCTGAGCCAGGATATATCCTGTTGGTTACAAGCAAGGGTGGAACTGGATTAACCTTAGTTCAAGGCCTGGCTCAGCCACTTAGTAAGTGTAACTTTGGGTACTAGTGCTCTCATTCATAAAACGGAGATAATACCTACCCACCTTCTCATCAGAATTAAATGAGATATGTGCGTAGCAGCTAATAAAGGATCCAGTAATTTTTTTAAATATAAATTATCATTGTTATCAATGACGGTTTTAACATTACAGAGATTACATCACCTACTCGTCTCACAAAGTTCAGGGGGACAAAATGAGGGTGGGCAGCGAGGCCCTATATCCTAATATTTCTATAATATATTTGAAAGAGTGAGTCACACATTCAAAAGAATTAATGCTGTTGTGGAACTTGTTTGAAACTTATGACACTGATTGCTATGAATTTTTAAGAGTAGCATTGCTTCTATATAACTTGACAAAATGACTGAAACGGGTCAATTGTATTTCCAGTTCTTCAAATCCAGAAATGAGATTAACAGAACAAGAAAACAGTATGGGCAGAAGCTAGTTCCTTCTCTTAGATCATCTAATGAGTTAGTGGTAAGCCTGAGGTTAGACTGAAGAATCCCAGTCCTGGGGTTGACCACCAGAGACTGAGCTCTCCTCGATGCACTTGTTCCATATATGTATTTGTTTCAGAAACATACACGCAATCATGAAATTATGTTCTTGATCAAAAACATATTTCGGTAAAAACAAAACATTTTCATAAAGATGTGGAAACTTAAAAATGAGTTCATTGAGTCCTCAAGCTCAAGGGAAGTGCAATGGGAAACATATTTTACTCATTTTTAACACTGTGTGAAGGAAAAGGAGGAAACTGCCATTTGTGCACATTTGTATAATCCATGACACCAGGATAATATTTTACAGACCTTTATAACAAAGCCATGGCATCAGGATTGTTCAGAGACTCTAGACTTAATTCGTACCAGTCACTATAACATATACTTTTACCCAAAGTTCGTGTAGCAGATGGAAATTTCAAATGGAAGGACGAAAAGTCACTCTGTTCTAAGAATGTGGCAACCAAATGGTTGCCAACCAAACATACTGGTAGGGAAGAAGCAGACTTGGAAGGACGCAGATGGTAGTCTTAATGGGTAAACAGGTCCTGCTTCTTCCCCCCACATCATTTTACTTCAAAATGTTTCCAGTCACCTTGTGACCTGCTGTTAACCAGTCCAACTCCTGTGTCTAATCCTTGATATGTTTTTTTAAGATTTGTTTATTTATGAATACAATAGCTGGGGTGTAAGCCAGAGGTGTTGGGTAGGGGTGAGAGAATTCACCAGAAACAGAGTGGAGAGCAAAACAGTCAGACCTACTGAGATACACTGCTGAGGGGAGCAGTGGGCAAGACAGGAGAGGTCTGCTGAGCCATGTGGGTCTCTTCCCTTGCTGGGGATCAAACTTGTACTGTAGTGGCTGCCCAGAGCTTCATAGGGCTGAGACTTAACCCCTTGTGCAACCAGGGAGGCCCTAATCTTCAATATCTTTTCATGAGTATCTCCAACCTACCTTTCTGCCTCCTCTCCAGCCTTCTGTTTCCATTGAATGTGTTATTTTGAAAGTCAAAGCCCTCTAACCCAGTCCCAACTCCACCTCCCAGTAGCTGTCCTCCCGCATCTAACCTAAGCTCTTTAAATCTTAGTCTGTTCACCTGTAAAATGAGCCCAATAGTACCAACTGCATAGTATTATAGTTGTGAGAATTGGTTGAAAGAATGCATATAAAGCACATGGCACACAAATAAAGCTCAGTGAATGCTAGTAACCTAGAACTTCACCATCCTATGATAATGACTAGCCCCTTAAGTTTGAGCTGAGAAATGCAATTACTGTAAAACTCACACTGGATTTTGAAGATTTAGCACAAAAATGAAATTGATGCTCACATCAATATACTTTATATTGATAATGTGTTAAAATGATAATAGTTGGATGTATTGGGTTAAATAAAAAATATTGTTAAAATTAATTTCACCTGTTGCTTTTCATATTTTTATATGTGGCTACTAGAAATTTTAAATTACATATGTGGCTCACATTTGTGGTTCAAATTAAATTTCTATTGGACAGTGGTGGTCTAGACTAACCACCAATGTTGTAGTCATATAGTCTAAAAGGAAAGAAGACATTATTTTTTTTCAAATGCAGTGAAGATTAGTATTTTGTTAGATGCGAATATACAAACCAAAAAGCAAATTGTTCAACACACTTCTTTTGGGTGTGTAACATTATTAATGAAAGCTATATTAGATAAAAATAATGTTACTGATTATATTTAAATTCTCCCTCCAGCTCTGGTTTAATGATTCAATCTGCAGTCAAAAACCTAAGCCCAACAAACTGCTCTAAAATAGAGTTAAATGGGCAGTTTAAAAGCATTTAATAGAAACAGTAATTTAAGGCATGGCTTCAATTGTATTAATTGTTGCAAGTGTACATCTGCTATAATCAACAAAAACAGCATCCAAAGTCAAACAAAAATCGGGCCAGTTTGAACTGAACATTTTATTTGTGCTGGAGCCTCAGCTGGGTCTCAGGACTGGACAAGTGATCACTGCCATATACAGAGTGGCAGGGGAAATGATTCATAAGCCATAAACAGATAGTTATGCCATTGCGAAGCAACTTGCTGTCAAAGTGTTAACTGTGCTCTTGGAATACAGAGGTGGGAACAATCCACTTGGTGAATGTAAGGAGAAGAGGGACACTAGGGAAAGAGAAAAGGGAGTGTTGGGAAGGAGAGCTTGCAATTATATGGAACTCGATGTTGGATACTAGAAGTTTCTGCATACGTTCATCTTGTCATTAAAAACTTACGAAAAACTTCCAAATTAACCTAGTTATTAGAAATCCTGCACTGTAAGCTGCCAAAGCTCAGAAAGGGAATGGCCAACTCATTTAGCTCCTAACCAAGGGCGGATTATGCCCAGCACAAGACACTGTTTCTGCTTCCACCCAGGTGAGGGGGTGCACCACCTCTGCATGTTCTATTACTCCTCTCATATATTTTTTTAAACTAAACATGTAACTAACAATGAGCTAAAAAATCTTTGTCATTTCACCAAGCATTCCTCAATTTCTCAACCCATTCTCTGGTTTTGCCTTCCTGATCTTAGACATTTGATTTCTATGTGAGTCAATGTTCTGTCCCCCAAACTAAACAAACACTTTGTGAGTATTTACAATGAATAAGACAGTAACAGAGTTGAACAGAGTTGAGCAAAGGAGTACAGGGGAGTAAGTTTGAGTGAGATAAATACCTCCCTATAAGTAGAAATATGTGATAATATCTAGTCATTTGCTTCCATTTTTTATTTTTTAGATTTAATATTAATTTAACTTTTCAAGTAAGTGTCTTCATATGCAGGAGTTTTACAATAGGCTTTTCCCCTCTCTCTTCTGCATGATCATCGCAGATTTATTATCCATGCCACAGATATCCACATCCCAATATCAGTGAATGGAAATATTTTAGTGTTCACATTTTCTACACTTGTGAAATAGTCCAAACACTTATTTGAAATTATTGAATCAGACACCTGAGGTATACTTTCAGATTAGTAAAAACTTACATAATAATATAAAAATACAATGGTGGGCTTTATCAAGTGACACAATTATAGTTTATTCATTTATAGGATGTTTAAAGTCCCCACGTAAGAGGAAGCACTGACTGTATGCAATACCCATCCAAGTATAAGGATGCTTAATTTTATCTAGAGAGGTATGCTTAGCTATATCTAAGAGAGGCTGTCTCATTTTAATTAGTTTATGGAGACAGAAAAGAGCAACTAAGAAAGTAAGCAAGACATTTAAGGGTCTTAAAATGATCTCAACATATTTGGTTGAATACAGAGCACATGGCTTGAAGGAAGAAATAAAAGGTTTGTCAACAATATGAATATTGTTTGCAAATTCTTGAGGGGATGAGGGAACATATTTTTTCTGTCTGAGATCGAAGAAGACAATGAGATCTAAAGACTCAATGGAGGCAAAATCCAGGCAAATATAAGTAATGACTTTCTAAATAGCCTCAGAGTGTGACCTTCTGTGGGACTAGACAAGCATCTGATAAATGGTCAAAAAATGGAGGGCTGTTAAAGGTCCTATTGTAATAGGTAGGGAGGGTGTGACACATGAACCAAATTAACTCTCAGATCTCTTTCAAAGAACTACAACATGCTCTATTTTCAGCTCCTCCCAAGGAAATGTTTTTGCTGCCAAAATGTAACCACCGATAGATGGTGCTGTTTTCTTACTAGTTACTGGCACTATCACAAGCAGGGAGTGTCGTTGGTTGCCGGTATACGCTTATTTTGAAATTTTTTGAGTTATAACATCTGTGAATCAAAGGGGGGAGGGGGTTAGAAGTTACAAGAGTTTCTAAAGAAGCTGTAACCCTTTTTGCACACTGCCTCTGCTGCCACTTCTTCCTGAAATGCCTTTATCCACCTGTGTTTTCCTTGAACCAAATTTGTGTTTTAAGGCAAAGCAGAGGAGCCACCTCTTGGGGCATGCTAGTCCTGACAATCTTCTCCTCAGCTTCGGACCTTACTTTGTTGCTCTTTCCGTCATGCCATCGCTCCTTCCTAAGATCAAAAACACCTTTAAGACAAGAAGTAATTATATCTGACTCTTCAGCCCCTGGCATAGGCCTTGACTAGTAAGCGGACTCAGTAAATGCTTCTTTTATGAATACACAGATTTATTCTACTCGTTATAGAAATGCCAAAATGAAGGATCACAGAAATTAGCTAAATAGTTAACAATGGATTTTGTGAGGAAGCTAGGCCTTCTATCATTTCTATGGTTTTCTTTTTAGGAGTTTGATCACTAAGTAAAAGAAATGACTTATTTCTGTTTTTATTTGACGACAAATTACCTGCACCTAAGGCCACCAGGATGCCGTAGGAAACTGCATCTTCGGACCAACACTACTACTGCAACAGCTCAGCTCCTCTTGAGGAGAAGCTGAGGCGGTGCCCAGGGAGTGGTATGTGGAAGTTCACCTTTGTGCTGGCCCACACAGCACGTTTTCAAAGGGAATTAGAACACACAATGGAAAACCTTCTATGTAAAGTCTGATTTTAAAACAAATAGACTAAATGAAATCTTGATGATTAGTTAAATCCCCAGGAAGCAGGGAAAACATTTTAGTCATACAGAAAATATGTAACTAAGAACAACTTTTTTTCCCCACTTCTTTCTCCAAACAAATTACAGCTGTTTGAAATGCCAGGGTGCCTAGGACAGGGCATATATGCACTCGTGGTCACTGGCTAAATACTTGTTGCAAATTATTGAGTCAAGGCTGCAGTGTCTCTCTGCCACCTTCAGCTTTGGGCAGAGACATAAATAGAACACAAAGTCACAGAGTTTAGTTCTCCTTGCAGTCCCCATCAAATGACTGAGTTTTATGGGATCGCAAAACAACCATTCTCTACGAGTCCAGAGAAAACATGGCCAAAGATGATATAATGTGTGTTTTTCTAGAATAGCGAAATATTCATTAATCAGTTTATCTAATTTTTAGCCTCCACCCAGGGGCATTCCTATACTGTGACCCCTCAGAGGGCAGACCCATATCCTATAAATCTCTGAATTCCTGGTACTTTGCACAGTCTAGAGCACTTCTGTCTTGAAAGATATTTGTTACATTTGTTAAATGAACAACTGTGTAAACTTGCTAGATTCAAAAGTGTTTCCTATTTAACACTGAAGTGAAAAAATTTTCAAGTAGTTTCAGTTTCCCAAAGTCAGCAAAAGTCCCTTTTCTATGTAAGTACCCTGTGAGTACCCTGTGGCGATTCCTCCCAGTCCATCAGAAAAGAAGCACGAGAGAGTTGCATATGAAACAGAATAGAAGTGCCATTCTACACACAGGAAAGTGCCTTGTGGGACATTCTTTATTGGCAAGTTTATTAGTAAAGGATCCTTTGCCTGTCTGATAAGCTGTCTGCTTATCTAGTACCCTGAGCATCTAATTCAGTTGAAACTGAAATATTTACTGTGTGTCTGCTATGTGGCAAATTGTTTCAGGGCTTTAGAATATACAGATGAAATTTGATATGCTCAGTGCCCTCCAGAGACCTGCATTATAAACTCTGTTCCCATCATCCTTCTAACAAATCTATTAGAGCCCCAACTCTCTACAGCTGTGAAGGAAGGGTAAGTTGTCTTGATTAACTTAGTTGGAGGCCCTCTCCAGGAGAAGAAAACCATTACAATGACAGTAATAGGTATTTCAAAGCAAAAGAAGTTTACTGTTATATAAGGTAATAAGCCATTTGTCTGTAGGAAGGCCCACTAAAAGGGTCGGATGAGATCCTCCTTTGCAGAACTGATGAGCACATTAATCAGTCCTAGATATGAGACACAGAACTCCAGAGATAGGAGCTTAGAGCTGTGTGTCTTCAAAATGTATCAGGATCACCTTGATGTTTTAGTAAAGCACAGATTTCTGTGTTCTAACCCAGAGTTTCATTCAGATGGACTTGGGTGAACAGGAGAATTTTTAACAAGTTTCCAAGTGATGTTGATGTTGTAGATTCAGTGACAATACTGTGTGTACAACCACCTTTAAGTAATCACTATAAGAAGTACAGCCCTGCTCTCTCAGCTGCCAAGGTCAGGATGGAAACAGTAACTTTTTATTTATTTTTTTTTTTTAAAGATTTATTTATTTATGCATACAAGCACTGGGGTATAGGTCAGAGGTGTGAGGGGGGTGAGAGGATTCACCACAGAGAGCTGGGAGCAGAACAGGCAGATCAACGGAAGTACACTGCTGAGGGGAGCAGTGGGCACAGCAGGAGAGGTCTGCTGCACCATGTGGATCCCCTCCCTGGCCGGCAGCAGGGATCGAACTCGTGCTGTAGCGGCTGTGGTTTGCTTCATAATGCGTTGCTTAACCCACTGGGCCACCAGGGAGGCCCAACAGTAACTTTTTAAATGCAGGGTTGAGATATTATAGATTGTACTACAAGAGGACAACCACCTTTTTATATTTACATTGCCACCCAGATATATACTTAGTTCTACAACTGTACATTGTCAAGATTTTAGGGGTGTCTAAGACATTTTCGGAAGTTAGAGAGGCAAATTCTAAAAATATTGAGAAAATTAAAAGTAGCCTATTTCTACAATAGGGTTTCAACACTATTTTCACATTCATTTTCTCAATTGAATTTTATCATATGTCTGCTTCATAGTAGGTATGACTAAACCCATTTGACAAATGAAGCAACTGAGATTGGCAATATTATTACTCTACTAAATAGTTGTTCAACCAAGATTAACTGTTAGATTTCCTAACCCTTAGCCTCAGGTATAGAAAAATTGAAACTTTAGCAATCTTTTCTCTACTTGAGAATGATTTGTCTTAACATACTATTAACTATAGCAGTTGCACTCAATTCACACAGTCTTTAGATTAATTCCATGCAATTAAATTATTCTTCGAAGGAAAAACAAATAAGATCATGTACAGCTTTAGTTCTTTTAACTGTGAAATAAGAGAACTGGGCAGAATCCTTGCAGTTCTAAAACTGTTAGATGTGATTTTTTAAATAAAAAGAACATTTATTAGAACCTCAGTAAAATAAGACCGTACTCAAGCTGGAAATACTGAAAGATCAGTTAATTCAAAAACATTTATTCATAGTGTACCCAAATAAAATCAAGGCACTGCGATTACTGAGGTTGCCAAGAGAAGACGAACCTTAAAGGAAATAGATCAATGAAGGATTCAATAAACAAAACATGGACATTTGATTTGAACACCCACTTCTAATGTTCTAGATAAACAAAGAGACATTCATGCCTTTAAAAAATATCATCCCCGAGTGAGTGTTACCAGGAACACTGCTTTTAGTACCAACATATGAGGACACATACTCACATGTTAATAGTCCAGCAAGTTAAGATTTCTAAATGTAGTCCTTGTCTGGGGGATCTTCAGTAACATTGTAATAATTCACCATTGACCAAAGTAGATACTTTCCTGATGTGCTTGTGTCACTTGATCAATACAATGTCAGTCCTTCCATTGCAAAATTCTATTTTCATGGGCTCATAACATAATCATAAAAATTTGTTCTGAAGTGAAACTTGACACAGAGAAGTTCAAGCTGAGGCTATTTGTGATACCAAATGTCTTTCCACTATTAATACTAAAATAAGATTTCAAGACACTGATTACTAGGATATGTATGTTTTTACATATGCATATATATGTATGTATGTACATATATGTACATATATTAGATGGAAAAACCCTCAAAATCTAGGGATAAAGGTCTAATGTTGCAGTAAAAAAATCCTGAATGCCAACAGAAAGTATATATGTGAAGTTGCTGAAGAATTTTCACTAGGTTTTTGATGAGTGTGATTTTTATGATGTATAATAAATACAACAAGCAAGTGATTTGTAGATGTCATGATACATGTGTCTTTCATTAAGATATTAATGGTGGTAAAACATTAATAGAAATGATGTATATGATGGTAGTGAATGTTTCCTCAAGTATCTTTTAAAAGAATAATACTAGTTGTAAAATAATAAATATGGAAGAAAACAATGGAGAATTTACAGAAAACAAGAAAAATGAAATTTAATAACAGGGAGATTCTCATATCACATTCAGGAAGTTAAAACATAAAATCAGGAAGCTGTCATGTTGTCAATTATTGACCCAAGTCTAAAAAGTGATAATATATTTAAAAAAATCCTAAGTACTAAATGGGAAATGAGAAGTAAGACAGTCATGATATATTCAGTTGTGATATTTACTTGAAATTTGCATACCTTCTTGTCAAATTGGGAAGGCTCTACACCAGTGTGTAAGAGACATTGACCCATTAAATGATAATAAGTTCTCTCTAGCATTTAAAGGCCCTGAAAGGTCTCACAGCAAAGAACCCATCATTATTTCAAAACTTATTTGGCTATGAAATAAAATTTTACATAACACCTGTTGACATATACCAAAGATTCCTTTTTACAAAGTTTTATTCTAGGAAATTAGATAAGTTTAATAGAAAAAAATAGGTTTTGAGATGAGCTCAGTATCAAAAATGTTTTGCAAATACATTATGATGCCCATTTCTTTTTCCTTAAAGGACGAAGTTGCATTTGCTTCCATTTAAACCCTCCTCCAAATACAAAATGGTATAATTCCAAAGTGCTTAAGAGCAGATATGTCAAATCTATTTAATTTCATGTTGCTATTTAATTTTTAGAAAATCTGAACCAGATCAATCATGCACTCATAAATGTTCCCTGCTTATATAAAATAGATGTAGCCTTCTTAATTTATTCTTAGTTATGTACATATCTTTAACATATACATATTCCCTGTGTGAGTCATTGGCTTGAGGGAATCTTTTTCCTTGACCCTGATGGTCTTTCAGTCTCTGAGTGTGTCTCACTATACTAAAGAGCTAAATTTGAATTATTTTTTACATAATTCATTCTCTTTCTCCTTTCCATTAGCGTGAATAATCAAGAATTCATGGTATTATGGATTTTTAAATGTCAGAGATTGTAAAGCTGTCTTGCCTGTTACAGTAAAAACTTCATTAAGGGCTATCATGTATTCAAAGTAGTGTATAATTCAAAGCAGCTGCATATCCAGCTCCCCCTCTCCAGATGGACTATTGTCCTTTGAATCAAAACATCAGATAATCTAAGGACTCTTAAATTTCAAGCCTAGTTTCTAGGTGCCAGGAATTTCAAGGTAACTATGTTTTAGTACAGTTACATATCTCTTTGCCATCAGACCCATAAAAAATGATGCTTTCCCACTAGTCCATGGTCTCATAGGGATAACTCCTGCTGGAGGGTCATTCAGCCTTTCACGATATCTTTCACAAAACCTTAAACTTAACTGCACTTCAGATATGTGCCAAATGATAATTCTTTATTTTTAAAGATTTTTGGTCATAGCAGGAATGGCTGCTTTCTCATTGAAGTTGTAAGTATTCATTTGGATATGGATTACTTTAATTTTCTTTAAATTATGAAATCTATGTGATTTGCTTTGAAAAAAGGAAAGTCACATCCACTGTAATGCAACCTTTTAATAGTTATATGTCATAGATTAAAATAATGTTGGTTTCCTAATATGAAAATGTGCGCTTGAATCATCTTTCCCGAAGAGATTACATTTATGATTAAGAAAAATAAGATTAAGTGACTATGGGAATGTTGATAAATTAATGAACACAAAGTATATATCTCACAGGATCAAGCCAGGAGAAAACCTCACTTAAAATAGTCTTTTATTTCACAGTAGCCAAGGATAATTTAACTAAGATTAAAATAAAAGCTGGTTTTATATCCCTCTTGTCTTTCTTCAGGATGGTGTGTTTTTATAAAATTGAACTTCTCTGTCATCAATAATTTTGTAAATTACCTTTTACAAAGGGAAAGATAAAACCTATCTTTATGTAAACCCTTACACATCACAAAAAGACTTATGAGTGTTCCAAACTTACGGTTTTGGCACACCGACTGCGTAGCGTTGAGGGAGGAGAAAAGGGGTTAGCAGAAAGTGTATTTAGGATGAATGCCACCCACCATCAAGTAATGGTTTAAGTAGAAAGTAATCAGAGGGAGACCACAGCAGCTAAATTTCAACCAAAGATATTCTAGGTTTAGAACAATAAATAATTTTAATCAGGTATGTTCCAAGGAGCAAATAGGGCTTCCATGCTATAACTTAGCCTGAATAAGCACTTTGAAAGTCTGTCAGATCAGCAGTCCCTCCAGAGATACAGCACAGCACCTGACCTTCCATTAAAACTGTAATTCTTGGTACAGAGAAGCAAATGTTATGAAACCTAAATGCTACCAACTAGAAAACATATCTAAATTAGTGCAGACATCCTTTTTCAATGACATCAGAATGTTGATCGTAAGAAGAAGAATGTTATGGAAATACTGACATGGTCAAAGGAGTGGGACACAGATAAAACCTGCACACCTTCCTGGAGACCTGCTTTATTTGAGCCAGAGCTGCCTTATAATAAGGTCTTTTTTAGTATGTCAGTAACTAAACACTCTTGGTAGGGATCCAACATGCACCACCTCTCCAGGAGTCTACAAGGTGGTAATGTGACACGCTTCCACAGAAACCAGTGTCTATGTTTGATGAATAAGTCATTAAGACAGTCTCTGGGATGCTAAAGGGATTACCTTTCTTATCAGGACACACAGCCTTGTATATATGCTGCAAGCTGCACTTCATCATTTCCAGGGAACTTCTGGCCTCAGTATCAGAGTTTATCATTTGATGGTATAAGACTACAATGGCATTGATAAGGGAAACTGGAATTATATTGTGAAAAATGAGTTGAAGCCAAAAAGTACATGAACTGAATCCAGAGTTCTTTAAATGATTATCCATATCCCACTGATGGTTCATTTTGCCTAAAACATACAAATATCTATACAGTATGTGTGCATAAGATACACTCAACATTCCCACTGCAAACTTTGTGATTCCCACTAATAATGAAACTTGTTGACAAAAAAAGACAATTTGCCTCTAGTTGCCTCAGTGACTCCTTAGGGATATTACCAAGAAAGCGAATCTCAAGGTAAGAATGGTTTGAGTATTTTCATTCTTGCCAACTGTCTGCCCACCCATTGCCTTCCAATTCTTGTTTTCTCACAGCTCCAACAATGGGCTCTACCCTTAGAGTTGCAGAGTTGCACTAAAGTAAACAGAGCATTTACCGGTGTGGTCGGCTCTCAGGACAGCCTCCTCAAGTGGCTGGGACACTGGATAACCTAGAGCAGTTTTCTGTTTCCCAAGCAGAAGCCAGCTCCTTACAGATTATGCTCATGGTTTTAAGAAGAAAGTGAAATCTGGTTCAGTTCAGACTCTAGCTAAAGACTTCTGCATTAGAAAGCATAATTCACATTTACTGTAAATGTCATCATGCCTGTGAGCTCTAGTGTGTATTTACAGTGTCATTCTAGGGCTTTTCTTGATGGATGTTTTAGTCGTCCCCCCCCCCCCTTTTTTTTCCAGGAGTTCTACATATCAAAGCTTTGGGATATTACTTTCTAGTGATTGTGACAGAACTGATAGAGCGTGAGGCATGGCCTCTTACTTGAAGATTTTTGGCTGTTATTCAAGGATTCACTGAAGGCAGGTTTTGCAGTTACATTCATGAATGTAGTGAACAAAAAAGCCCAGTGCATCCTCAAAGCATGTAAACTGAGTTAGCATCCAGGAAACTTTCCCTCAAGCTGTTAGCACAGGGGAGGAAGGCTGTTAGCATAAGTTATTCGCTTTGCCGCAGGGGCCAGGAGAAACCTTGTTAAGCCATGAATTTCAGTTCGTGGTGATCTGTGTTGAAAAATGGGATGTGCAGATTTTCATCAGCAGATTCCAAGAGGTGTTTACATCGATGCTGCTCCCCAGTCTCCTAACCCCTCCCAGGCTGGATGGTACAACCCCTATTAGCCCAGATGGGTTTTAAATAATCAAAACATCCAAGCCCTGGGGTTAGTTTTTGTGTTTGCCACCAAGGGATTATCCAGTAGAAAGTGTCAAATATAGCAACACAGAGGACACAAATCACTAGGGGGTTGGGTTCAAGGTCTGCTCTATTTCATATGTGAATTTTCTTTCTGGGGTTGGTATAAAATGGCATCTGCCTCTAGGTAAACATGACTAAAGCCCAGACCAAGGGAATTTCCACTGACAGAGTTAAGAAACCTCAGCATGCAGTACCCTAGAGGTGCTTCAGACACCTGGGTCAGGAGGACTCCGCTGGGCATGGGGTGGAGCCCCTTTTTCCACAGTTAACACAGCCTTCTCCCTCGACTGCTCTGAGTCTTTCTTTCCACGTTTCCCTCTCACTTAGGGCTCTTAAACTGGCTCATTTGCTGGCGAAATGCCCTGTGACGGGGCAGAGGGGCTCTGAGGTCAGTTAGGGGTGGCAGGGGTGGAGGCAGGTCTCTAGGTAGCACCATACAGAGTGGGACAGACTTGGAAGCTGAGGATGGTCCCAGGAGAAAGCTGGGTGGGACCTCGGGAAGGGGGCGCTTGGGGCACTCACCTGCTGCTCCCGCTCGAAAACTGCGAACCGTGTTGCCTTCGAGTAGGGTCGTAGGGCGCAGGGGCTGCGAGCCCCGGTCAGGGGAGTCTGATATCCAGGCCACCTCGGCCTTGCCGCCGCCGCTGTACCTGTCATAGAGCCTTAGCATGTGCTCTGACACCTTATCGTGCGGTTGCAACACGGGGTCCCAGTCATCACCGGCCGTGTGGTCGCCTGGCACTGCCTTGCGGAGCTCTGGGGAATGTTGCTTGTGTCTGTCGCCCAGCGCCAGACTCACGCAGGAGCAGCTCAGCCACAGATAGAACAGCCAGTGCGCCCCAGCCATGGCGAGGTCCGGGTGTTGCGCGTCTGCTCTCCGGAGTCGCGGGGACTCTAGGAAGACGCTGGGGGCCAGCGGCAGGTCGAAGGTTGAACTCCAAACTTGCTGGGGAGAGGGGCTCCCGGAGTCCCGACACTGCCTCAGCAGGACAGCCACTAGCCCCACTTTTTGCGCTGGCAGATCACCGACTGGCAGGTGGGCTCTGCCTGGGGAGCAGCGTGGACCTCACCAGCGCAGGGCGCTGTAGACGCCTTCTCCACTCGCACGCTGAGAATGAGCTTAAGTCGCGGCGTGTGGCCAGGGTGTTTCCAGGATCTGTCTGTACCCTCCCTCCACGCTTTATTTTCGGGAACTGCGGCCGAAGTGGCAGCGCTGGGGACTGAGACTAGCGCTGCGTCGGGCGCACTGCCTGAGCAGGGGTGCGCGCAACGGTTCGGAGGGCGCTTGATGGCCTTTTCCAGGGAATAAGAACAGTCTTGCTGCTGCCGGACAGAGGTTGTGTGCGTGTTTGTATGTGTGCGCTCGCGAGAGAGCGCGCGCGCGTGTTTGTAGGTGGGGGGTGGGGGAGCAGTGAGAGGAGGAGGGAGGGAGGGAGAGAGAGAGAGAGAGAGAGAGAGAGAGAGAGAGAGAGAGAGAGAGAGAGAGAGAGAGAGAGAGAGAGAGAGAGAGAGAGAGAGA
>JAGFMF010011712.1:10070287-10102761 GCA_019455555.1 Galemys pyrenaicus | reverse complement strand
CTCTTCTCTGCAGAAATCTTCTTATCCCCAGCTCCACCCACTTAGGGCGGAACCAGGATTTTGGGAACTTCCCCTTTTCCTGGGACCACCCTGTTACATCATCACTTACCATCAGGGAAATCCAACTCAAACCCACAATGAGATACAATTCACACCCATGACTATAACCCATATCAAAAAGACCAAAACAACAAGTGTTGTGGAGAAAAGGAACCTCTATAGACTGTTGGTGGGGATATAGAGTGGTTCAGTCCCTATAGAAAACAGTATGGAGGTTTTTCAAAATATTAGAAACAGAACTACCATATGACCTAGAAATTCTACTCTTAGGTATCTACCCTAAGAATACAAAAAATGAATTCAAAGAAATATATGCACTCTTGGACCTCCCTGGTGGCCCAAGGGGTTAAGCACCACACTATGAAGCCTCTGCAGCTACTGCAGCATGAGTTCAATCCCCGGCCAGGCCAGGGAGGGGACCCACATGGCACAGCAGACCAGTCCTGCCCCACCTGTTGCTCCCCTCAGCAGTGTATTTCAGTCAGTCTGCCTGTTCCCTGCTCTGTCTCTGGTGAATCTTCTCATCCTAACCTATACCTCAGGCCTATACCCTAGTTCTTTTATGCATAAATAAATCAATCTTAAAAAAATAAAAAGAAACACATGCATCTTATTTCATTGCTGCCCTATATACAATGACCAAAGTTTGGAAACAACCTAAGTGCCCAACAACAGATGACTGGATTATTGTGTGGTACAGAAACAAAATGGAAGACTAATTTGATATAAGAAAAAAAGATGAGGTCTTGCATTTATAACAACATGGATGTAACTGGAGGGGTAAGTCTGTAAGAGAAACACAAATCCAGATGATTCATTCACATGGAGAATATAAAGAATTAAAACATGGGGACAAACATTAACTAAAACTAACACTAGAATCTGTGTGTATAACTGATGCTACTAGAAGTGAGAGAGGGTGTGTGGAGCAAAATTTGGGGTTGGAGCAAACCTTGGACTGTGGTAAAGGATTACAAGTGCTTTGGTAGTAGGTAGTAGGTGTGGTATGGTAACATACCCCTGAAGAAGAATGTGAACCTATACCCCTAAATCATATACAGTGTTTGTAAACTGATACTGTTTCAATAAGAAACAACACAATTAAAAAAAAAAGACTCAGTTCATTCAGGTAATTTTTTAATCCATTGTGATACATCATCAGGGATATACTACACACTCAACATTATGGTTTCTTTAATGGGCCCAACTCATTGTGCTTTATTTTAATTCCACACCTAAGTTTAAATCTAATTTTTCCAATTTTATGCTTTTATAAAAATGATTACAGGTTATTATATGTTTTATTTCTAGGAGAATGGGCTTAGGTTTTAGAATCAAGTGCTGACTTTGCTCCTAATTGTGACTTTGGTGTTAATTTACTGACCCCCCTCCCCACCCTGGTCTTAGATCCTTTCTATTTTACACACACACATGCACACTATTATTAAGATGTTTGGAGGATTAAATTAATAAGAGTATTCTCTCAAATATCTAAGATTTTTTGGTAGTGTAAGATTGGTCTGTGTAGGGTACCACTATGAGAGAGAACAAATGGTTAGGAGATGGCCTTTTCAACCTTTATTTTGCAGTTCAGAATGAAAACTTTAAAAAATGTCTTATAATTTTAATTTTTGTTTTCATTCTTGCTTTGTACACTTTAAAAACTTATACTTAACACAAAGTTCATATGTATATATATGTATATATGTATAGTAACATGTATCAGTACTGCTTTTTCATTGCTAAATTAGATTCCCTATGTGGATGTACCATATTTAGTCATACATTTGTGTAGCACTTGGGTTTATTCCATGTTTTGGTTGCTGTAAATAGAACCGCTATGAACCTGTATATAAACTTTTCCTTGACAATAAAGGCCACATAGTTCATGATTCCATTTGTATGGAACACCCAGTGTAGGCAAACCTATAGAAACAGAAAGAAGATTAGTGTTTTCCAGCATCTGGGAAGTTGGAAATTTAGGCAGAATTTATGTGTAGTCTTGAGGTAGTAGTTCTTCAGTAAACCTTTGGTTTTTCACGCTTAAGATCTTTAACTGATTAGATGAGGCCCACTCACATTATGGAGTGTTATCTCTATATAAAGTCCATTGATTGCAAATGTTAATCACAGTCATAAATATATTCTCAGCAATAACTAGACTAGTGGCTGATTAAACAGTTAGGTACCATAACTTGATCAAGTTGACACATAAAGTAATCATCATACTCACCTTATTTAAAATACTTCTTGAAAACTTCGATGTCTATAAACTTATAATTTGAGGAAGCAATGGAAATAAGATATTTCAAAATGAAGTCTATGAAAAAATATGAATATTGGTGGTATACTTTTCAGGAAAAATATCAAGATAACTTTTAAAAATAAAATTGGCAGAGAATTGTAAATAATATTTCAGGGTGCTAAATACTTGTATTTATAATTACAGAAGTTTTGATTCATCTGAAACTCTATATAAAAGCACAAAACAGGTTAAAGATGGTTGCATTTTATACTGTGGTGCATGAATTACTGCTAAACAGGCATGAGCAATCACTTTAAAATATATATATATATTTATTGTGGCAATATTGATTCCATCAGAGTATATATCTTAGGGTTATGTCATTTCAGAAACCCACCACCACAGCTCACTTTGTCTTTCTGTTTTAACTCTCATACTATAAGAAGGAATCTTTCTCAGAGTCTGTTTGCTGCTGTCTTTTTTGCATGTTTGTGCTTTTGTTAGTGATTTTGCCATCAAGCTTAGTGCTGAAGTGTTATCTAGTATTCTGAAGTGTGAAAAGGCTGTGATGTGTCTGATGGAGAAGTAACATGACTTATATAAATCTCATGAAGACATGAGTTATGCCTAATTCATTTTCCTTATAGAAATTTTGAACTCTCTGATAGATAAACTATCCTATGTCTTTGTAGTTGGATTCTGGAATTTGTTCTCTCCTTGTGATGTCTAATTTCCTTGGGTTGTAAGCTGCCATGATTATACTTTTTTCCTTCCCAGTTTACTGCTTCAGATTTCCCTATTTTTAAAAAGGAACTGTAGTAGTAACTTATGGAGTTGAACTACTTTTAATTTTCCTACAGGTGGTGCTATGGTGTTATTTCATTTGATTTTATTTTTTTGGTCTTTGCTGGCTTCTACAGGTACTGAGACTTGATTTTAAAATTGTTGAATCCACAGGGTAGGAAAGGGCCTGCAAGTGTCCAGCTGGTGTTCATGTGTTGGATGATGGGAAGGCTCATTCCTGTTTGTGGCACCACCTGTATCTCTCTTCTCTGGGTTCTGTATCTGAGACTTGGCAGTTTGTGTACTGTCAATTTGTTTCATGAGAAGGGAAAGTAGTACAGTGCAGGGCACAGTCTCTGACCTTTACTGGAAAATGGTGCTATGCTGAGCACTTCCGCTACTCTGTGTTTCCCATCAGTAAACTGTCTTCCTCCACACAGTTTAGCTCTCCCCTTTAAGGCTGTTGGCTGAGCTGGCAGCCGTACCTTCTGTGCCCCCATTCCCAGGCCACAGCCTCCATGTAATTCTGTCTACCTACCTCTTGTTCAACAAAACATGACTCTCTTCTCTGTCTCCTCTTCTCTGTGGCAATGTGTGATGATTTCTGATATCTAAGGGGTGTTCCAGTTTTATGCCAGTGACAGGACTCTCTGGGTACAGTGTCCTTTTATTTAACTGTTAGATGATATTTGCTCTTGGGAGTGAGGCAAGGAATTTCCTCTGTCACCATCTTGTTGATATCTTTGATTCTATTTCTTAAGAGAATCACATAGATTACTTAGGGTGAAGTAAGGGGCTTGACTCAAAACTCAGAAAATTGTTGTGAGATTTTTCTCTTTAATATTTTCTATCATGTCATCCTAACCTAGAGATCAGTTAGAGTAAATTTTACCTTTACACATCATTCCTAAAAGATACTATCAAAACATACACGCTATCATCTATATCTCAAAAAAAAAAAAATAGAAAATATTTTTGGAATGTTATCACTGGAAAATATAGGGAAAAAAACTTGCTCATTGGATCTACTGTAAATCTTCATATGTATATGAATGGAAATATGGAATATAAACAAATAATTACCATTTCAAAAGACAAACTCATATTGCTCACAGTCTACCAAATCTATTTTCATAAAATATTAGCAACTTTCTATATGCTCATATAATGAAGCAGAATCCTCTAATCACTTTTTTTTAAAAAGAATAAGGTCATTAGATATTTTCAGGAGTACAAAACAGAATGAAACGCATTAAAAAAAACCTGTATGACATCTTGTGCTTTATAAAAATGTTGAATTAATAAGTCACTATTTTAAAATTTTCTCTTTCACTGTGCACTCAGATACTATTTTGCTTAGATATTATGGGACTGTGACTCTTGCTCAGTCTTTGTGAAGCTTTCATAACATTTCTTAATTTCTCCCAAAGAGGGTATTACTCTTCTTCTCATTTTAAAAGATTTATTTATTTATGCATACAAGTACTGCGGTACAGACCAGAGGTGCGGGGGTGGGTGGTGAGAAGATTCACCAGAGACAAAGTGGGGAGCAGAACAGGCAGATTGACTGAAATACACTGCTGAGGGGAGAAGCAGGTGAGACAGGAGAGATCTGCTGTGCCATGTGGGTTAACTCCCTGGCCGGGGAATTGAACTTGTGCTGCAGTGGCCAAGGACAGCTTCATAGTGCTGACACTTAAATCCTTGAGCCACCAGGAAGGCCATTTTCTTACTCTTCTTAACCTTTTCTCAAACAAGCATACTATATTCTTTGGAAAGAAGTACTTTTTGAGTTGAAAATTTACATGGTTGATTTCAAAATATAATGTATATTCTTCCATTCAACTGGTTTTAGTTTGCTGATAGAAAACCAGTCAGGAAACTCATCCTCAATGGGTATGAGTAGCAAACCACTTCTCACCCTGTGAAAAAGTTTATGTATTTACTTCCTTAGGAAGTTTCCATAGTCAGAGGGAACTTTTACTGTCTTCTGTTGGGAGCACTTCAAACATTATTGTGTTGTTTTATGTTTCACCAATCCTACCTCACATTTACTTCTCTGGCATCTGCACTGGGTCATGAACAGTGCCTAACACAGGGAAGATATTAAAATAAAAGTTGTTAAATGAAAAAAAAAAAAATTGAATACATGCCACCCAAATTTCCAATGTGTCCGCTTAGTTACATTGTGTTACCTTCCTTATCTAGGTCACATTACCAACAAGTGGCAGAGCAAAGTTAGGAAAAATAATTTTATCTTTCTAATTCAATGTTCATTATATTGGATGCGTATTATTTATCCTCCAACCTTACTGTTTGGGATCCTCGAGACTTAGTGTGTTTTGAAAAAGAAGATCCAGTCTGTGAAAAAGGATGAATCTGTCTTTGAGAATAAATAAGGAGTCATTTGCAAATGTGTTTTTCTTCCTCCAACACTTACCTTTCTTTGGTGCCAGGAAGGACCTCCATCAATTGTAAAACAGACTCTTATCTCTAGTGCAGCATATGTTAACATGAAGGGTCTTGCTGATGAAATTAAGATAAGTAACATCCAAGTCTAAGAACCACTAGACCTCAGCCCCTGAGAGCTGTGAGCATTTTGACATATCTTATCAGTTACCACCAGTCTGAGGTTTGAGGAAAACTTACTGATTTCTTGGTTTTCTATGGTTCTTAGAAGATTTAAATTACTTATGGTAGGAAATTATTCTCTATCGTGTGGACTTTCTTAACCAAAGTCTTCTCATTATTTTGCAATTTTCCTCTTTTATTTTCTGTCTCTAATTGCTTCCATGTTTTTCTAGTTGTTCTGGCAAGATCAAATCTTTTTACAAATTATTCAGTGTTATATTCAATTATTCTCAATAATTTAGTTTTCAATATTTAATGCCAATTTGATATTAACATCACTCTAATTCACATTTCTATGTTCTTAGAAGTATGTTAATGAAGCAGTTTTATGAAGTAGTTTTCTAACATTTCAGACTCTTGATTCTCCTCATTCAACCATTTTTTAAAATTAATATATAAATTTTAATGAAGTATCATCATTTAACGACCCTTTATTGATTTTTAAAATATACGATCTTTCCATTTTGGTGTGATCACTATAGTCCTCTCACCACAAAAGCATCTATTCAGCTATTTTGACCTATAGTTAATGTATCATCTTCCTGCAGTATAAATTGATTATGTCTTTCCTTTTTTAAAAACACATTTAATGGTTTCTTGTCCATCTGATTAAGGATAAAAAGTAGAATAACTCAGAGTAAAATTTAAGAGAGGAAGTGCCAGGCACATAGTATGTGTTCAAGAAATAATGCCATGCTATTAGAAATATTTTATGTGTAAGTTACAAAATTCCATCTATTATTCTACAAATCCTATAAAAATCAAAGACTTGTGGTTCTCAAGTGGAAAGTCTAATGACTCCAAGGGATTTGAGGACTTGAGAGTCCCATTAACAGTTTTTCATTTCTATTATCTGGCCATAAAATTTATGTTCTAAGCACACCTTTGTTATCTCAAAGACCCAGTAGGTGTGTAGCACAGATAAAGCCCTCGTATATGATGTTTTACTGAAGAAATTCTTTTGGAAAACTGATTTTCAAATTCCATTTGACTTGAGTTGAACCTCTAAATGAAATATGTAGCTTAATGAAATTTATGTTAATGTACATAGAGTCAAATACAAAGGCACTTTGAATTGTAAAAGACAAGGTGTGAATTTAGTTCTGCTGCATCTGCTTCCTAGTCAACCTGTTCAACATACTTGTTTCCTTGGCATTTTACCTGTATATGTTAACATATCCAGAAACAATAAAGACTCATGGAATGCTGAATGTTTCTAAGATCATGACTATGTCTAGTTGTTGTTTTATTCATATTCTAGTATGGCTTTAAGAGGATGATTGATGAAACAATGTGGGTTTTACTATTTGACTTTTCTTCTAGACCAATTCCCAGTGAGTCCTCAGTGTCTTCTACTGCCACTCGCTATGTACAAATGGTCAGTGGGAAATTTCTTCAATAAATATTGCATAAGTTCAGTATAGTGTGCCCATTCTCAATTGCATCACTTGTGATATAGCCATCCTGATTTTGTAAAGCTGTTTTATTTCTAAGCCAACTTTTACTATAAGGGGACAGAATATCTGGTCCTTATCTCATGGGAAGAATCGTTTCACATTATTAAAGTAACAGTTCATACCATCTTTGCTTCAATTGGGAAGAATCTTTCAACCTCTCTCATTGACCACTCCACCCATTAAATCTCATGAATCCTTTCTTGGATTGTGACAAAGACTGGGCTCAGCTGTGAGTTTTTAATCAGCCCTCCTGGGATGTCCATGCTGGTCTTTTCTACTTCTTTCTGGTCATTTTTTTCCCTGCCCCTCCTCCTCCTTCCTGTGTTCCCTGCACGTTTGTGCTCTTGCTCAACATCTGCCCTTGGCCCAGGGGGCAATTTCCAGCTCTGGTTATTGTCTTTTTTTTTTTTTTTTTTAACAACATCTCCCTTATGGCAATAAACACACATTTGCATTTCACTAGCAACTCCTGACTATGTTTAAAAAGTACTACCCACAAATAATTAATATTTTAACACAGGAAACCCTAGTTTCCATATCTGGGCTGTCTCCCTTCTGCTTCCAGAAGGGGCGCTTCATTTCTCACACACTGCTTGCAGTGAGTACAAGTGAAACTTAAATTAAGGATGCTTGTCTAATTGTGCTTTTCACACTTTGAACTTGTGATGGCATTCTGCAACTTATGGTTGTAACTGCTATCTCTCATCTTTTTCCTCAGGGACTCACCTTATTCCATGTAAATGATCTAGTGCTTGACTTAGAGTGGGGAAAACAGTAACTCTCTTTTTCCACTTCACACCTTCTGCAGACACTCCCTCTAACTTATCCTAGAGAGAGATGATTGAAAGCCCTTGAACTTCATTCTGTATAATGTTCACGTTCCCCCTTTCCATTTTACCTTCAAACTGATGCCCACACCTGTAGATACATTGAGAAGGACAAATATCTGTGGAAACTTGGCAGTGGCTTTTCACTTTATCAAGGAAGTCAATAAATAATGCATAGCATTTATAGATTTTAGAATACTCTCATTTAAAAGTCATACTTGCTCTTTGGGGTAGGAAGGATTATTAAATGATATTATTGCCAAAGCCATTTTCTTAAAGAAGTAGATTAAATGGGTCAATTCATTGCCATTGTGGCAAAAAACAAACAGATAAAAATAGACACAGATAAAAATAAAAGTGTCATTTTGTATTTCTCTACTCTTAAAGTGCAGGATCAAATTCATTCATTCATTTTATTCCCCCAGTTAGCATTTCTTTTTTTAAAATTGAGATAATATTTATAACACCATATCCAGCTAACATTTCTTAAATTCCTACCATGAGAGAAGGTTAGTATTGATTCTATAACTAGTAAGTGCTTATGTTAGATGGTGTGGTTTGAAGTCATTCTACAAATGTTTTAATAAATATCATGCCACCCCTTAATGGTTGTACTCTACTTCAGCAATATACTGCTACTCTAGCCTGCCAACCCCACCAGAACCCCTGAGGATTAGTTTTCTATAAACAAACATTAGGGTACTGGTAACTATTTATTGTAACATTTGCCTTTCAAGAATTAATGGATCATATTTTGTAAGACTCAAATTCTCCTGCTCACATAATTTTCTAAATCATTTCTCTTATTTAGAGTGTCTTTTGGGGAAGAAGGGTGTTCGTGTATTAGTATTTCCTATCCTAAGGTAAGAAAAAAAACCTGCCAATAAAATTTCATTCTTCAACCTTTTATTACATAAAAAATAAAATACTTGATTTAAAAAATATGTATATATACTTAATAACAGAAAACCATGAGAAAAGGAGGATAGCAAACAATATATCTTTGAAACTATATTTAAGACATTTTGGTGCTGGTAGGACAGACCTATTCATTTGAAAATGTATGGACACAAATAATAAGAAAGATGTGATATTGTCAACCTGAAGGGTTTTCTACTGGTAAGCTATTAAAGTAATAAAATATTGGCACTACATAAGAAACTGGCAAGAATATTTTCTTACCTTGTAAAGCTACTTATAAAGCAACACAGGACTATATAATATAAACTGAAAACAAGGTAGAAGGTAAGCAATTTTCTACGAATGGGTTAAACTATATCAGCCAGTCTATAGCCCTGGTGCAAAATGTATATATACCCCTTGTGTTGGTCAGAGCCATTTTTGTGATAAAACGGCAATATCTGTATTAGCTTTAGTCAGTGGTCACTTAAACTGATTAATACTTAACTTAGATAAAATAATGAACTAACTTTTCCTGGGAACTTAGTATATGCTAAGGATTATCCTAAGAACTTTACATTTATTATCTTAATTATCTAACAACCCAATCTAATAGGTACTATTATTTGTTTTGTACATCAGGAAATTAATGCTCCATAAGGCTAAACTGAATCATTTTATTTTTGTTGACCTGTAGTATTTAATTTCCTGATAATTTATGAATTGATGAATTCTTGACTTACCTGGAAGAATGAGAAATCTAAAATGATCTATATGTTACTTATAATTAACTTTAGGCTTGATGCAGTATTTTAGTGTATTTTGCCTGTTTAACTGTAGTAAGTTTTTAGTGCGGTATTGTAGACTGGTTGCTGTTTAGCAACCAAACACAAAATCAAAGCAATAAGAAGGGGGGAAAAGGAGACAGAAATTCTTGCTCCTCTAATTTGTTTATAAAAATAAGACAAACATTTCAAGAAGAAACACTGTCCAGTTATAAACTCCAACAGAGGTTACAGCTTCCTAAATCATTTTGGAAAATTCAAATAACCCTGTCTATTTCTGCCAGAGACCCAGCAGCACTACTGGTGAGCACAGAGTGGAAATTTCAGTCTGTGTGTAAGTCAGGTCTTCACACACAGGAGAAGAAACACAATAGAAACAGAGCTCATGTCTGGCCTGTTATCATTCTTGGGGAACGTTACCCCCAAATGTCATTGGTCTTCAAATAAATCTTTAAAAAGTAAACTTAAAAATCATAAATTAGTTCAGCTTGTTTGGAAGCCATCTTTACCACCAGCAGTTGTATGGTAACAGCATGAAGTAGGAAGTCTGCATTAACTAAAATTCTGGTGATTTTGAATTAGTTTTTCCTTAAAAAACATCTAGATATAAACCAGGAGGTATGAAATAGAGAAGTGACATATTTCATCACATTTTTATCCTGGTAGTTTTGTATTTCCAGTGATGTCATGTCATCACTTGAATGTAGAGATGCTTGTCACTATCAAAAAATAAAACTAACCCAAATAAAGCACATGAAATAGTCTTATAAACAATACAGCAGAGTACATAAGAGTGCAAACTGAGGTTCAACTGCATGTGTTCAAGTCCTGGCTCTGCTGCTTTTTGTTATGTGACCCTTGGAAATTTATTTAACCTTTTTGTGCCTCACTTTCTGCCTCTGTAAGATAAGGTCAATTAATACTCCCGCTATAAGACTGCTGGGAAGATTAATTAAGATAACCCAAGTGTTAGCATATGTAAGTGCTAGCAACTTAAATTATTGGAGGAAGTCAAGGTAGCATCGCACTCTAACCCAGGTGTCTAACGTGTTTATTCAGAAGCTGAAAATAAAACCCATAACCTAGTTGATGTTATTGCAACCTGACTGAGGTAATTGGTCAACGGGAGATTAGAATTGGGCAAGACAAAGAGCAAGCATTTATGATTACAAAATTACTGAACTGGCTGATGTAGAGAGTGCTGTGCAAGTGAGTTTTCTTACAGGTTAAGCCTACTGTGGAGATAGATATTATGACATCTCTCTTGAGTAAATCCAAATCCCTTTTCTCTTACTCATGCTCACTACCCAGGCTCCTTAACAAGAAGAATTTAGTTTCTCATGTGCTCAGAAGAGAACAGACTGATCTGCCAGCCTGAATATTACAATGTTCTTAGCATCTGCATTTCTTATTATAATTTTTTTCTATAATTGCATTTAGGGTCATACTAGGTTATTAGGAGTTTTATTTAGAAAGATAATATAGTATTGTGCAGAAGTTCTCAAATTTGAATGTGTAAAAAATTACTTGACAGACTTAAAAAAAATATAGAGTCCTGCTCCTACAACACACACAGACACACACATCAATCTGGAAAATTCTGACCTAAGGGCCAAGATCCTATGTTATTAACAAGCACCCTACATGACTCTGATGCAGTTAGTCTTTGTACCACATTATATATTGGTATTTGAGTGAAAATTAGCCTTATAATTAGATAGGCCAAGTTTTGAAACCAAAGGTCTGCCACTAAAATTCTATGACTTGGGCAAGTTACTCTACATTTCTGAACTTCAGCTTTCTCTGAATTGTGAGCCTCTAATGATATGTAGGAAATACATATTTCAGGGTAAGTGTTAACATTGTATTTGTGCAGGGGTTGCTATTCTTTCATTAATGCTAGGCAGTCTCTTGGAAACTTTTCATCTTGAAGAGAAGTGAAGCTCTGTGAAAATGCTTCAAACCATGAATAGTCAGGACTAGGTCAGAGAAGATAGTCACCCCACCAAGATGCTGTTGCCTTTGAAGTCCCTGCCTTTCCTGTGAACATACTTTAAGCATTTACCCCACAGTAGATGCTAAAGGAATATCAGCTCCTTTTTCCTGCACAGATAGACACATCCTTTCTTCAACTCTTTTATTTATAATAAACTTTGTTGCAGAATTTCAAAGATAAGTTGACCGATCAATGTTCCAAAGCACACACTGGTATGTCAAAGTATTTTCCTGTTCGGAACAAGCAGTCCCAAAGTTAAGACATCCATTTATTTTTCACTTGAGGTATCCTGACTATTATCTGTGCAGTTGAAATCGTAGTCATAACTTGGTGATGCTTTCATTTATCTTATAGAGATTTTCAGGTGGAAATGACCTTTAAATCATCAGAACCATATCCTGTCTAATGTAAAGACGAAGAAAGTCAGAGACACTGAGAGCCAGATTTCAGTTCCTGTTTCTTGTCCTCTGTGTTATTCCACTTTTTTATGGTCCTCTGGATAGATGTGTCGCAGCTCCTCTGAGTGTTCTGTGTGTGAGATGCTTCAGGAGTGGCAGCTTTCACGTGGACTGGGTTCTGTTCATTGTAAGGAAGAGGCTGGCCAGTGACTTTAGACAGCTTTACTTTGCTTCCCAGATGAGAAGCTGACATAGTCCAGGCACTTCTGATACACAGTCTGCTGACAAATGGCTTGACAAATGGGAGACATGGAGAGGGTGCTGGTGGGTGTGAGAGGAGGCTAATTCTCCTCTTGGGAGTACTTTAGACAAAAACCTAAGGGCTACAAAGTGATTCCTGAGTATGTGACTTGATTTAACTGGAATGTCTCTATTTGTCATGAACTCTTTTCTATTTTACTTGATAGTCAATGTCAACTGTTAGAGAATTGTTCCTTTTTATGATAAAAAGGTTAAGTTAGAAATATAAAGGCTAAGTTAGAAATTTATTTTAGTGTTAAACTGTGTTAAACAAATTCATTAGGGAAATAAGTGGCCATATATATCGTCCATTCTTTAGAATACTCTCATTTTTTTTTTTCCTCTGCAAGGCAATGAGACTGAGAGTGATGCATGAGTGTTTGCACATGGACTTTGGTTTGTGCGCACTAAGGAAAACCAAAAGTCAGTTTGATATCACAATAATCATTTTTTTTCACTCCAGATTTTTAATGGGTGTTTTATAGGCTGGAGGGGTGCATCTATTTGACTTCTGAAGCACATTTCTGTCCACCCATTGACAGACCTTGACACTATGACTACTTTTAAATATCTTATTTGACCACTCCTTTCTGACAATGCAGGATGAATTATGCATGAAGTGTAACACACACATTATTTCAGACTCATATTACTTCAGATCCTTGATAACCAAAGGACAACAATAAAATGGTATGTGGGAGAAAGAAATGAAGAATAAGGTAAGGATTAAGAAGAAGTAAAGGAAAAAGGAAGGGAGGAAAGAAGGAAGGAGAGAGAGTTAGAGGGAGGAAGGGAGAAAAAAGTATAAGCTACAAGGCACATTCATCATGATGTTGATAGGTTAAGGACTAAAGAAAAGTATTAGGTCTTGATGAAAGTGGGGGCTTGTCTTAGTAGAGGAGTGAGCATGTGCAAAAACAGAAGTCTCTATTACTTCTCATCTCTATCTTTTTGATAATCATCATTTGCTACCAGAATATATCTCCCCTGTTGCAATATTTTATTGAAGATCTGTGTACCACATGACTGTCCCTTTGTGTTCTGCTTCCCTCCACCTGCCAAAAGCATCAGGAGGATTAGGAGTGTGTCTGTTCAGTTTCCTCAATTCAATCACATATTGATGCTGTGCAGATAATGCACTCTCCAGAAAAGAGTGAGATTTGTAAGCATACAAATGACTAAAAGCACATCTATTTTATATATCTATAAAGTGATCTTATAGAAGTTACAAAATGTCTCTGACTCTCAGTTTCTTCCTTGATTAATAAGAAGAATAATTGTCAGTTATAGTGGTGTGCTAGGAGGTGGTTACACCAGTTCATGAGAGTTTGATGTACACACTTCTTTTAATGCCATGATCAGAAATGTCACATTAGTAACCTGAAATTGAAAATTTTTTCAACTTTAGTGGAAATAGTTACACTAAAGAAATTGACAAAGAATACATATCAAGGTTTTTTTTTGGAAGGTTATTTATTGTTACGTTTATTAGTTCATATATCTTTATGAATAAAATGAGATAATAAATTAGTTCTCATCAGTTAGATCGATGAAATGTTAATTTTCCTTCACTTGAGCTATCCCTACAGAAAATGTATTTGAAAACCTTTGTCTTTTTTATCCTTTTTTTTTTTTAAATTGAGGTAGCACTGATTTACAACACTGTAGAAGACAAAAGATTTATAGATCTGAAGAGAAACCAGAGTATGACTTACATCATTGTATATGATTTAGAGGTATATGATCACCCCTTAGTATTACCACACCACACCCACCACCAAGGTACTGAGAATCCTCCACCATCGTTCACTGTTTCCTTCCCCACACTCTTCACCTCCTTCCTCCTCCCCACCTCACCCCCATACCCGGATCCTCAGTTTGACAGCCAGGTTTCTAAAGTTTGTAATTATTTGGTTTTATCTGACTCTTTGCTTTGCTTTGTGCTACTGTATACATAGGTGAAACTGTTCACTATTGGTTTCTCTCTCTTCTGACTTATTTCACTTAACATAATCTCCTCCAGTTTCATTCATGTTGTGTCTGAAACCTTTGATCTTAACACTCTGGACAGCATAGAAAGGCAATAAACTTTTTTACTTGGAAACTCACTTTTACATTATTATCTTTATACTAGGTTTGTGGTCTTGTAAGTGACTCAATTCTCTTTTCTCTTTCAACAGCCCAGAAGTGATCAGAAACTTTGTCTTCTCTAATTGTCATCACGTGATGTGTGATACAGTGTCTCATGGAGATAACTATAATATTGCATTTTGGTGATGACTTTAAGTGTGAGCATAGATAGTTCAACATCATTTTTAATAGATTCTGATAAGGTAAAGTTTAACATCATACTAAATTACGCTGGATTTTATATACATGAAAGAAAGGAAAATGTTTTTATGGAAGAGATGTTCTAAATACTGAGAGTTGAGAGAGATGATCTTAATACTGATCTAAGAAATACATATATATTTCTTTATATATATGTTATACATAAATGGTAGAGTCTCCCTAAAAGGGCAAGAATAAAGGGGAAGATAGATGGTCAGAGAAGTCTTAAATATACAAGGTAGGGCAGAATCCTAGGATAGAGCTGGAGAGATTTGTGTCTATAGGAATTTGAGGTCTTGTTAGAAAGTCAGGCTGAGACCACATCTTAATAAACAGGGGAGTTTGACTTTATTAGTAGACAAGGAAAGGATATTACAGCATGAAATGATCGGTACTACATTTTAGGAAAATTGATTAGGTAGTGTAAAAGATGAAATGGGGAGAGGAGAGGTGGAAAGTAACAAAGTATATTGGTTCCCCCCGAGACTCAGTGTCCTTGACTGCCAAATGTGAGCAGCAATGTTCTCTTCATGGGGTTGTATCATGATCAGATGAAGCCAGATCTATAAATGATGGATGATGGATATGCGCCCAGCATAAAATAGACAACAAAAAGGCTATGTACCTAGTCCTTCTTACTCTAGCTGACTTTCAATTCCTAGAATAATAGCATTTCTCAGACATCACCGGGAGCTGACAACATACAACTGGATGGAAAGGATGCCAGTGCCCTGTATAAAAACAGATGTAAACTGTTTTCTTTAAAAAGATTTAAGGATGGGGGAAGATGTGGGGGAGGCAGACAAGCTATAGAAATACCGATTCGGTAGATAGGCTCTGCTTCTTGGCATTCAAGTAATTAGCACATCTTGACAGGGGGAAAGTGGCCACCCAGTCTCTCTCTTTGAAGGGGCAGAGGTCATTGACAGCTGCTTCTTGGGCCTTTGGGGGATGTTCTGCTGGAGACCAGCTGGGGAAAGAAGAGTGGTCACTCAATGATGAGTGCTCTGTTCCTTTTTCTTGTAAACAGTGGACACCCTAGAAGGCCCATCTGCACTGTTCCGATACATTCTGCACCTGGGTTTTTGTTTTCTTTGCTGGAGCACGCTGGCCTGGTATGCATCAGCGGTCCCTCTGTCTCACAAATAGTCTGGAGCTCTCGGCTTGTACATTTCATCTGAGAATGAGTGACTTCTGCTTCCAAACTAAATCTCAGTCTGGCCCCAAATCTCAATAATATGATGTTTCAGTGGCAGAATCTGATCATAACAACAACAAAAAAGTATTGTATACTTACAGAAGACTTAGAAACGATGCACTTCTTGCCTAGTCATTTAATGAAAGCCTCATGCATCTTTAGTCTTCAACTTCAGAATTTTTGGCAAACTACAGCATCTGCAAAAACACTGTCACCCTGCAAATTCCCCAACACTTTACACTGTCACTTGGTGGGAACTACCGTACTTTGTATTTTATAAGTTAAAAAAGTAAGACACCAAGCAGTAAAATACTGGCAATACCCTTTCTCAAGGCCAAAGAAACAAAAGAGCAGATAATTTATAGGCATCTCTAAGTACCCAAATCCTAACTCTGTCTACTCTACTCTTCTTTGCAATGTCTCTTTGTAGGCTCTGCCTATATGCTTTTTGTTGTACCTAGAACATGTAATCTTTCCTAAAAGTCAGTAGCATTTGATTAAGGGTGCACTTCTGCCCTTTCTTCCAGAAGAGAGAGAGCTAAAAAGGTTCCCAGTTGTACTGAGAAATGCTGCCTACTAACTTGTTATTATAAAATGTGTCTACCCTAGTTATTGTAGGTGGCTGAGCAAAGTTGGAATCTTTACCTAGAGATAAAGGCACAGCCTAAAGAAAGTTGTAGTCTTAATACACTCTAAAAGGTTTTGCTAAACTTTGTCACTGGAAATCTGCCTGTAAGTTGAGGCTACATGCGTGGGAAGGAGATGGGGGAGAGCAAAGTAGGGCGGGTGCTCAAAAGACTATGGTGGGTGATCACGGGTGCCTTCATGAGTGGGGATGATGTGGTGACATATACCTAAATAGTATGATTCTATATTTCTAAATTAAACACAACATTGTAAACCAATTTTACCTCTATTAAAAAGAAATCCTATTGTATGAGTGCAAACTACCTTTGTCTTGTCCTGGTTCAAACATAGCATTATCAATATGGTGGGGGAAATCTAACTGAGCACAAGACACAGTGATTCCAAAGTGTTTTACATAATGAAAATCAGTTCAAAACAGCTTTGACATTTACCGCCCAGTATACTTAGATAAGCAAAAAATTCAATGAATGTATTGCTGATGGAAAGCCTACCTATGCATGCTTTTGACAGACTTTTACTTGATTGGTCTCTATCTTCGCATTTCTAAGTATCCTCACTATTAAAATGGGGGATGAGCTGTCCCTCTCAGTGCTGTTGTGGGAGTTAAATGGAATAATCTTTGAATGTTTACCTGGCACACACAAGTTCCTCCATAAATATTTGTTCAAAGAGTGACTTAATCAGTCAACAACCAAAATAGAAGTAGTTTCCCTGAAATGCTTGAATTAAACATTGCCTTCCCCAAAGACAGGACAATTTTAATTTATCTCACAAGAAAATTAAGCAGACAAATCCTTTTTAAAAACACAAATCCATCTATAGCTTAAAATATACTTTTCAAAATGTTCTGCTAAAAGTTGACTCACTGTGTGGAAATATTACTAAAAAAAAATGGATTATCACTTTAGATCCCAGAAGAAATTCTACTATAAATGCAAGAAGTCATGGGAATTCATTCTTCTCATATTCTTTTTTCCTTTGTGCGATTTTTATGTTTCTTTGAGGACTCTGTAGTTGTAGAAGATGGAGTAAAAAGTATAGGCTGCTCAGTATTCTTATCTGGTTAAAAATAAAAGTGTGGAAATACTGTAATACTCTCTGATTACTTTGAACAATTAAATAGGTCTATTCCATCGTGGTCTAGTTTCCTTAGACCACATTTAAATGTCACTCAATTTGCTTCCCATATTCACAAGGAAAGAAGTTTTATTTTATGATGAAAAAACTATAAAAATGGAAAGAATAGGAGAGACAGCAAACAGAGTCTTTTCAAAAGCAGTTCTCCAATTATTGCAGATACTTACATTTCACTTACAAGTCATTAAGACAAAATGAACTTCTTCACAACGGACCCCCAAGGATTTAAATGCTGCAATTTAATTCATTTTCTAGATGACACAATTCCAGTGTAACTTTTCATGTATTTCAAAACAAAGTCCCCTTAACCATTTCCTGATTGAGTCATATTAGACATATTTTTGGTTTATTTGTTCCTTTCATAATACTATTTTCTTTGGTTCGAGTAACTACATTTTATGCATTATTTTCATGATACTTCTTTGCTGGGCATCTCTGTAGGGAAGGTTCATTAAGAAGATGAAGACTTTGAGGCTGAGAGGCTATTTGCTGTCAGTCACACTGCTTTTATTTATCAAAATGAGGAGGAGATTCTAGATCTTCCGGCTATAAATTCATCACTCACTCAGTTTGCTGTATGGTTTCCATGTGGTTTTAGGAAACTAAATTCAGATATGCATTAAGTGAGGTTTAACTATAACGAGGAGTCCTATGTTGATTCCAATTTAGAAAAAGAAAAAAATAAAAAGGAAAAGAAAGGGCTTTGAAATAAGAAAAAATAAAGAAATATATAAAGAGGAGAAACTAGAGCAGTCCACCTGGCTTGCACTCAGTTCATCCCCATGGTCCCCTGCCACATTCAGTTATTCCTGCCGTATGCTTCCAGAAACCTGGACCTCTCCAGTGATGGTGTTTACCACTTTTTATTATATTAGTAAGTCTAGAGAATCAAGTAATAACTTTCGTACCATTGAGACTTGCAGGTAGCATGTGCTTTCCAGTTATGTTTTGAAGGCATTAATAAATAAACAGGGACTAGTATAATTCTTGGACTGCCTAAATGCCACTAAATCTT
This sequence comes from Galemys pyrenaicus, assembly GCA_019455555.1. Taxonomy (NCBI): domain Eukaryota; kingdom Metazoa; phylum Chordata; class Mammalia; order Eulipotyphla; family Talpidae; genus Galemys; species Galemys pyrenaicus. The sequence goes on along the minus strand of JAGFMF010011712.1, from coordinate 10,084,050 downwards.
GTCCACATCTATTTTGCAGTTAAGTGAATCTGAAGCTGGACTACTTTCATGAAAGTGGGTCAGAAATGATTGAGTCCATAAGGAGTTGCCATTTGGTCTGATTAAACATTTATTATTTTTCAAAAATGTAATGCATATTAAACATTTTAAATGAATAGAGAGGACAAGTTCCTCTATTGAATTTTGCATTCTTTTTCTGAAAGATCACTGATTTACTGTTTCTCTATGGCAGAGTTTTCAAATTACATAAATGAGCATGATTCATGTTTTATTCATATTAGAAAGTGAGTTTATTTCATTATGCTGAATCTGCTTGGCAGTGAACAGTTTATTTCTTCTTCTTTACTAATTGTATTAAGAAGTCCCTGTTTCATTCTCTTATGATAATAATGACTCTGATGTTTTCAATCTGTGCCTGAGGTCATTTATACCTCAAGAGGTTTTATGCATCTTTTCTGTCTTATTTCACTTCCTGAGTTTTAGCACTATCTCTACTAAAACGTCAGGTAATTAAATAAGAAAACAGGTAAGGGAAAAAAGTCTCCCATGGGATAAAAATTTTTATTTGAGTTACATTATTACTTACAAAAAACATTTGAACTTTGTAGAACGCCAGACAAATTCTTTAGAGGTTCCTCTTTTTCTCTACTATGTAAATCTTATTTAAGCTAACACATATTTTTAGGCTGCAGAAAATCACAAAATGCAACTAGGCAACTACTCTGTTAGTTTCATGACTAAATTATTTAACATGGGTCATATTACCAAAGCAAACTCAAGTAAGGCGATATTTTGTTTTCCTGAAGCTTAGGACTCTTAAAATTCTGAGATTCTAGGATAACAATCCTAGACCACCTGCTGAATAATCCAGAAGTGTTCATAATTAATGAATACACAGGTCACCTGCCACATTTAGTTTTATTTTATTAAATTTGAATTACAAATTATCTGTGTGTGTCCTGTTCTGTGACAGTGTATTTTGAGTTTTAAAAATGTCTCTCAATGAACATGTTTGACTTGTGCATGCTAATATCTTCTACTAAGAGGTAGAATCTTCTACTTGGAGGCAGGACAGCTATTAGATGCGAGTAGGGACTATGACTTCTGAAGAGAAAACAATATTTTATAAACAGAATGATTTGATCTAGTAAATTCTTTTATTTAGTGTATTATATCTTTAGTCTGTTATTCTTTCTCACCTTCCCCACTTGTTTCTTTTCCTTTTACCCTCCCATCTTAATCCTCTTCTTTTTTTCCTCTTCCCTGTCCCCACACAACTCCTTTTCACCTTCCTTCTCATCTCCAACTTGTCCTTCTCCATCTCTTCATTCACCCATATTTTGATTGGGTTATTTGTTTTCTTTTTATTGCATTGAGTGAGTTCTTCATAGATCTTTTCAGATGTATAATGTGCAAATATTTTCTCTCATTCAGTAGAATGTCTTTTCATTTTTTTATAAATTGAGGTAATGTTTGTATTTTGGGAGTACAGTGGAATGTATCTTTTTATTTTATTGATAATTGATTTTGTTGTGCATAAGTGTTTTAATTTCATATATTCCCAGTTATTTATTTTTGCTTTTATCTCCTTTTGTTATTGGAGATGAGTCCTCAAAGACATCCCTGAAACCAATGTCATGGAATGTTTTGTCTGTGTTTTCTTCTATGTATATAATGATTTATGGTCTTGCATTCAAGACTTTAATCCATTTTTAATTAACTTTTTTCTATGGTGTGAAAGAGTGGCTGGTGCACACGCTTGCACGTGGCTGTCCAGTTTTCCCAATACTGTTTGTTGGAGAGACTTTCCTTTCTCCATTGTTCACTCTTGGCTCCTTTGTTGTAGATTATCCATACAAATGTGGGTTTGTTGTGCTCTCCTTTTCATTTCTATTCCTTTGGTCTGTGTGTCTATATTTATTCCAATATCAGACATTTTTACTAATACAGCTTTGTAGTATAGCTTGATGTCTGGTAGCTGCAACAGATTACTATAGTCACCATGCTGTGTATTACATTCTCATGACTTAGTTCTTATATTTATTGAAGTGGCATTGCCTTTTATTTATTTATTTTTAAAGATTTATTTATTTATGCATACAAGAGCTGGGGCATAGGCCAGAGTCTCGGTAGGTGAGAGGACTCACCAGAGCCAGAGTGGGGAGCAGAACAGACAGATAGACAGAACCACTGCTGAGGGGAGCAGCAGGCAAGGCAGGAGAGGTCTGCTGTGCTATGTGAGTCCCCTCCCTGGCCGGGGATGGAACTCGCACTGTTGTGCAGCGGATGCTTCTATATGTATGTATTCCATTAAGCTTGCCACTAAAATTCTGATTTTATTGTTCACCATATAGCTGAACCTTTTTATCTGTTTTGTTCATACTCCTCCCCCTACCTTTCTCATGATAACTAATTAGACTTATAGCCTAAAATTTTATTTCTGTTTTTGACTTATTTAACACTGGACTTTTGTCTATGGCAATCACCAATCTACTCTTGATTTTTTTAGATTCTACATACAAGTGAGGTCATATGCTATTTGTTTTTCTTTGTCTGATTTATCAATATTTCACTAAGATTAATGTCCTCGAGGCCCATCCTTGTTCGTCCAAAAGGTAGAAAATGTAGGTTGTATTTGTTTTCTCATATTTTTAAGCTATGCCTTTGAGCTAATTTCTATATATAATTTTCAGTGATCTCACCTAAATTCACATAGAAGTCACATTGTAAAACTGAAAATAACACTTAAGTGGTGTACATATATTGTATACTTCTCATAGAAACAATTTTTGCTGCTGGGTTATTTTTGTCTGTTTGCGTTGAAGTATAATTTTCCTCCCTGTGTTTCAAATATCACTTGTAATATAAAGAAAATAGCAGTGGGGTTTAGAAGAGCAAGCTGTTATAGATGAGAATAAATCCCCTCCGGGCTGAGCACACACCTGCTCCTGAACCATTTCAGCTCTGACAGCCATCCGTGGAGCTGAGCTTCACTAGGTTCCTATGGATGAATGTAATTCCTAATGTGATGCTCCCTTATTATTGCTGGAACCATTGTCCTGGGAAATGGCTAATATCTGTGCTTTTATGGGATGTGGTTGCCCTAAGAAACTTACTCAGTAGCTTTCATTTTTAATGCACAGTAGAGATCTATGTCAGAATAATTTGAGGAAGTGAGAAGCTTTCCTAGAGTTTATTCCATATAACTTCTGTGAGATCTGTTACATGACTTTCTATAATTGTACAAGTTCAACTGCAAGTCAATCCTTAAATCTCAGAGGAAAAAAAAAACACCAAATAAACCAAATAACAAAGGGATATACCTTCTTTTAGATAAGGGAAAGTCTTATTTTTGTTTTACAAGCTGAGTTAAATCAGATAAAGTCCCCTTTTCTCTTGTTCATACTACACTATACACACTCCTCTCCCCTCCCCCCTTTCTGTGTTAATACAAATTCCAGCCAGCTGACACCGTTTTCCTCATTTCTTCCTCCTCAAATTCCTAATCTGGTGTTATACTGTCCCAAACAGATTCAGATAATAAAAGATTCCACAGATCCAGATTCCCCAATTGGGGGGGACAGTGAAACATATTCACACCCAGACCACAAACAGTTGAGAATATGTTCATCAGATGTGGATACTGAAGAATTATTGATGCTCACATTTTCCACTGGGGCAAAAATTATTTGAATGTGTTCAGATTCTTAATTTCACTATAAGAAAACTCCACTCAGCCGCTGGCCTCCTGGACTTCATTTGCTACGTGTATTGTTTCCATCATTAAGGATAATATGATTGACCTGTTACAAGGATTTGGATGTACTGACTAGCAGGTTTAGCCAAATTGCCTTTTCTTTTTCTATTGGCAAAAACACCATACATGGCTCAGAAAGCCAGAGAACAAGTAAGATTTCAGAAATGTAGTTTTGTTATGTAAACTCTTATAAGACTATCCCCAACAGAAGGAAGTAGATACTGTTTATCCAGAAGTTGCCATACAGTATCTGTAGCGGCAGGATGGCGGCAGCACTGGAGGCAGGTTCGGGATGGTTCTGGGCAGACGGGTCAAGAAAGGAGAGTCTTGGAGCCCTCGGTGGCTTTTCATACTTTATTTAGTAGAGATGGGCAGGTACATGGCAGGCATGGGGGCTGGGAGGCCTGCCAGCCCCTCTCGGCTGTTTCTTCTCTCTCTGCTGTTGCTGCTGTTGGTTCTCTCGGTCAGTCCTTGTAGTTCTGTCAGTTGGTGCTCGCAGTTCTCATAGTTCTGGCATTCTTGTGACGCCGCTCATTTATGCCCGTGTCCCACACAGGTGCGCCCACTTGCGCATGCCCACCCTGGAATGCTCGCAGCACCTCAGGTGTCCATCATCAGTGGTGGGCGGGTGGAAATACCTGATCAACCTTTTACCCTACAGTATCCAAATGATATATTGCCATTTTAACCTATCATACACCACAAGACCAAATGCATTACCACTTTACCAAAGACATACAAATCTGTGTGCCCTCAAATATAAAGCGCTAGTCTATATCTATAGTTTATATCTGTATCTATATTTAGTCTATAACTATATCTATAGTTGCTCAGAAATGAACATTTGTTAGTGTCCATGGGCACAGACTGCTGACAACTTGCAAAGTTCAAGTTTAGGCTATGGATTGCTCAGAGATGATTATATTAAGTTATCTTCACTTACTTGGACATCACTTTTTTTTTTCCTTTAAATTTTGTGAGTATTAGAGGACATAGTATGTAAAATTACTTTATAACAGTGCCTACACATAGTAGGTACTTAGCAAATATTAATATCTTGAGATGACTAAATTGAAATGAATGAGGGTGGTACAAAAGGCACGTTCATATATTGTGTTTAATTTATCAATTACACACTTGGCACAATTTTAGAAAACATTTTAAAGGACACCGTAGGGTAAAGAAAGGATCATCAGGTTTTTCTACCCTTGGTGTAATGATGGAAACCTATGCGCGTGCCTGGGTGGGCATGCGTAAGTAGATGCACCTGGGCTGACGCACGAGGTATATAAAGCTAGCGTCTCGGGGACGCCGGTGTGGTGGTGTGGTGCGGTGGAGTGTGATGGCAGCGAAGACAAAGAAACTGCTTGAACCGGTGATGAACCTCCTACCCTGTCTGGGATGGTTGCGAGACAAATGGCGTAGACAGCAGTTCAACGCAGATGGATATGGAACCCTTTGAAACCTGGGGGAGGATTGTGGGGTGGCCAGCAATGAGCAGATGGTACCCTGTGGCCAGCCTCCTCTCCCAGTGGACACCTCCCCGGGAATGGCCAGAGGTAGATGGATCCCCGTTGCAGTTGGAACAGGTCCTGTACGAAATAGAAGAGAACCTGGATGGATGTAGTGCCCGTGAGGCGGCAGGGGCTGTGGGATGGGCATTTCTCACAGCTCTGTGAGAATCTAGGCAGAAGGAACGGTCCAGAGTCCAGCAACTACAGGATGAGATGCAGGAACTGCGACAACATTTGAGGATTCTGGAGGAAGAAGTCCTCCAGTACTCTGGAGATGTCCGACTCCTCAGAAGAGGTAAAGAGGGAAGCTAGCCCTTTGCTGAGTCTCACCCAGTAGTGGGAGACCAACCTGTGACTCTGGAAATGCCAGACTCCTCTGGAGAAGAGGAGGAGGCTGGTCCCATACTCCAGGCTCATCCTGTGGTAACTCAGAAAATGAAGCAACAACGGCCTATGGTCCCAGGGGGTCAGCCTGCTGGGCCACCACAAATGATGGAATTTACAACTTACAGACCATACACCCAGGTGGAACTCGTGGACTTAGGCAAACAGTTCTGCCAGAAACCAGGGGAACCCTTGGCAGCCTGGTTGCTGTGTCTGTGGGACCTGGGGGTGGATGGCATTATCTGTACAGCGCAAGAGATGGAGAGACTGGCCTCTGTGACCTCGCACCCATCCTTGAGACAGAGGCTGCAGAACAGCCGGCGGCATGGCCACGGTGATCACACCTTGTTGGAATGGATAATGGCTGCTGTACGGACAGTGTGGGCTGATGCAAAAAGACATGCCAGAGACAGTGCGCAGATGGCAGATGTGTGCCGACCTGGTGCAGGTACTTCGGGAACTGGGGATGTGGCAGGCCATGTTCAGTGTGAATGCTCGTGGTCCTGATGCTGAGCTTTTCACAGCAGGGATAAGGGATTTGGTACTAAAAAGTGCTCCCTCATCCTCACTGGGATCCCTTATGGCATTTCTAGCACCCTATGTGGGACGTCAAATTCATGATGTCACCACAATGCTAGCCAGCTTGGGTAAGTCAAGAGCAAGCACTCTCAGACTCAGAAGGGAATACAGGTAATCATTGAATGGTCAAAAGGAATGCCAAAGAGGGAAAGGAAACCTTTTAAAACTATAGAACCTGTTTAAGTTACCCGTAATCAAATGTGGGCAGACCTAGTGAGAGCAGGTATAGATCGTACCAAAATAAATGCGAAGCCCAATGCCTATATGCTGGAATTATGGAAGCAACTACAGGAAGACCAGAGGTTTACGTCCATAAGAAGGGCTGCTGCTGAGGGGGAGCCTAGAAATTCCAGGCCTCAGGCACATGCCCTGTGCCTGAAAGACTACTTACTGCCAACCTCAGCCCTGGGAGATGCCCTGCCCACTTTTGAATAGGGTGAGGGCCAAGGAACCTGTCCACAGGGGACAGGCGGGGATCTGAGGCCACATGTGGAGCTTGCCATCCACTGGTCCCCAGCTAATGTGCAAAGAGTTTTAGCTCTGGTAGATAGAGGAGCAGAATGTACTCTGCTCCATGGAAATGCAGAAAAATTTCAGGGGAAGACTTGTTACATTGATGGCTATGGAGGCCAAAGTGTGAAGGTAACTGCAGTGAGAGTACCCTTGGGGGTTAGACGATTACCCCAAAAGAATATAAAGTTTATGTATCGCCCATTCCGGAGTACATCCTGGGGGTGGATGTACTATGTGGTTTGTGGCTGGAGACCACGGCTGGAGAGTTTTGCCTCTAATGTGCATGTGGAGCCCTCTGATGCCTCTTCACTGGCCAAGTGGGTATGGTACTCGCGACCTGGAAGGCCACTGATGCCAGCTACAATATTATCTTCAGATACAAAACTGGCGTGTATATTGCCAGATGAGAGGGATCTCCCATTACTAGTGCCAATAACTTCTATATCTTTTGCCCCTAGGTTGGTGCCCTCTCTGAGTATATTTTTATTCAGTTTGTATTTTGTTGTATTTCTGTATTCAGTTGTATTTAGTTTACTTTTATGGTTCATGACTGCAATGTTCATATTTGCCCAGGGAATTGTATATATATTTTGTATGGTGGAAAACCCTGAGGGGGTGGACTGTAGGGTAAAGGTTGATTAGGTTTTTCTACCCTTGGTGTAATGATGGAAACCTATGCGCATGCCTGGGTGGGCATGCGCAAGTAGATGCACCTGGGCTGATGCACAATGTCTATAAAGCTAGGGTCTCGGGGATGCTGGCGTGGTGGTGTGGTGCGGTGGAGTGAGGGATACCGTGACGGTGGTGAAGACAAAGAAACTGCTTGATCGGGTGATGAAACTCCTACCCTGTCTGGGATGGTTGCAAGACAGACACATCCTACTAAGAAATACATTTTTAATTCCTGGATAATTTTAAGCTATTCCTGATGATGCTGGGCTAATATGTCCAAATTAATATAATAAATCAAGCTTTTCCTCTTAAGTTTCCACACTAGACTCTGTGCACCTTACATTAAGTTTAATATTGTTTAATGCCATTGACACTTTCCTGGTTTCTCAGGTTAGAGATTATAGCATCTGCAATTTCTTCCTCTCCACGACCAATGGTCTATAAACTATGCTAATTCTACTTCCATTATATTTTCCACATTTCTTTCCTTCTTTTTAGGTCTTTGTCACTGCCTTATGATTTTTTGAAGGAATTTTTGCAGTTGTCTAAGTGTCCCACTGCCACTTATTTTTCCAGTCCAATTTATCCATGACATTGAGCAATCTAATCATGTTCCTTTGGGAACTCAGAAAACTCATCAAAACTCTCTTTTGCTCTCTTCACCACTATGCAATAGAGTCTAAATATAAAAATAACCCTTCTTACATTTTGTCTTACCTAAATCCTATTGCTATTTCAGCCTTTTCTCTCAAGTTTTCATAGAATTATCAAGACAAAATGTGTGAGTAGAGAGCACAAGAGCTTTTGTGGTCTGTTTATTTCTCTCTCCTTTATGTCTCACCATTCACAACATACTTCAGGCATTTTGTTCCAAATACAATGAAAGTTTCTTAAACATATCCTGTTTTTTTTTTTTAAGATTTATTTATGCATACAAGCACTGGGGTACAGGCCAGAGGTGTGGGGGGTGGTGAGAGGATTCACCACAGAAAGTGAGGAGCAGAACAGGCAGATCAATGGAAGTACACTGCTGAGGGCAGCAGCGGGCACAGCAGGAGAGGTCTGCTGTGCCATGTGGGTCCCTCCCTGGCCGGCAGTAGGGATCGAACTCGTGCTGCAGTGGCTGCGGTTTGCTTCATAGTGTGTTGCTTAACCCACTGCGGCACCAGGGAGGCCCTGTTGTGGTTTTTTTTTTTTTTTTTTTTACTATATATGTCTTATGTTTGCCTGGTTCCTTTTTTAACTATCACCTCATCAAGACAGTCATCTAGATGTTTCTTCATTACACTAAAAAAAAATTTTTTGTGTGAAAAAGTCTGTCATACTCTTTAGCCTGTTTAATTAAAGTCATTTAATTATCTATGCCTACTACCAGATTCTCAGTTCTCAGAAATTCTTCAAAGTTCACAGCAGACAAATTCACCAAAAGTCAAATCACTGAAAACAAATCATTCAAATCCAATTAACCCTTAATTCATTAACCAAGTATAAATTGGCTTAGAGCTTAAGCTTTTTGAGGACAAGAAGCTTAATTAATAACAAAATTAATACTATTAATGTTGGTATCCTCAATTTCTTGCCTAGTCCCTGGCAGAAGTGTCATTTAATAAATGATCTCTCCAACATAGTTTAATTACTAATCCTTTATGTCTCTGAATTTTGTTAGTCTCAACAATAGCAATTTTATTTTCTTTAGAACTACCAGTTTCCAATTGTGCCATTTCAGAAGTAGAGTCAACACTCTGTGGGAATAATGAAGATATTTGACATGTCAAAAAGGTGAATCTCTTTTCTAAAAATATTGAAGCAGTTTCCTAATCCCTTTTCTTTTCATACGACTCCCACTTCAACCCATATAATTTGTATTTTCTTTGGTTAAAAAGTCCCAAAGCCCAGGAGGACATTCTGAGGACTTTCATGTGGTTATCATTTCTGGGAAAAATAATTCCTCTGTCATCCATATGTTTGGCACATTTGTCTCATTTTGTCTGCCCTGGGCTCTGGGATGACATTGTTTAGAGAAAACAAAATTGTCATTTTCAAAATATGGAAAAACAAGCAAATCAGAGAATGGAAAAGCAAACTTTGGAATATCCTTAAAGAACTGTATCAACCATACGGGAATTGTTTAAACTACAAGAATACTCCTGGTCTAGGATTATCTACAATGTTTATTGCATTATACATTATAGAGCAACCCAGACAATATTGTTGTATCAAAAAATTTTATATGACTGCCTTTTAAGAATATAGTATGCTATTCATTATTTCATACTATAATTAAAGAATTTCATTCCTTAATTCATAAAGGAATTCAATAAAACTAGTGATTAAAAATCTAGAGTGTTTCATATAAATACGCTTAGCTGTTTGAGGTGAAACAACATAAGTGAGTGGTTTTCTATACTCATTTATTTTATTCATTAGTTTATTATTCCTTTGCCCAACAACAAAAAAAGTGCAATATTTGTACTTATTAAGTAAAATGACTTGAACTCAGCACATTAGGATTTGAAGATAAAAGTCAAGGTTTCTGTTCTTGAAAAGCTCAAAGAATTAATAAGAACAATGCAACATTTCTGCAAAGTGATAGACGGGACTAAAAATTAAGAGACATAAACAATATGTATTTTTTTAAAGCACAGGAGAGAAAAAAAGGTTAGTTTCTAACTACCAAAATCAGAGAAGTCCATTTGGACAAAATGAATGTGACTTCAAGTGTGAAGGCAGCTAGAATTTCAGAAAGTAGAGATGATGAAAAAGGACAATACAGACAAAAGACATGTGCGGAGTCACATGGTCAGAAAGTTAAGGACTGATCTGAAAAAGAGTGGAAGATATCTAAAGTGATATCATAGAATCATTTATATGTAAAATTCAAATTACTTGATTATATTTGGCAGGCAAAGTTGCTTTGAGGAGTCTTAAGTTGGAATAAGGGACTAGGGATAATCAGATATGCTCTTAAATTGATTAAACTAGCAGCACACGTTAATTTTCCGTTGTAGCCATAGCAAATTGCCACAAATTTATGGTTTAAAAAAACCCACCAAGTTTATTACTTTACAAATCTGTAGGCCAGGGTTCACTGAACTAAAATCAGTGTCAGCAAGTTTGCTGATGTATTCCTTCTGGATGGAGGAAGGAAGAATGTCTCCCTGCCCTTTTCATGCCTTTTTCCACTTTTGCAGGTCACTTGTATGACTTTCCTCATGGCCTCCACCCTTTGGTCTCAAAGTTAGAAACAGTCCGTCCTTCTGACCCCTTTTTTTAGTCATATTGTTTTCTGATCACATGAGGAAAGCGTCCCTGATTTTAAGAGTATCTGATTAGGTTGGCCCCAGGTTAATGATGCATGGTAATCACTCTATCTCAAGGTCCTAGATCTTCATTACATCTGCAAAGTCTACTTTTGCCATGTGAGATAACATTCACAGTTTCTGGTCATCTTTGGAGAACTTAATCTGTTTTCCACTATGTAAATGGATTAGCACTGGGAGGAGTCTCTTCTACACAAGGTAAAAGTAATTCAGAGTAACTTTTGATCTGTCCTAGGTTAGGCACAGAGTGGAACTGAGTTAGGGCAATGGTATTGAAAATGTCAAAAATGGTTTGGTTTATTAGAGATCCAATAGACACACCTTAAAACCATGTAGAAGTTCCTGGTTATTGAAGGATGACATCAACAGGATTAAAAATATCAGGAGAAGGACAAGGTTGAGGATGAAAATATTATGAATTCCAGTTTGAATTTATTGAGTTTAATCTGCCAGTGAAATATTTAGGAAGGAAAATTCACAGGCTTTTGGAAAACACATATGGAAAACAGGTTGAGTAGTATAGATCATTTATAGAGAGATGATAGATTGATAATTTGTGCAGAGGACTAATGTATTAATTGTGTGATATTCAGCCTACAAAAATCATCCTTACATGATGCTCATTATAAAATAAAAAACAGATTGCATCTTGTCAAATAATTACAATTAATGTAGCAGAATTGGTAGTTTTATTGAATTTCAATGTATAATTTATTATTTTATTTGTTAGCTTTCACACTGAAATATAAACTATGATTTGGCATTTAATATTTCTACACTAAATTTTATTATGTTTGGTAAATTTCTTTGCCAGTTTTTTAAATGATTACATTTATTTCAAAGACACATCAAATTATCAAAGGTGATTAACAAGGTAATATTAGGGTGTTGAGATTGCCTTCAAAAAATACGAACAGTTGAGATAGGATCATCTGAATTTAATTTGGAGGTTTAGCCATCTCTTTCTGGCCCTTTGCCTGCGTTGTTCTGCCACTGTCTCCTAATGTTCCACTGAAGTTAACAGAACAGCAGGATATGTTTTATATTGGGCAATAGGAAGAATTCTGCACTTGGGGGTGTTTTTGAATTGTTCAGTAACCATGAAAGGGACAATTAGAGGAAGACATAATCCTTGAAAAAGAATGTACTATTTGAAGATGACTTTAAATATTATAAGATGACTTATAAACACTCTTCTCTCTCTTCAATATTTTATTGTGATGCATTATTTCCAGCGGTATATCAGTTCATTTTAACAATAATGAGTATTATTATCCCTGTTTTTCCTGCAGGGAAACTGAGGCTTAGAAAATTAAACTGATTTATTTAAAATAATTCAATAAGACATGAATAAACTGGCGCATAAATTAAGTCTCCAAAATCATTGCTCTATGTTATATTACAGTTTTCTCTCAGTCTTAGGAAGATGGATAAAATAATACTTGTGTCTATTTTGTTATCTGCTGTAAATGTTCCTAACTGGAAGGTAAGATCCTTGAGATTTGGGGTTTTGACTGTATCGTTTACCTTCTAGTCTCAGGACTTACAAGGTAGCCAGGTCATACTAGGTGTTTAATAAATATTTGTTTACATTTTCCAAGTACTCCATAGTATGTGGCAGTTTCAGATGTAGGTCTTCAGCTGCAAGGAGTTGCATGTTGGCCCTCCTCAGGGTATAATTAGAAGTGTCGGATTAACTAGTTAACCCAAGCGAGAGGTCCCTATGTAATATTCTAAACTGTGTTTGACTGTAGTCACCACATGTGAGAAACAAACAGTTCAAGAAGGGTGCAGAACAGTTAAATGACTTGCTCAAGTAAATTGCAGAAGGTAGAAATTCAGAAGTTAAACCTGGACTCTAAGGCTCAGCGCTCCTGAAGATTTCTGGGGTTGTTGGCATCTACAGTGTAGAGAATGAAGGTGTTTATACCTTCACACTTGGAATCATACCTTAGCTGAACAGAGTTATAATCACCAATAACAGCTGCAGAACAATTTGTCAAAACCATCTTTAGGTGCAGATGCAAAAAAGCATAGCATTTTTATCACTATTTTTCCAAGAGCCCCTTGTAAGGCTTTTGTTTGTTTGATCCCTCTTGACTCCTCCTTCCATATATATACATATACGGATATATGGATCTATATATCCATATATGGATATATGTGTATATATATGTATATATACATATATGGATGTATGTATATACACATATATACATCATATATAATATATACATATTTTATTGCCCAGTATAAAATATATATACATTATATAGATATATAATATATACATATATATTCCTTAGTACAGTTTTGGACTACCACGGGAATTTCTTATCATTATAAAGGTTGTTTCTTACAATGATAATCTGAAAAAAATTACTGACCAATTTAAAAGTAATTGGTAAATTAACAACTAAAATCTTGGTTTATGAGGCCTCCTGATGGCCTAGGTGTTTAGTCTCAGTTCTACAACTGCAAAGACCCTCCACTGTGACCTGAGTTCTATCCCCAGCCAGGAAGCTAATCCATATGGTGCAGCAGACCTCGCCTGTCTTGTCCACTGCTCCCCTCAGCAGTGAATTCAGCAGACATATCTGTTCTGCATTTTGTCTCTGGAGATTCTTCTCACACACCCACAACTCTGGCCTACACTCCAGCTCTTGCATGCATAAATAAATAAATCTTTAAAAATTTGGTTTATAAGTCTACTTATCTTTTAACTTTGATGTGTGGTTATAACTTGCATAGTAAGAACATATTTTTTTTTCATTATTATATTCCAGCTATGGAATAAACTACCAAGAAAAAGCAAAATTATTTTTCAGTTTTAAATATTACTTGTTACATAATCAGATTAGCAAACATGTACTTATTTGATTTCCTAAAAGAGGTAACCACAACATATTACTAGCTGAATGTTCATATTTCTTTTTTTTTTTTTTAAAGATTTATTTATTTATGCATACAAGCACTGGGGCACAGGCCAGAGGTGTGGGGGGGTGAGAGGATTCACCACAGAGA